>CAHIKZ030001024.1:0-375000 GCA_903632075.3 Acanthosepion pharaonis | reverse complement strand
TATAGTACAAATACTTTTTCACCCATTAAAATGGATAAAATGGATTTATTTCTCTTAAATGCTAACATCAATCCACTCCTCTGCAAGAGCCAGAATGGATTTAAAAGAGGCAGGTCAGCAATTTCTCAAATCCTCTTCATTCGCCACATACTGGAAGAGATGAAAAATTCAACAAAGATGTCACAATCTGTTTTGTTGACTTTTGCAAGACATTTGATTCCATCAGCAGAAATCACATGTTCAAAATCCGCCAACTCTTTGGCATACTCTCCAAAATTGTTGAGGCAATTAGATCTCTGTACCAGAAATACCACTGCCACCATTGTATCGCCTGATGGTGAGACTGGTTCCTTTGAAGTTAAAGCCAGATTTCTACAAGGTGATACACTTTCTCCATTTTGTTTATAGTTGTTCTGGATTGTGTTCTGCTTATTTCTCTCAACAACATGGAGGGAAAAGGGACTCCTTTTGAAACCTTGCCAGAGCAGTCGGTACCCTCCACAATAACTGACTGATCTTCACTTTGCCGATGATCTTGCATTATTTTTCAATGTATCAAGGAAGCAAACCATGTAGGTCTCTATTGCAAGAAAGAGTAAGACAGAATACATCACAACCTCCTCTGAACCATCCGAGTTGAAATCACTCAATAATCCACCCATCAAAAGAGTTGAGAACTTCAAATATCTTGGATCTCACATCACAGATTTCTAAAGAGACTTCAATATCTGCAAAGCTTTTGCATGGGATGCATGTAACAAACTTGACAAGATTTGGCATTCAAATCTTCCATCCTCCTTAAAAGTTCAAACTTTTCAAACATTGATTGAACCAGTCTTACTATATGAAACAGAAAAAATAGTTAACACTTAACACAATCTACAGAAAACTGAGATAAATCTCTCTTAAGCTCAAGCAAAAATGACTAGAGTTTGCCAACCATTGCCACCAAGTGGACTGGGAAGTCATCTCATCCTTACTCCTATAGCATCCTTTTGGAAGTATCTTCTCACAAAAATTGACTTTCCCAGACACTGTAACTCAGGACTCGGGGTTGGACATTGGGGATCTGGGAACAGCAATACAGGACCGAATAATGTGGAAAGAAATTGTCAATGGAGTTCCAACCAACCACAGAGAGGTCGAAGGATGATGATGATGATGAAGGGACAAATATTGCTTAGTGTTACAAGTGATAGGAAGTTATGGAGAGCCATGGTTGTCCATGTCCTGATGGGACACAGCACATAAAAAAGTACATCTATATACTTGATAAAGTTTTTTTTTTTTTTTTTTTATTGAGAAGTATGATGATCTCATGTTTAACCATTTTTCATGTTATGCTGAAGAAGAGTTAAGAATAATTTTATATTAATTAAAACATAGAATTTAAAAAAATACTCTCATTATCATTTAGCAAGAGAAAGTTGTAAACCATATATTGTTTCCCAATCCATTTTTTAATAAAGTGATAAAATTCAATACTAGAAATGGTGATCATACAAGAAAATGTAGTTCAGCCAAAGTTCATTGTTTTAGTTTGAATATAGTGCTTATTGAATTTTGTGCATATTTGTTTAACAAAAATATTAAAAAAGATTGCTTTGGTTTAATATTTAAACAGCAATCTTTATAAATAACTGTTGTCACAACAACTTTATAAAAGTAATGTTTTGTAATAACTTATATTTCTTAATGTATGACTGAATATTCTTTTTTCATTTTAATTTTTTCAAATTTAGCAAAGTAAAGAATTGTAAGTTATAGAAAAAAATTGTCTACTAATTATGGCTGGAAAGGAAATTTACCCAAAATTTAAATATATAGGACTAGCAGCATGGCCTGGCGCGTGCCTGCATTTGATTCAAAAAATCGACGACTCATACAGCAATCGCTGTCACTTGACTTAAAATATTTTTTGCCTTTCCATGCTGATGTTGCTACATGCCTTACTTCTTGCCTATCTCACACTGCAAATTTTTTTTTCTAAGCTCTATACTAAACATTAAATCTGTTACTAAAAAAGAACTAAACAAAATGAACACAAAACGATCAGCTTTAAAAAGGACTGAACTGGAAAAACCGAATGAAAAAAGAATGTTAACAACAATACATTTTCACACCCAACCCAGTTCTGCAGAATCAGAATCAACGTTGAGTTTAAGCAAACAAATGAGCCAATTGGAGTAAAGTGCCATGTGGATTTAAATTTTTCCCACTTGTGACGAATGCAGCTATCGATTTTTTTTTTTTTTTTTTTGCATGCTAGCATGCTAGTTAACATTCGTGCCAGTCAGCTGTTGGCTCTTATGCTGGCCAGTAGAATCTTCCTGCCTATTCGTGGCAGCCAGCTATTGGCTCTCACTCTGGCCAGTACAAAATGGCCGCAAACTACATGAAAACTGCCGTAGAAGCATGAAAAATCGATTATTTCCGCTACCGATGGGAGTTGGGAAATGCAAAGTCAGTCTTGGCCTTCTCGCTAACTTGGAGCATGTGTATGTAAATTTTGGTGCAAATCTGTCAGAACTTGCGGCCGTGCATTCATTACACACACACACACACACACATCCTGCCTTTTATAGATAGATAGATAGATAGATAGATAGGAGAAAATAGTTTTCAGCTTGATTATTAAAATTTAATATACATGACATATAACAAGAATATTTTATATAATCTGGAACAACATTATTTTCCGAGTAATTTATCATAGAAGATTTAAATTACTTGCATAAATTCAAAGTTGCCTCAAAACTAGTCTAAAGTTGATAGTGTTATAAAAATGCATATAGTAACACAAAAGAAAAAACAAATCAACAAGTACCACCAGTGATGGGGAACAAGAAAAGATGACAAGAATTGTTAAAATAAAATATAGAGGATCAAAGCGGAATTTTTCTTTGTGGGCAAGGGAAGTAATTTGGAGGATGGGGAGAGCTGGTAGGGCCTGAAGTTGATACTTGTGTCTGGTCAGTTGAACAAGGTTACTGGTGTTGACAATGACAGCCTGCAACTAACTTCAGCGTTGTGAGTGGCATCTTTAAAAGCAGATGGGATGGATTATGACTCATCTTTTTTTGTCATGCTTTCACTTTAGTGGTAACATTTATGTATATTTTATATTATATTGGGTGGGTGGGGTGATATGTTTTGTGAACTGGATATGATGCCCGGAGTCCCTGCACAGAGAATGATTTTTTTTTTTAGTTTTGCTTTCGTCATGTTCACATCCAGCTGACAGATTTTGATGTAGAATGAATCAGAAAAGGATCTAATTTTAAACATAGTATAACAATACCTAACAATATATTTAATGCAAGCTCTAAATATCTTCTTGTATTTGATAATAGCACAAATGTAAACACTAAATGTCAAAATACGTACACATCATTATGTGTTGATGTGATTTGGTTAAAGAAAGTATATATTGAGTAATATTAATTAAGCATTGATAAAGTGTCTTTCTTCTTGAACTTTTGAGTTGAGAGATGATTTAACCCACACTCTGGAAGTGGTCAAACAATCTGAAATAAGGAATTAAAAAAAATAACATCTTGTTCAACTTCTTTTTCTCTTTATCATAGCAGACAAGGTTTATCATGACAGAATATTACTAGCCATTGCAAAAAAAACTTTTAGTGAATGCTGGACAATCTCTGCACAGATGAAGAGATTTTAAGCAACAGAAATGTAGTTCTACAAAAGGATGCTGAGAATACCATGGATTAAGTATGTGAGCAAGTTTTAGAGAAAATGGAAATTTACAGGGCACATAATGAGGAAAGAGGTCTTGGAAAATTTTATGGAGTAGCTATGGTCAAATGCAAAATAAGTAACAGATCTGTCCAACAGACAAAATTGACAAAGTTTGCAGTAACAAGAAAAAGAAAAAATAATATAAAGCAAGCAAACAATATATGTAAAGCAAATTAACAGTAATAAGACAAAGCAACAGTAGTATGGCAAAAAATTCACAAGCTAAGAATTGGTATTGACACAAAAATATTCAGACAAGTGAACATAGCATTCTGACTTCAAGACAAGACAGATCAGGACTGAGTCAGATGAAACCAAGAACCAGCCTATTTTATTGGCTAGGGAAAAATCCCAGCATGCATTTGTGTGGTTCTGCCTATAAATTGTGGGCAAGGGGGGCAAGTGCTTTACTGTCATTCCCTAACAGATTGAAACCAACAAATTTGATACTCACAGGACAGATTGAAGGTAAGGGAGACAGAGGAAACAATGCATAACCTATCAAGGTTGAGTGAAGAGAGAGAGAGATATCAAAAAGATAAAATTTATTAAGACCTATGAAGGACAGAAAATTGGAGAGCTATGATTACCAATGTCCTGAAGCAACATATAGAAGGTGTATGATCATCAGACTAGTTTATTAAATGAAGTAATTATTTAAAACATATTTAATCCTTGGCACTACTAAGTCACTTGTTTTGTAAACCTGTGATTATTAAATTACTTTTCAAACTTTGTTCGGATATCTGAACTCTTCCTTTATATTCTTTATACTGGTAAAACAATCTTTCAGCTGGTCCATTCATTGGATATATAATTGTTATATAATACATTAGAAAAAAAAATCTTATTTCTTCAGTAAATGACAACTCTTGGGAATGGTAATAATTCTTTTCAGAGTTATTTTTTCTCACATGATTTGTTTAGTCTTTGCTTTTGTGATACTTGTGCAAATTTGTTTATCTTGACTCATTATCATCAGGTTTTTCTCATTCCGGAAGAACGAAGCCCTCCTTGCAGATTCAATTTTTGTCTCATGGTAATGCTGTACTAGGTTAATAACAGGTTTCTGTTGGGAACCCTTACTTAGGTAAATGTGATGTCACAGTAAGTGTTCAACATCCCAATTTTTTCCCCATAATTGGGAGGGGAAGTGGATTCTACTCCAGGTTTTAAATTTAGAATTGTTTTCCACTTCATCAGGTTGCTAGAAAGCCCAATTCGATCTGCCATTTTACACATGAGAATTTTTTTTGCAACATGCTGATGCATATTGAAATCCTTAATATTGTTGAAGTTATTGCTAACATTTTTTGGTCAAAATTTATAAACTCTACTTTTCATTCAATTTTGCAAACCAACTGAAATTTGAATAAGCTGGTTTGTTTGGAAAAATACTTTGACAAAAACCCTACTTCACAGATTTTACACCCTTTTGTAAAACCAGCTGTACTTTGGTACCCCCTTGCCTGTTTGCACTTCTCAACAAAATTTGGTTTTGATCAGTCAATGTATAGCTATTTTAGAGTGTGTGACAGACAGATGAACAGATTAACGGAAGTCACGGAATTTTATAGATAGATTGAATGGTGTATCTAATTTTTGTATCAAAACTGATTTTAGCAATTAAGTGTAAAAAATTAAAAAAAAAATGTTTATTAGAAACAGCACAGAAAGTTATCACTCTGATTCACTGTTATTTTTATAGCTTTCTCAAGTTCTAACTGCAATTCATCATGAAATTATTGGCATGATTCATTTTACAGACATTTCATCCTGATGCTAATTGTTTAAAGATTGGGTGTCACCGAGTTGTCTAAAAAAGCTTTTCTACCAATAAATTATCTCATATAAGATGTCACTTTACTATTTTAAAAGCTGAACAATTCCTAACTGAATTTCCAGAATAACATTTAACTTATAGGTCATGTGTAAAAATAAATTCTGTAATTCTGCTAATCTTCAGCTTCTAAAAGCATCTTTAATATCTTTCAAATAGATCAAATATTCAAATATTATGAAGTGTAAAAATCAAAACAAAAAATTAATTACATTATCTCAATGTAAAATTGATAAGGATTTTTAAAAAAGAATATGAAAAATTAATAAAATCATCTTTATGGCTCAGATTGCAATTTCTCCACAACAGAACAAATGCCTGGAACTGGAAACCATGTGTGTCAATACTGACCTTCCTGGAGAAACTTCTAAAAATGCTTTAAAAACAAATGAAAGTTGAACTAGATATGTTGAGAGCTGTTGCAGAAAAAAATGATCAAGTAATACTACAATTACAATTGCCATTTAAATTTAATGATAGCAGATATTTGACAAACAATAAAAAATTTAGTTAAGTTCTAAGTAATACAGATCACCTCTCCAAGAAGTCAGGTTAAAGGAATATGCCAACAATGACCATATAACATGTCTGGGTTATCATAAACCTGACTTTAAAACATTTCTTGATAGCTGATATATAAAGAAATTGGATTCACTTTGTGCCATCTACCATTAGAACATACGCAATCATAGTCCGCCACATCTTCCTGGCTTTTGTTGTTCTCACTAATACTTATTCCCATTCCACCTCTTCTGGTCTTTGAGATAATTGTTCTACCATCCATTTCCTTACACTTGTTAAATGCCATATTTAGTTGTGCATAATACCAGAAATTTTGAACAAAAATTAAAGACAAAAAGGTGGTTTTTGTATTATACACAAGTACGCATTTTAAGAAAATTTGACTCTGCTTAAAAAACCTCTTATTTGAAACAGCAAGATTGCAAATCCACTCAGCACAATAGATAATAAAACACAAAGTAGGCAGGTGTTGATAACAATTGTTTACAAAAGGTATTTGATATGTCAGCAATATTTGTTTCTCTTTTCGTTCTAGTTTATTAAGATGTAGAAATATAATAGTGTCATATCAACCAGAAAAGTGAGATAGATTAATTAACACCTTAAAATGTATTACCAGGTATATCTAATTAGCACCTTTCCTCAAATTCAAAAAATAAGTTTTGAAACAAAAATTAGAAGAAACATGCAATCTGGTTGATTTCTATTTTCTAATATTGTAAAAAATTAAATATTTTAGTAAAATATATTTTTTGATTACATTGAGATTGTAATGGATAATATGGTATAACTTTAAAAAAAAAAAAAATAATAATCTATCAATCACACCCATAAAAAAGACTTTTTTTCTTTTCTGTTTTCTTCTTTTTTTTTTTTTTTTAAAAAAGACAAATTATGTTTATACAAATACATTTCTTATTCTGGAGTGTATTTTTCTTATTCGTCTTACATTTTGTTGAATTCAATTATCTTACTATGCATTAACTGAAATTTAACATGCCAACCAAATCAATTACAGAACCAAGTTCTATTTTCCATAGTTTAAGAGCCAGGTTTGATTTACCATTTCATCATAGGATTAGATTTTACAGAATTCAATAAAATACTTCTGATCTAGCTATACACCTGCCATATTTTTTATGTTGGTTAAATATAAATATAAATAGTTAATGTAAATAATTGGCTTCAAAGACATTATTCTTTGTAGGACTACAGTACTTGTATCAGTATTAGAAGAGTTTTACATGAGATGGAAACACTTTTTCCTTCATTGATGTGCCATGTCCCTTCAGTACATAGGCAATTATGACTCTTCATAACTTCATATTATTTGTTACTCTAACTCTTGATTTTTTTACCATCCTTCTTTTTTCTATCCTGCCATCCATCCACACTAACTTATTTAGTAGGTTAGTCAGAGTTTCCCCTTGTTTGCTTCCAGTATGTCCTGTGAGTATTAAGTTCTCCAGTCTCTCATTTCAATTGTCTCTTTCTGATTGTAAGTATCAGTTTCCTTGTAGTTTTTATTTTCCTTTAAACTTCTTTGTTGCTCGCATTTTCTGTGTATACTATTCTTATACCAGTATTTATAATATTCATCATTAAAATCAGTTTTCTGTTGCTTCAAATCTCTTCACCTGTAAAGATTGCCCAGCATTCACTGTCATATAGGAGATATTACATAGCAGTTCTACATTCTTTTCTTTGTTTCTAACAATATTTTCCTATGTCTTGATATTTTGCTTAGTTTCTGAAGACCTCTTTTTCTATTAGTTACTTTGGATTTCTGTGTCACATTTTCTATCCTAGTTACTACACTACCCAGAAACACTAACATCCATATGATCCTGTAGACTAAATATTACTGAGTCTGCAACAAAGAACAGAATACATGAATGTATACTGCAGTGTTATATTACTCATACATATATCTTAGTGTTATATTACTCATACATATATCTTAGTGTTATATTACTCATACATATATCTTAGTGTTATATTACTCATACATATATCTTAGTGTTATATTACTCATACATATATCTTAGTGTTATATTACATCATACATATATCTTAGTGTTATATTACTCATACATATATCTTAGTGTTATATTACATATATCTTAGTGTTATATTACATACATATATCTTAGTGTTATATTACTCATACATATATCTTAGTGTTATATTACTCATACATATATCTTAGTGTTATATTACTCATACATATATCTTAGTGTTATATTACTCATACATATATCTTAGTGTTATATTACTCATACATATATCTTAGTGTTATATTACTACATATATCAGTGTTATATTACTTACATATATCTTAGTGTTATATTACTCATACATATATCTTAGTGTTATATTACTCATACATATATCTCAGTGTTATATTATATATCTTATATTACTCATACATATATCTTAGTGTTATATTACTCATACATATATCTTAGTGTTATATTACATATATCTTAGTGTTATATTACTCATACATATCTAGATTTTCTTAGTGTTGTTAAATGTTATTACATATTTTATTAAATGCTTATCTTAGTGTTATATCCTGGATGGGAGTGTTAAACTTATCTTAGTGTTATTACTAACAAAGATATTTCTCATACATATATCTTAAATATTTAGGTTTGTTAACTTCTTTGTTTTTATATTAATAATTTACTCATACATATTCTTAGTTTATATTCATTCTACATATTCTTAGTGTTATATTACTCAACCAGTTCTTTTGAGATAGTAAACTCTGATTTTTAGTTAACAGTCAAGAAATAAGATTTTACACTTACAGTAGTCTCTCACTTTCAATTCCATCTTTATGATCTTATCTAACTCAATATATACAAAGATATTTTTGTTACATTTTAGGACAATGAGATAATAATTATAGAATTAATAATTTCTATTTTTATTTATCTTTACTTAATAAAAGATAACATTTTTGTCTTATTTATGATTCTAAAGTCTTATTCAAGTTTTTCTTGTGTACATTTTGAGAACCATTTCATTCGAGCGAAGAATCTAATTTTCAATATCAGTTTTTATTTTCACTCAGACCTTCAATAATTATCTTATGAGAGGAAAAAAATTATTCAACAATTTCTGATTTATGGGTGATAATGACAAATTTCAGTTTCACCTTAGCAATGCTACCTTTGTCCCATAATAGCTACATTTAGTTTGTGGATTATATATGCAAATGTAACAACTATTTGGGGGGGGTACATTTTATAAGTGAATGAAAAATAAAACATTTTTATGTTGAAATGAAAGTAGAGCAAATTTCAAAAGAATTCCAAGATGGATAATAAAAACAACTAATTTTATTAAAATGAGTAAAATAACTATTTATATTATTTACAGTCAGATTAATGTCTTCATCTTTGCCGTTAATATCACTGTCCAAAATGTCATAATAGCAACAACAGAGATAAAGATATTAGTCTAGATACAAATAATGTTAACTCCACATCATAGAAATTCAGGTAGAACAAGATATCTTTTTTTCTTTTTTTTTCTTTTTTTTTTTTAAATATTTTTGTCCTATAATAACTTTTATATTTGCATGCACATTTCCTACACTAAATTTAACAACTATTATGGGACAAAGATGAATTTTTTTTTTTTTTTCAATTATAGATTTTCTGTTAATCTTGATGTGTAATAGCTCAATATCCAGTCAAAATCTTCTCTATTGTTCTAGAAACTGAGTTAGGCATTACAGCAAACACTTTCCCTGTCAATGTTTTTGGGAGTTTCTTTTTTTTTTTCTTTTTTAACCTGACATATATAAAGAAATTTCTCAGAAACTAAATAACATCCTTAAAAAGCAAGTATTATTCAAATCGGTGTTCAGAGAACAAAATGAGGACTAGGTGCAAATTTCAAAAAAGGGAATATTGCATAATTAATGTCATTTTGCATTTAACAGGTAAAGTAGTGAAAATGTTAATTAACATCCTTTGACACACAACATATTAATCATTGTTCCAAAAAATGCACATTCAGCAAATTATTATTGTATCCCTTAGATCTATTAGTCACCAATTGTTACATATGGGAGGTTTGTAATTGACCATTCTCAACATGGAATGGACACCGTTTATTTCCCATAAATATATTTGACTGAAATTATGACAGGTACCTTTAAGTTACTGAACTGTCACATCTGTTTTTCACAAAAATATCATTCATAACTCAAGCTCTGCTTCTAAATGCCAACCATTTATACAGCTTGGCTCTGAGCCAAACAGAAATGGCAGGTGGGGATATCACAGCAGTAGTGAATAGTCTTCATTTAATCTAATGCAAATTTATCATTGCAACTTTTTGAACAGATACATTCATTCTTTGCTTCTTTTGTTAACAACAGTTCTACTGATTAATTTTACAGCCATCTTCAGATGTAAAAAATTATCAATGGCGTGTCTCTTCCTCCACCCATATCAGAATTGTGTACGCAAAAATGTAGAATGCAATGAATCATCCCCATTCCTTATGGACAACTTCTTCCCAAGAACTGCTTTGTGGAACACTCTGAAGAGAATGCTTCTCCAATCACTTCAGTCTTAACCTCTTCAAGTCTTAGGTCAATCGCTATCAGTCCTACATGTCCTCTTAATCAGCACTACTTACCTCCTCCTCTTACATTCATACAGCAAGCTCATTCAGTAATCCTCTACATTGAGTGGCTCTTTAGCCTTGCATTGGGTGAACAATTATTGTAAAAAAAGAAATGATTTCACTTGTTCAAACAGCTATTGGAATGATAATTACTCAAAATCATAGAAGATAAATCCCTCATGTTTTTATTTATATTTTGCAATACTATAAATTGTGCTTATATGTTAAATCAAGATAACAAATGAGATTTGATGATGTTCTTTTTAATGCTTAACTGTACCTAATTTCCATTTATGTAGACACTTTCCAATTTCTATATGTATTTATTTTTGATAAATTTATTTTTTAATTAAAGAAAAAATTACTTTATCCAATATTAGATATTGGACGGACTAAAAACCAGTTTTTCTTGAGAAAGAGAATATACAGAAAAAAATAAACTACTTTTAGCATTATTTTTGTGTGTGTGTGTGGGGGGGGGTATATCAGGTGTTGTCAATCCTCAATATTATTATGATTATTAATTTTTTGTTTATTTTTTTTTTTCATTCTACTTCTTGTCTCAATATTTGCTGAAGTTGTCAGTCTGTGGCAGAGAGTAAAGCACAAGACTGAAAATAAAAGTTTATCTCTTGGAGAGATCCTTTATCTGCATTGTCCCTTCAGGATCTGGACGATCATGACTCTCCACAACTTTCTCCTTTGTAACTCCTTACCATCCATCTCATTACTGGCTCTGCCATCCATTCACACAAATTCATTAGGTAGCTGTTTGCTTCTGCTGCATTCATTATATCCTATGAGTGTTAAATTCGCCATGCCTTCTTTCCTCATTGCCTAAAAAAACTTAAGAATCAACATGCAAGTAAATACAAGTAAAAAAACAATATTGTCATTTTCATATGTTTCTTGTTCATTTTGATATATTTTTTCTCTACAAAAATAACTCTTAAGAATTTAAAAAATACTATTGAACCATTTTTAGTGTATGTAGAAAAGTATGTGTGTGTTAAAAAAAAAAAAAAAAAAAGTCTTCATGGGATTCCAAGATGTTTTTAAAAAGAATGAATTTGTTGACATGTTTAGTTTTGTATCCTGTTTCAATTTTTGTGCCTGATCATCATTCTTTCTATATTTAGGAATTTGTTCACTGAGAAATGTTGGTCATGCCTGGGTCCAAATGGCAAGTTATAATAATAATGATGATGATGATGATAACATCCTTGCTTGACTGTCTCGGCTTATCCTCTTGCCACTTTAGCTGCCTGAGTGAATTAATTCCCTCCATCATCCCTCAATCACCTCTTTAAAATTATCTCCCTGTGTGAATTCCTAAAATGTATTTGTTCTTTATCTCAAAAACCCTACAAGTGCACATCTTATTTCCTTTTCTCTCTTCTCTCTGTTTTACTTTCTCATAACCTCAGAGAGAAAGAGAGATCCAACTTTATCCTCATGTAATAGAACCTTATTCTAACAGCATGCAAATGACTATTTTGTATAAAATACACAAGCTCCCCTATTTACAAACAGAATAGGTTCCTGTGGGTTGTAGATTCACAAATATGTAATCCTAAAGGTATTTTAACGTTATTGCACTGGATTACTGATACTGTTGTTACATAAAGGAAAATTCAAACAAAAGAAATGTTTAACAGAAAAGTTTATTTAAACTTTTTTGCTTGATATTAAAAATATGTTATGAATATTTGTACATTTCTTCACTGATGTCTTTTTTCAATAATAAATCTTGTTAATTTGTCTTATCACTCCTTTACTCCTTTTGAAAATTTGCCATTCACTCTGAACAGGTTACATTGCTACTGTTTACCAAGTAGGTAAAGGAAGTTAAAAACTTTTAATAATAGAAATTAAAACATTGTATTTTATAATTTGTTTGTAATTTTAAGTTTTATAAGTTGAGGAGTGCCTTTATGATATGTCCCGGAAAGGTATTTATTTGATCGAACTAACAAAGTGGGATTGGCTACTATACCAAGTAATTCACGGTAGCAGTAATCGACTGGTAGTAGCAGTTAATAGGTATAGACCAATAGGATAGCCAACGGCATAGTCCAATGGGCGTCATCATAGACTTAAAACACTGTCGTACCTAAACGTCTGTCTGTATTTATGATGGACACCAGCCAATCATATTCCAGTGACAGGGAACTCAGGTGTATGCATATTCCATTATATCACTTTAGATTCCACCATTTTAGTTAATGAACCTTAATTTAATTGCAATCAGTAATTTTGAAAACATAAGAAGTTTTTATGTGATATATTGTAGGGATGTAAATGAATATAATGCCAGGAGAAAGCACTGTAGTTCATATATAAAGAGCACAATTAATCTTATATGAGGAGGGTGAAGGCATGGATAATGGCTTGGATTGAAGAATCTGAAAACCGAGTTCAAATTCCAGTCAACTTTGTTACATTCATTTGCATGCAAATACACTTGGGAAAGCTATGAATCCATCTCTTCTTCCCCCAGCTATGGGTAAATAGCAGGACAGATTGTGTCCTATAGCTTTGCTTGGTAACTGGTCTAGGAGAAGAACAACTTTGAATTCAAACCTTGAACTATGGGTTAAATAGTATTATTAGCCCTCAATTGGCCAAGTGTGGTGAGTACAGCTACATCCCTGAAGACATGCTCAATCGATGAGGCGTTCCACTAAAGAGTGAAAAGATCCTGGTTCTGATTTTAGTGAGTTCTCATCCTTGGTACCTTCTTTTATCTGAAGATGGTAAGAGTTGATTAATCATGAAATTATAATTGACTGAAGCGTTTACTTTAATGATAGATTATTTTTTTATCTTTGTGGTAATCAAAGGAATATACAGAGATAAGCATACCAGTATAACAATATACAGGTGAAAGTTTTTACTATCCTTAGAAGAAACAAACTCAACACATGCACATGTATTTTTTGTGTACAGACCTATTGGGTTGGCCAAAAAATCTCTTTGATTTTAAGCACATAAGTTTGAAACACAAAATCTACTTGTTCAATCAATGATATAATTAACATTTTGTTCTAGTATCTTCTGCCATTTTGTTGACAAATCCATTATAACCTGCTCAAAGAGTTTCCTGTTATTATTGATGAAAACTCTTCTGGGTGAATTTTTACATCCTCTTCAAAGTTGAAGCTTAACCATTCAATAAATTTTGAAGTGAACAAAGCAGGTGAAAATCTGAAAGTGCAAGTTTAGGTGACTATTGAAAGTGCAGCAAAACTTCCTGGGGTCATCCTGGTTGTATAACAGGGATTGGTGTCTACTAACTCTTTCATTTTGTCACTGTTAATCTCAGTTGGCTGGCCAGAGCAAGATTCATCTTGAACCCAAAAATTTTACAATCAAGATCATAAAATCCACTTCTGGCTCACATATTTCATAACCGCATTCTCATTGTACACAGTGTATACATATCCTGCTGCAGATTTCCACCGCTTCTTGCTTTTTTTTTTAAAATAAAAATGCTTGAGGTGTCTATAATGTTCATTTTAGTTCTCCATTCTTCAGGAGGATCCCAAGCACAAAATATAATTGGTTTTATTGCAAGTTTGCATCAAAATATATTGAAGGGACAAGTATCTGAGCGCACATGTGCAGGAAACATACTGGAGTTAGCTACTTATTATAGTGCTGTAAGATTAGTATCAACAAAGAACAGACTTTTTCATCAACCCAGTAGGTGTAACAGTTCAAAAAAGGAGAAAAGTCCATTCTTCAACAATTTAGTAATTACTGTATGATCACCGATATTAAGCAAAGTCGAGCCTGGTTCATCACTGTAAGCTTGAGTGTGCAAGTGGTGTATTGGATAATGGCTCAGATTTGTTAACCAGAGAGCCAAGTTCCAATTCCAGTTGGGTTTGTTATATTCACTTATGCGCAGATACCCTTGGAAAAGATATGAATCCACCTCTCCGCCACCCCCAACTACGAGTTAATTAGTAAGACTTGTTTCATTAAATCATTATTATTGAAAAAAAAATTCTTACAATCTAAAAATATTTTCTAGTTTTAAATAACCTGCAAAAGATTGATAAGCTAAAAAAAAAAATAACTCAATCAACAAACTACTAAACTTCTACTGTGAGAAAGTGAATATTTCTTTGAGAAACTTGTAATGACATTAGGGTACCAATTTGTTACTGCATTGTCTTGTTTATTGAAGTGGAATATTTTATTGTTGAACTGACATATATATCTATGTGATAGGTTATAGTGGAGATATGGTCACATGCTTTATTTTTTTTATTATTATTATTATTTTGAAAAGGAAATCGTGTAGTGTGTTGTATGAGAGACACAGTATGCTTGGGGATGAGGCAAGAGATCCAGGAGAAAGAGAATTTGTTTCCTTGCCTTTTATACTGTTTTGTACATCATCATCTAGCAGACATTAGGAAATGTCCACTGGCAGACAAGGTGGAATAATTTTGCATTAGTTTTACTTATGTCCATCTCTTAACTGTTTTTCTGTGATGGATATTAGTTACTGACTAATTATGGTGAAGTCAGCACGCTTTGTGAACAATATGGATTTTATTAAAAAAAAAATAAAACAGAATTGACAACTTAAAAAGGTTATCAGTTTTCCTTTTCAATAATCAATAATAGTAAATATTAAATAGTTTCAATAAAACTAAATCTTTTAACTACCAGTTCAAAGTCAAGAATTGAACTTAAGTTACTAAGACAAGTTACATAAGAATTTTTCTGATATGACCATGTTTTTTTGCATGTGATCACTGTGTGTGTGTTTTTTGTTTTGTTTTGTTTTTAAGTGTGTCTGAAATAAAGTAGTACAGTAGTTGTCTAGACTAGTTTGTGTTTTTCATTTTTACAACTGAGTAAGTTTTACTTGTATTGATGTCTCAAGTAAAGTTTGAACAATACATTATATTCATGAACTACCATTTCTTGCTGCTATCATTGATTTTTATACATTATTAGTAACTTATTCAGGCTGTGTACTCAATCTAAACTAACATTAAATTATTTGTTTGACCTTTGTAAAAAAAAGAAAAAATTCAGCTTAATTTTAGAATCAGCAAAGAAGCATTTCCAAATTAGTCTCTATTTTTTTTTTCTTCATTAAAAATAAAATTATTATATTATATAGAATAAGAATCTGAAAAAGAGTAGAGATTATGAATAAAAATAAAATTGACATGTTTTTGCAGGAAGGGTTGCTTAGTGGGGAGAAAGAAAAAAACTCCTTAGATCATATTTACCTATCAGCTATATACAGATACTTTGCAAAAATTCCTGGATGTTCATTTTATAATTTATGCAAATTTAGTAGTTAATTTGGTGATCCTACTATGCAATATCTATCATCCTATATAGCAGTGAATGCTGGACAATTTGCTTGCAGATGAAAAGGCTTGAAGTGACAGATATGGTTCTACAGGAGGATGTGAGAAATTAACATGAACTGAATATGTGATCCATGAAGAGGTTTTAAAGACAATGGGAACTAAACAGTCAATGATACTTAAAATCAAGAGGAGGCAGTTAAAATATCTGGAATGCATAATGAAAAAAAAGGGCCAGGAGAATTTAACACTCACAGTACTGGAGGCAAAAATAGCAGAGAAAAACATCACATAGCCTACTTAATGAATGGCAGATAGGATACAAAGAGATATGCTAAAGATTCAAATGTAGCTTAGAGCTACAAGGGACAGAAAGTTGTGGAGAGCCATGATCATCTAGTTAAGATTTCTTTTTTGCTAATATTTAATATAGGTATCTCCAAAAAAACATGATACCTGTGTTTTAAATGCATTTCAAAAAATGAAAAACTTTCTTGTAGTTTTAATTTTTATTTTAATTCCAAACTGATAGATTAAATTTAATATTCCTCCCAATAAGTAAAATACAACTTAGATTTAGATTGATTGGAATCTTTTTTCCTCCTTATCAGTAAAATCTATAAATTTGTCCATATAAACAAATTTGTCAACAAAAAATAATTATTGTTTTTTTTTAAATCTTTCAAAAATAAGATATACTTTATTTGAGAAAAAATTAGCTGATTTAAAGTTTAATTAGTCTGACTTAAATTAATAGCTGACTTAAAATATAGCAGAAAAGCACTTTTTGTACATTGATAGGTAATTATTTATTTTTTTTTTTTTTTTTTTTTTATTATTATTTTGCTGTGTTGAGTGACTTATTGACAGCCTGGTGTTTGGGATATCTAAGTAAGGAGACATAACTGAAAGAAATTACTTGAATACAATGTGAATGCCTTTTTTTATATAGGTTTTATTTTTCTTAACTACCCAGTAATCTAATCTAAGAAAATATTTTAAGTATTCTAATATTTTATTGCATTTTAGGTACTTTGACTTTATAGCCTTACTTATGAAAAAGCTTGTTGAAAAAGTGTTAGAAAACTGCCAATAAATTTTTATCAGTACCGCTCTTAGATTCAAAGAATATCATGTATACGGACATTTAAAATTTGCAGAAAATAAAATCAACACATTTATACACACAAAAATAATTCAAAATTCCTTTTAAAATAATGGACGCTCTATAATTGTAATATACTTTTCCATTTATAATTTGTAAAAACAGTTTTAATAACAGTATCATGTGGTTGATACAAATTAATACAGAATTTTAAAAGATTTAAAAACTTATAAATTATTCTAATAAAAAAAATGTTTTATATTGCATTTTTTATTTTATAATTCTGAACAGATTTTCTGCAACTGAGATTTTGATGATTTAAATTCTCCCATGACTTCTAACAAATGTAAACATTTGGCAAAACAAGACGAATTTCTTAAAATTTCATTAAAAATAAACGAGTTGGAGGTAACAGATAAAAAATATTTTTTTTTAAGAAAGAACCATTTAAAAAAAAAAAAAAAAGTCCATAAAGTTTCATTAAAATTCAACAATTATCTGATTATTTTTTTTTAATTTCGAAACCAATATGTTTTTTGCTGCAAAATATGTAAAATTTCCCATATAAATTTAAGATCCCCACTGTGAGAATTTTGATTAAAAAAAACAAACAAATAGAAACCTTTTTTTTTCTTTTTTTTTTCTTTAGAGTGTGTTTCAAGAATAAAATGAATAATTTTTTACAAAATTCTTTTGATCTTTCCTCTTAATGACAGATTTTCATGATAATTTCTTCTCTTCTTTTCTTTTTTTTTAAGCATTTTTCATCTTTTTAATAATTTTCATTTATTTTATATATATATATATATATATATATATATATATATATATATATATATATATGAAGAAATATAGTTTTATGGTGTGCTATATTCATGGGATAAAGTGCTCAATATCAGAGATAGAGCATATGTAAATATAAAGTGAACATTGAAGTCAACACTCAGAGACAACAGGCTGTTTCATGCTAGACACAATCGTCAGACCTATATAGCCTCTGAGTTTTGACTTCAATGTTCATTTTATATATATATATATATATATATATATATATATATATGAATTTGTTGGTGAGACTAATGCTATATTTATTTGATAAGTATAGCTGGATTTGTTTAGAGTTTTAGATAAGCTATATAGAGCAGTAGAAATTTGAGAAATTATAGGATGTAAAGGGAAGTTTGGTTTCTGGATTTTAACATTTCTTCATGAATAGCAATGATATCACCCACAATTTTGTTAAGTTTCTCTACATCCCATAATTTCTGAAATTCCTACTTGTGTGTATATATTAGGCCTTATTTAAATACACATGAAGATCTACCAAACTCTACCTGGAACATACTTGTTGGTAATACAAATATAATAGCCTTATCCACATGTAAAAAAAAAAAAAAAAAAAATTAAGAATAATGGAAGAATTATTAATAAAAAAGAAAAAGTCAACACTCAGTAATATCAACTATGAACACTGCTACAATGTGCTGACCTATTTGGAAAATAAAACATTCCTATAACTCTAGATACACACATAAAACAATCTATACATTCAGTTAAAAGTAAAATCATCCTTGATAATGACTAAAAGTATAGCCGTAAGTGCTTGGAAATACAAAACATTTGGATAATTTTTACATAATTTATGTCCAGAAAAGAAAAAAAATTATAAGAACACAAGAAAAATTAAATAAAAAACTTAACCACAATACCTTGGCAATCATATTTAATGAAACTTGTATAAAAGAGGGATTACTACCCAAATATACAATTTTTATATATATATATATATATATATATATATATATATATATATATATATATATATATATATATATATATAGATTAATAGACAATAAAATCCAGAATTACTTCATCTGGGGAATAGCCTATTTTGGCAGACAAAGATATCGGTTGTCTGTCTTATCAACCCGATGTGGACTGAGTTTGTGTCTATACAGATATGCCCTATCTGTATAGACATGAACTCAGTTCACACTGGGGTTGATATTTGCCGAATAGGCTATTCCCAAGATGGGGTAATTTGGGATTTTATTGTTTATTAATTATATTGCTCTGTATTAATAAATACATTGAGCTCTTTTTTATGGGTCAGTTTTAATATTTTATATTACTAGGATCCACTTGGCTTATATACCAATGGATTTGTTATCTTTGCTATATATATATATATATATATATATATATATATATATATATATATATATATATATATATAAAAAAACGATGCATTTACAAGATGAACAAACTAATGTTAGTAAAATTTTCAGGAAATATATGATAAATATACCATGTTAATTTCAGCTGATATTTTTTTATCTATTTTTATTTACAATAACTTATTTGCATATTTGAGATTTTATTATGCGATTTAAGTGCTGTTCACATTGGAAATATATATCATAGTTATTTAAATTTATTTTTTACATTCAAGTAAAATAAAGATTGTCATGGACCATAAGAAAGTGAAATAATATATGAAGTTATTGAGTAATACTAACATTGGAAACCTTGGAAAATGTTGAACAGAAATTGGAGAACACTCAAAAAGGAAATTGGAAACCCTGCCAAGATAAATTCAAGAAAAAGAACTGACTTTAAGAATATTACAAAGATCTGATAATAATTTAAAAAAAGTGGATTGACCAACAAGAAAGAATTTGATGCAGCTGGTGTTGCAAATGCAAACAAAATTTGCAGAATATTCAGGACATTGACATGAGACCCACAAAACCACCACCATTAATTCAATTTCACAAAGAAAAATATGTAAGTTAGGTAAAAGAGTAAATTAAAATTGATTTCTCAAGAGAAATCTTTGATAAATGTTGAGCTAAATAGCAATAGGGGAGGTGGAGATATATTGGGCCTAGTATTCTAGGCAGTAAAATTTTGAGACCCTTCCAGTTTAATGATGGTATCAAGATAAATACATTTATTCTAAGTTCTTGGACAAAATGTTTTCCAATTAATATATATCACAAAGCTAAAGAATATATTAATGCAAGATAATGCACTTTTGCATTCTGCAAAGCTGACTATTGCCCACCTTGCCAAGAAAAGTTTCAATAACAAATTAATAAAATGACTCCCAATGTCTCGAGAATTTAATCCAATAGAGAACTTGTCCATAATTAAAAGAAATATATATAAGAATGGAAATTAATTTTCAAGCAAGGAACATTTCAAGAAAGCAATAAAAATTGCTGTAAATAATGTTAATGTCAAAACAATAGAAAAATGACAATGGATGGATGAACGACTGAATATTATAGAATATTAATATGACATAATAATTTATTCAGGTATATTTGATACTGCATTAATCAGATATATTTCTTTGGCCTAGAGAGTGGAGTGCAAAATTATCCATACAGTAAAATTTCATTTAAAATAATATCATTCACTTTTTAAATATTGAAACCAGTTTTCTTTTCTCATATATAGAAAATAGAATATGATCACAGGCATCTAATAAATGTTCATAACCAATTTCAGAAACGTTTTCTTTAATACAACATTACAATCACGATATTAAACATAATTATATATGCTAAAAAATTATCTTATTTACAAAATTCATAAAACATAGCATTTGTCTCATGTTATGACAAAGTAATCTATCAGATTGTGTCTGTTTTTTAAATTTTTAAAAGAATTAGAGTTTATAATAATGAGCATGTACATTGTTCACTTCAATCTAAACAACATGACAAAGATGTAAGCATTATATGTGGATTTAAAACAATGAATTGTGAACACTTGTAATTCATGAATGTTTTGAAACAACAGCTAATCAGTTTTCGGTACCCAAATTGACTGTACATACACACACATATATATATATATATATATATATATATATATAGCCCAAAACCATCGCAACTGTTTTTAGAAGGGACTGTAATTCTAAACTCTCTCTAATATTGCAAAGAAGGATTGTCTAGAATGCCAGAAGAATTCTGAAAGATATTGCTTCGAATTTGTCAAACAATACAGTAAACATGTCATGTCTTTTGGTAATCAGGGTGCTCAGTAATTACCATATCTTTGCTCAAAAGTTATTATTGCAAGGTTGAACTGAAAATTGCACATGCCTAATTGGAAAAAAATAGTGATTTTAAAAACTTGGTTTTACAGAAGGATGAGACTAAAATGAAATTGTTTGGTTGAAATCGGGCAAGAATGCTATGAAGCCTAGAAACACTATACTATGTCCATTGTAAAATATGAGCATGAAGAGTTTTAGTGGAACTGGAACAGGTCATTTATTTAAAATTGTCAAAACCATGAAAAAAGAGTAGTGATCTTTTAAAGGAAGATCTGAAAGATTCTGTTAGAAATCTTTTTGAAAGAAACATAATCATTCTAATTCAAGTGCAGTGTGGAAAAATTGATTAAATTTTACCTTGCTCAGCAATGAATCCAGACTTGAATAGAAAAAATTGTGGTGAGACCTTAATTCGAACATTAATTCAAGATAGCCTTTAACTTTGCTACAGTTAGGGCAGTTTGATTTTATAGAATAGAATAATATACTGAAAGAAATTTGTAGTTGATTAGTTACACACTAAAGAAAATATTTAGTGACCAGAAAAACAATGCCATTGACTATTTACTGAAATGTATGGATAATTTTGTTTCTTGCCTATTTTGTTCTTGATGTTCATAATGTTACTGTATTGAATAAAATGTTTCTGAAATGTATAATGAGTACTTATTCAGAAATTCTAGAGTTGATGAAAAAGCAACAACCAAACAATGCTAATAAATGAAAAAGAGTATTGAATGCTAAACACAGAAACAAATGTAGGCAGGTTAAAGAGGAATGGCTCAATGTAAAATGCACAGAAATAGAAAAGATGAGCAACACAGGTAAAGCGAGTATACACAACAGAACAAAATGTGAGCTTATCAACAATTTGTATAAAATCAAAGGAAGGAATGCTGATAATAGGGAAGGAAGAAATACTCCAAAGATGGAGTGAATACATCGGAACTATTTCACAATGAGAAAAAGAAACTTATATAACACAAAGATATGGAAGGACCAGAAATAATAGACTGAAATAAGATCATCACTGGACAAGATAAACAGGAATAAAATCAGCAGGACTAGATGAGATTGCAATAGAGCTCCTCAAAGCCTTGGATGATTTTAGCACCAACAAGATCACAGAAGTAATAAATGTATTATTCAAAGGTAGCTACATACCAGAAGAACTCCATAGACTTATCTTCATGGCATTAACTAAGAAACCAGGTGCAAATGTATGCAATCTCCATCAAATAATTAGATCAACGAGCAACATAACTGAGCTAAATATCTGCATCCTGATGAATAAAGTGCAAAGCTGAATTTGACCAGAAATAGGACAATAACAGTACAACTTTGTCAAGGACACTGGAACAAGAAATACAATATTTATGATGAGAATGATATTGAAGAGAGTAATATAAATGCAGAAGGATGTGCACTTACATTTTATAAATTGCACTAAAGTATTTTGACAATGTATGGTACAAGGATCTATTTGAACTGATAGGAAAACTAAATCTATTTGGAAAAGGTTAAAATATTCTTGAACTTATATTTATAAAGGAACATAGAAAAGATGTGTATTCTCTCCAGATCTATAAACCTCTACAGTGAAGCTATCCTAAGTTGGTTGGAGAGCCAACCTGGATTTATTATCAATGGAGGGGAGAGAAGCGTAATCTTAGCAATATAAGATATTCACATGACACTGTTTTGATGGCAGACACAAAAAGAAAACTACAGGACCTCCTAGACAAGGTAGTAAAGGAAAGTGAGTAAAACTTACTTGCAATAAACTGTAAAAAAACAGAAAGTATGGTTGTCAGAAAGAGAAAAAGCCCAAGATACAAACTACGATTGGGAGGTATCAACATCAAACAAGTACAGAAGTTTAAATATCTGGTAAGTGTTTTAACAGAAGATCGAAAATGCAGCACTGAAATCCAAATTCGTGTTAGATTAGCAAAAGATACATTAGAAAAGCTCAAGGAAGTATGAAAAACAGGAAAAATTTTATTATAACCAAGAAAATGCTAATTGCTATCCTCTTGTATGGCAGTAAACATTAGACTATCTTCTCACAGATGAAGAGAAAACAGAGAAACAACAAAAATGTATCTCTCTACAGAAGGATAATGAGAATTCCTTGGATGATGCAAGTAAGTAATGTGGAAGTCTTAAAGAAAATAGTAACAAAAGGAAAACTTCTACTCAGAATGAGAAAGAGCTGAAATTTCTTGAACACAATAACGAAAGTGAACTTGGAAAACTTAATCCTCACAAGGTATATCAATTGCAAGAGAGAGTAAGGCATCAGGCCATCTACCTGTAAATTGTGTAAATAGATGAGATTCTTAACAAAGAGAGAAATGCTACTAAGGGCCATAAGAAATAAGAAGTTGTGGAGAGCTATGATCCCTCATGACCTGAAGGGACATGTTATACAGAATAAGGTGATCATAAGTTTGAATTATATAAAAAATGTTTTAGTATTGGAAAAATGAATTATTGATTGTAGCTTATTTTTTGAACCTCACTGTATCTAAATGTAAAAATTGATATTGCACAGAGTTTATTTGCATAATAAAATCTAACACCAAAACAAGTTAGTATCAATATTTTTATTAAGGACTAGCAGTAGAGCCCGGCGTTGCCCGGGGATGTAACAGTAAGAGATAGATCAAGTATCGACCATCATAAAGACTGAAAAATAAAATTGACAAATATTATTGTTTAAGGTTGACGGACACGCATGTCTTAATTAGTTTTTTTTTTTTTTACGAATTGGTCAAATCCAAATTCAAACAAAAACATTGTTTACAATCGTTATGAGTCTATCGATTGGTGAATAGAATTTTATTATAAACAATTGTCTTGTAAATGGAATTTTTAAAGCATTCTGAATGTAAATAAAGAAAAAAGTGTGCAAGACAATAAGAAATACTACCTGCCGAAAAAAAAGTGGATGTTTGTTTTATGAGCTGAAAAATGTAAGAAATCCGATCCCATATATAAAGGAACACACACACACAACCTGGGTTTTTAACCTAAGTTACTCCACGGAATCGCTAAAACATAGAGCATAGTCTGATGAAAAAAAAACGCCAAAGTTTATGAAAACAAAATTTTATCGTCAAAATGCTTATGTTTTTATGAAGAGGATAGACTAAATTTTTTTTTAATTATTTTTTTAAAATTTTTCCATCTTTTTAGAATATTCTAAATTTTGATTTAAAAAACCTTGTTTCTCTTTGTCGCAACAAGGGGTAGTAAATAACATAGATAATTTTAGCACGTTTTTTGTATTTACACATTAATTTGGAAAATCTTGCAAAAATAAAAAATAATTGCCAGATGTTAATGAAACTTTCAGAAACTATTCACAGATGATCAAAATTATTATATGTTTTTTTTTATTAAAGTCATGGCAGAAATATTTTTTTATATTTATTAACACCCCCATAACTAATTTTATGAAAAACTCTAGAAATTCGAGACCATCGGTTTTAGTGATTACAATAGTTAAAAGCACAAGGCTTTGAAGAATGCAAATCATGTTTTTTTTTGTTTTTTTTTGGCCAACGTACCTGAAAATCAGCTGTGAATTGTAACATACAAAACTCAATAAAACAAATATATTATTTAGTTTCAAATGCTTTTATTTGTTTTAATTTGTTTTTATGAATATGGACAATATTTTCTGAAAGCAAAAATTTTTTTCAATGAAAATTGAATTTTTAATACAATTATTTCTTATTTCTTTAATTTTAAAAAGATTTTTAAAAAATGTTTAAATTTAATTTAAAAAATATTTTAACATTACTTAAAACTTAAAAGCAACATCAACCTTTCAAAATGTCCGTGTGAGATTGTCATTGTCTAGCGCTTTTGAAAATTGTATAATTTGGACCAATCAGATTAGCCATGGTAATTAAGAAATGTAATTTTTGTGTTTATAGTCGGACAGTAATTATCAAGTACGGAAGACCAACCAGAATACAATTTAGTTGCATTATTTGAGTTCAGCATTGTTCTCCGCTGTTAAGCCCTTTTACTTTTTCTAAACACGTATGGAGAAGTTAATTTGAGTTTTCAATTTCAACTGAGAAGGGTACCTACAAGTAACAGTATCATCTTATGAAATTTAACTACTGCTAAACTTTTAATTTATATGATCTTATTTTTATATTAATCTCAGTTATGACATTTTTCCATAAATGAAATATCAAAATTAATAATAAAATGAATGGAAATACAAATAACACAGTAAAATGTAATAAATGTACATAAAATTATAGTATTTTATGTACACTTCTGATAAAATTTCATAAGAAAGGTACCTAAATTAATTAGATACCTTTTTCTTATGAAATTTAATCTCACTATTAACAGTCTTATTTTTTAATTTCTTTATATTTTCCATAAACCATCATAAACATAAAAATGAAAGCTAAGTACAAAAAATAAAAATAAAAAATAAAAAATTAGAGCGCTGAAAGTTTTCCTTAAAAGTAACAAGGTAAATAATTTGTTCACTTAAGTAATTTCACTTCCTTCCATCCATAGAAAGAATTCTCATCCCGTAAGTTATCTAAACATCATGAATGTGCCTTTCGTCAAGCGACGCGAAAGGTTATGACCTGCTTTGTTTTATTTTCAAATTACATTTTTTTTCAAGCAGAAGCTAAGTTAAGCTTGGTTCAAAATATTTTAAATAAACAGTATAATTTCTGTTTTATTAAAATCAGTTTTGAAAAAAATGATAATTGATTTTAAAAAGAATATCAAAAGTAAGATTTTAATCTTTTTATCAAATCGAAAAAATGATTGAAAATGATTCTGTCCTTTTTTTTTTTTTTTTTTTTTTTTTTTTTATTAAAAAAAATTTTTAACGAAAATTTCAGACGTGCTAGGAACGATTAAAAAATGTAAAAAAATACCCCCAAAATACTTTGATCTTTCCTCTTTAATAATAGTATGAACATTAGACGATAAAATTTTGTTCATCATGCTATGCTCTTTTGTTTACATTTTCGTGGGTGAGTTGTCCCCCTTTCATTCTCACGATGTGTCTTAATCGTGTTTTCAAAATGATTTTATTAAAAAACAACTGTTTTTCCCATTTTCGATCCCGTTAGAACCACCACAAGGTAATTTTATGTAGTCCTGTGAAGTTTTGTTGAAATCGGCTAAAAAATGTAGGAAATTCGATCCAACATATAAACGTTACAGACACACACACACAACCTGCGTTTTATAATAAGTAAGATACCTATAAGCTGAAACTCACATAATACATGGCTCATTTAAATATATATATATATATATATATATATATATATATATATATGCTTATGGCTATATCATGTTGAAACATTGGTTCCTGTACAATTACTGAAGTTAATCAATGGTCAGTACCTAGATGGGTGAGTGCTTTAGAATACCAGGTACTGTAAGCTTGGATGTGTGAGTGATGTAATGGATAATGGCTTGGAATTTTTAACAGGAGAGCCAAGTTTGTTATATTCACTTAAGCATAAATATCCTTGGGAAAGGTATGAATCCACCTCTTCTCCCAGCTATGGGTTAATTGGTAATATCTGCATCACTACATCATTATTATTTAGAAAAAATTATTGAAATCTAAAAATATTTTCTAGCGTTAAATAACCTGCAAAGGGTTGATAAGCCATAAGAAACAAATCAAACAATCAATCAACAAACTACTTTCTACTGTGAGAAAGTGAATGTTTCTTTGAGAAACTTGTATTGACATTACAGTACCAATTTGTTACTATTTTGTCTTGTTTATTGGGTTAATAAGCCGTAGAAAATGAATCAAATATATGAATACTTTTGGCAATATAGGTTGATAATACTAATTTTATTATGAAAATGTTGATTTGCATTTTCTAAATATATATAGTTTCGAACACATACTGTTAGGTATTTGAACTTAACAGAAGATGAGTTTTATTTCATTTGCTGTTCTATAATTCATTTCTATTGTATAGTTTTATTAGTAACTTTTTAATCAAATAATGTCAGAATAAAAATTGAAGTGATTTGTATTGACTTATTTGTTTATCTATGTATCAATAGATTTATACACTTTAAAAGAATAAAGTTGTCATAATATTTCCATATATTCTTAATTAATGAAATAACACAAGCAGTGGTGACAATGATTGTTTTGTTGATAAATATTCCTTTAATCAACTTTTCAATTTTCATCTGTTTTGTCACATTTCAAATACTTTGAAGTAGCCTTGTTAAAATCTGAAAATGTTTATCTTAAGGAAATTATAAATCCTATCAAAAGCATTATCTTATAGATGGAAAGACTAGACTTTTTTGTATTGTTTGTAGTTCTTATATAATATTTTAGTTTTTCCAATTTCAGTTGTTTCAAGAGTCATTAGTTTTCATTTATACTAATTTTATATTAAATCTAATTGAATTTTTCTTAATGTATTTATCAATAGGTCTGTTATTGATGTACAATAAAATAAAGTTGAGAATGTTAATCTAAATAAATTATTAGTTGACACTTAAATATGACATCTGAATGACAAAAAATGAACATTCATTTTTAAATGTTCTGAACAAAATGAGATTCATTTCACATCTCATCTAAATCCATTGCTTTCACATTTTGATAAAACTAGAAATAGGTACATTTTGGAAGCTAATGTCCACATCCAACTTACCAGCTGCCATTTCTGGCAGACCTAGCTGCATTGTGCTGAAGAATAAAAAAATTTGATAGTATGTATGACTTAGCTGTGACAGAATTAAGGTGATATCAAGTAAGGTGACATAAATTGACCAACAAAAAAAAGAAAAAAATCTGGTTGACATATGTAAACACCTTATGTCTTGTATTATTTAAATTCACACAATTCTTATTAAAAAAAAATTTCTGACAGTTCCAAACAAAAAACAAATATCCTCAGTTACTGAAAAAAATATATTAGGTGGGAAATTTATACATTTCTTCAAACTTCAAAGTTTATTGCTATGTTTCATTGAAACAACAGTTCCCAAACGATCACCAAAGTTAAACAATGGCAAGCCTGGTCAGTACATAGATGGATGACTACTTGGGAATACCCAGGTGCTGTAAACTTGGATGTGTGGGTGGTGAAATGGATAATGGCTTGAAATTGTTAATCAGAGAGCTGAATTCCAAATCACATTGGGTTCATTATATTCACTTATGTGCAAATTTTCTTTGCAAAAGGTATGAACTCACCTCTTCTCCCCCAGCTATTGGTTAATTAGTAAGACTTGCATCACTAAACTATTATCTCCAAATAAAAACAATTCTTACATTCTATAAATATTTTCTGGGTTTAAATAACCTACAAAATGTTGATAAGCCATAGAAAATGAATCAATTATTGGAACTATACTCTGTGTGTGTGTGTGTGATATATCTCATGCAGAGAATACAGTTCCAATTATATATATATATATATATATATAGGCAGCAATCTCATTTATTTATATATCTTTCATTGAATGTGATGGACAAGGAAAGTTTTATAATTTTTTTCAGTTTTTGTAATGTTCTTATGCTTTAAAATTACTACTACTATTACAATACAATATAGAGCATAGAGGAAAATATACTCACAATAAACTCCTTGAAAATGTCTGAAAGTGTTTGGAAACCAGTTTCTGCATTCTTTTAGTTTCCATTTAAAAAAACACTGGGAAAACTAAATAAAAAAAAACCTTTCCTTGTTCATCATATGTATGTACATCACTAATGCAGAAAAATAAAAATTTATTTTATCACTGTATTTAAATCAGTGGTGTGTATTAACCACATAGATCAATGGTTCCCAAACTTTTTGTTCTCTAGGTTACATTTTCAGAATAAAAATTTGCTCATACCTCACAAAATTTTGTGATGAAAAGTACATTCAAAAATAAAAAAAAGTGAGGAGGTTAAAGGCCGATAACGGCAGATTTGAAGTCAACATTATTGTTGATAACTCTCTCCTCCAATTTGCAGAACCTAGTTACTCTATTCTTAATACTTGATATAATGCAAAAATATCACAATGTTAAAATTTATCAATAATTATTTATAACTATTTATATTGGGACTCATGCAACTACAAGTAATCCATAATAATTTTTTTTAATTTTGAAAGCCTATTTATTTTTGGCATATAAAATTTTTCAAACTGTTTTTAAATTTTGATTGTCTTTCAATCATTCCACCACACCTATGAGGCATGCTACACCATTTGGGAACCACTGACATAGATTGAATATTATACAATGAACATTTCAGATCAAAATAAGCTTATAACTCAATGGCTTATTGGTCCACACTTAGAAACAACATCTGCCCAATTCTATGCTTCCTTGTTGATATCTCAGAAACAATGGTTTATACTCAATTACTTCTAAATTTTTGTGGAACCTTGCCTGAAAATTCAAAGAACTACTAAATTGATCTTCTAATTTTTATATGAGTTATCCTTTTCTCACTGCTTCTTATCATGATCAATCTCTCTCTTGACACTAAACAAAACACAAGAGAAATCTAAATCTTACTGATTCTTTGAATTAAAAGTACATATGTATAAATTTAGCATTGGTTTATAAGACGCTACAATTATAGAGTTTTAAGGTATGGTTTTATGGATTATTTTTAAAATTTATACCTAAAGTATTTTAGTTATTATTGTTTGTTCAAAACCTCAGTATCTCTAAACGAAAATGACAGGTTGAATTGTAGTAAGAGAAAAAAAAAACATTTCCAAAGAATATTCAAAATACTGTAGTATTTAAAGATTTTTTTATGAATACTTTTCACTCTGTTCAGTCATTTTATGTCAATAGACTCAAACATTAGAAGTGGAAATAAAATTTTACAAATGAAACTTAGATGAAAGAGTGAAAAAATTCTTCAAAACTGTGTAATAAACCTGCAGCCATTTATCAAAAAAGGATTCAAATTTTACAAGTTGATTAATAAGCTTAAATTGAACTCATGACTTACAAGACAAATTTCTTCTTGTCTTTTAAATAAGTGGTAACAAAAAGAACTTACATGAGTCATATTGAATATATCAATATGTCAACAAATTCAAAAGGTATTCATTTGTTTTCATGTATATTTTCAAAAATATATGTTAAAAAAGTATGTTTTAGCTGTATATTTGTCTATTGAAATCTGTTTTTTTTTTTTTTTTTTTTTTTTTTTTTTTTTCTCTTATTTTCTTCTTAGTTATTTCATATCTTATTCTTTTCTCTTGTCAAGGTTCTGGAAACAGAGAGACGTATCTATCTGGTAACAGAATATGCGAGTGGTGGAGAAATATTTGGTAAATATTCTGAAATGCTATTTTGTCTATATATTAATAAAAACAAAACCTCAATCATTGTGTAATAAGGGAGACAACTCTTGGGTGTTACATGTACTGAACAATCATTTTTACCTATTAATGTTCTAATCCAAACATTTTCAAACTAGTGTTGCAATACTTTATTGTAATTAGTCACCCGTTCTTCTTTTCAACAATTCTTTAATAATTGAAATACATTTTTCATTGAATTATTTCTTTAGTTTTTTTTTTTTTTTTTTAAAGTGTTACCTCTTAAAAAGTTTGATATGCTCTGCTTCCTCTCTGATAGTCTGGTTCTTAAATTCTCATTACACATGTTTATTTAATACAAAATATGTCTTCTCTATTATAAAAATTATTTTAAAGCAACCATTTATAACATCATGAATATTACTCAACTTGATGCAATTAACAAATTCTCACAAAGTTTCAACTTTTTAGTTCATAATCTGTTCATGTTTTAAAAATTTGTCCAAGAGTTAAATAAATTAGATTATAAAACTATAATCACTGATGTGTATTACAATTGATATTAAGCGAATTTCTGAAGGTTGTCTTTGGCAAAGGAAGCCACTTTTAAAGATAATACCTTTACTTTGTTTATTGAAGAAATCTGTTGTACTAATAGAGTTCTCTAGTGTTTGCATCCAAAAAATCATAATATATGAGTTTGTTTTAACTAATGAATTAAGAGAAAAGAATGGTTTCTATATTATGATTTTGCTCAAGGCATTCAAAGATTAGGAGGAGCTTCTTTTTCTATAACAAAGAAAAATGTCTCTTCTAGAAAATCCCATCTGATAAGCTGAACACTTTTAAGGTTGCTCTTTCAAAGAAAGCAAAATATTCAACATTTTTTCTTAATTATACTGAAAAGAAAAATATAAAAATTCCCTTATATATATATATATATTATTGAATGGTAAAATTAACGCTTTTGGTATGTTTGTATTGAACATCAGTTTCAGAGTTACCTCCCTTTGTAACAAGATTTATTGGCAATAAAAAAAATTTCTATTTTTTAGTTGAACAATTTATGCAGCTAATGTAACTATATTGTAAGAAATAACATTTAGCATACTTTATGAGATACAAAAGATTAAAATATTATTGTATCATAAAATGCAATAATAATAAGGTGGGGGATCAAAAAGTTCAGTCATACACACTTTCCAAAAATCTAACCATTTTATTTCTTTTTTAAAGTGTTTCTTGGTGAGGACAAGAATTTTCCAGTAATATCTCGTTTTGTGTGTTTTTTTGTTTACAATGCTGTTCACCCCTGTCCAAGGCTCGAGAGCTACTTGAAGTAAAGGGTTACAGAGTAAGAGGCACAGTTTATGGAGAAGATAACAGTTGACTTTAGACTTGAACAGGTTAAGATTATAGTGATTGGGGAAGCATCCTCTTGGGAGTTGGTTCCACAAAGCAGGGGTTCATGGAATGGAGCTGCTCAAATGGAGCTTACATCTCACAATTGAAATGTGAGGGTGGTTCACTACAGTGTACGTGGCATGGGAAAGAGAGTAGAAAATAATGCCTCCTTATGAGGACGCAGAGAGGCTTTTGGACTGGAAAATGAAGACTGGGCAACTTCTGCCCATATATGGCAGCAGTACTCCATTTTCGACCTGATATTGCTCTTGTAAAGGTAGAGGATAGCAGGAGGAGGAAGAAGAGTCTGGTACATACTGGAGTTGCACAGGGAACCAACCATTTTTCTACCATTTTTAGTGATGGATTGTATGTACGAGTTCCACTTGAGGTCTGGGTACTCAAGACATGAGTCCTCACTGAGAGAACACCTGTTCATTGCAATAAGTGAAAATTCAGGGTCCACTTGGAGACTATATTTAAGTTATTTACCATTCATTTTTGTTATACTTGATCTTGTTTCACTTTAGTGAGATAAATTAACAAATTCTAGGTATGAATAATATAAATTTATTTTCAATATTTTTAAATTAAATTTTTTTTTAAATTCTTACTGTGTTACTTTTACCCCCTAAAAATAATTTTATATGATTCAACTTTATTAATCTTATACCATGATTTTGAATAAGTCAGGAATTTTATACAGTTTCTTGCATGGTAATTTTACATGTATAATAATAGCCAAATATTGACTGTTGGAAGAAGTGCATAGTGTGTACAATATTTTGTATTTGAACAAATAAAAATTAAATAATATATTATGGAAAATATTTATATCACTTTTCTAACAAAATTGCATACTATTTATTGCTCAACTATGCTTGAAAAGTAATAAAAACAATGCTTATCTTTTTTGCTGTTATGTGTAATGACATAGCTTGAGCATATTCTTACTTACTGACTGTTGATATCTACTATTGTTTGGGCTATTGCACTGATATATTAAAGTGCTACCAGTGTGAATCTATATATATAACACAACAAAATCCAAAATTGCCTCATATGGGAGGGGGTTATAGATCTTTTTTAGCCAACGAGAAGTATATTTGTCTTATTCAACCCCGGTGTAAAGGTTGTGTTTGTGCTGGAATTAGAAATTTAACATTTAACTTTGACAGCAGTCAAAAAATTGATACAGAATTTATCTATTTCAATGTTTCAGTCAGACAAAATGCCCTAGTTGGTGGTAAGGGGAAGGTTGAAGCTATTAGCCAAAAAGGGAAAAGGTTTTATAAAATTAACCGGAATATTAACCTTATGACATTAAATTGGGGTTATATAAAGAATGAGGTGTTAAATTGAAAGTAAAAGAGGGACAAAAAGGGAATTTTATATAAAAAAAAAAAAAGATTTTTATATATATATATAAAAAAAAAAAAGATTTTTAAAAAAAAAAAAAAAAAATGATTTTTAATTATATATAAAAAAAAAAAAAAAATGATTTTTAATTATATATAAAAAAAAAAGTTAGGTTCCTACTTAAAAAAATAACAAATTATACTTTAAAATGAGATATATTAAAAAAGATTAACAATAAATCATATTTTGATAATTTATATTAAATTTAAGTAAGAATATAATTTAAAAATTTTATGTTAAAGAATAAAAAAATTTGAAGATAAAATAAATTATCCATTTTTAATATCAATCTGTGCACCAAATGATTTAATTCTGTATAATTTAGCCCTGTTACCATACCAACAGTCTAATACTAATTTATTTTAAAGTCTAATAATTTGCTAAGAGGATACTTCTCAAATCATTATAATCTTAACCTGTTAAATTCTAGAGTTAAGCATTATCTTCCCCACATATCTCCATAAACTGTACCTCTTACCTCTTAAACTGTAACCCTCTACTTTCAGTGGCTCTTGTAGATTTTTATATGTTTCTAGAGTGATGGGAATGTTTTTATATTTTTGAAACACAGCACGTTATAGCCATGTTCATAGTTTGTTGCGTGTTGGCTTTTTCAGAAATGTTTTAAGTATCTCAAAATGTCTTATATAGGTTACTTAACAACCACTCATTCACACTGACTTACATGCCATGCAATTAGACAACACATGAATAAGCACCACAAGAATTATAACATTAGACATCTCCTCACTAACAATGATAATATACTCCATAAGTTCAACAACAAAAAAGTGACTAGGGATTATTGAAACCATTTAATAAAAAGAAAAAGACAACACTCAACAACATTAACTATGAACACAGCCACAACGTGCTGACCCTGTTTGAAAAATAAAAACATTCCCATAATTTTAGAAACATAAAAATCTATACATTCAGTTAAAAATAAATTTTAAAAAAAATATTCTTGATGATGTCTAATAGAACAGCCAAAAGTACTCAAATAGACAGAACATTTGGACAATTTCTACACACTTTATTTCCAGAAAAGAAAAACTTATGTGAACACAAGAAAAATTAAATAAAAAGCTTAATCACATTAACTTGTCAGTAGTGTTTAATAAAATTTTTCATCTCTTACACACATATATAATAAAAGTATATGTTATTGCATATGATTGATGTTTTGTGTTTTGATTTATGGGATTTAATTTCAAACAAAATATAATGACACACAAAAAAAAGAAAAAAATGACTCCTTAGAACAAAAATTCTAATTTTTTTTCCTTCACATTTTCTCATACACCTGAAGATGACTTAAGTGTGTCAAAAGCTTTGATACAGCATAAAGTATTTTTTACATCTGCAACATCCAGTTTTTTGGAATATGATATGCAGTTTCGAAAAGATGTCTAGGCTAAATTCAATAGACATAAAATGTCTATTCTTTTTAATAGTAATTGTTTAAAAGAACAGTTACTGCCTAATCATACTATATATATATATATATATATATATATATATATATACACACACACACGCTAATTTTGGTATTCATTTAAATATCTAGAAAGTGTTTTAACAGAGGATGGAAAATGTGAAACATAAAATCCAAAAGTGCATTGGGATAGTGAAAGATGTCTTCCAAAAGCTAAGCAAAACATTAAGAAACAGAAAAATTTCATTAGAAACAAAGCAAAATGTACTTAACTGTTATGTAATATTGGTCCTCCTATATGGTAGAGAATGCCAGATAATCTCATCATAGATGAAGCAGCAGCAGCAGAAATGTAATTTTGAAGGATCCTAAGGATATCATGGACTAAGCATGTGAGCAACAACAAAGTTTTAGAGAAAATGGAAACAAAAAAGGACACTTATACATCAGAAAGAGAGAGTTGATATTTTAATGGCACACAATAGAGAAAGAAGGCTTAGAAAATTTGACACTCACAGAACATATTGGAGGAAAGAATGATCAGAAAACAGTGTATAACCTACCTAACAAGCTTGGGTAAATAGTTGGCAGAATGTAGATTAAGAGAAATAGCAAAAAAAAAAAAAAAACAATTTACTAAGAGCTACAAAGGACAGAAAATTATAGAGAGCCATGGTAACCTATGCCCTGAAGGAACATTCAGGGCATAGGTTACGACGGCTCTCTACAAATACAATGGTACATAGAAGAAGTAACACAGTACAATAAAATTTCAATTTGACTTAAATTTAAATTTGAATAGTGCCTTTAAATGCAAATTTTTCCTGGTCTCTCAAAATATATATGCTCAATTTCATATCCTAACATAAACAAAGCAATTTCTAAAGAAGTGATGGATTTTTATTTATTAATCTGATAGGTTTTATTACTTAAACGTTATTTTTAGTGGATACCCATATTTGAATAGACATTCTGCTTATTTATTAAACAGTATTTATTTTCATCTGCCAGCCAGAATATTCTTATTAAAGAAAAATATGCAAGAGTGTGTAAATGGTTGGCAGAACATGAATTGAGAGATAGCAAAAAGACAAAATTTACTAAGCACTACAAAGGACAGACTATGATCACCTGAAGGGACATGGCACATAGAAGTAACACTATATACTAAAACTACAATTTTACTTAAATTCAAATACAACATAATGAGTCAGATTTTTTTCTTATATATTTTGATATAAAACTTTTAGAAATACTGACAAACATTTAATTAGCCAACATTATCAGCCTTTATTCTTTGTTATATCATCACATTAAAATATTGTTATATACTGTACCTATGATCACTAATGGGTATGCCCCAATCTGCCTATATTTCTGAGATGAGGTATTACGTACATTATTTGGACTATTGTCTTCATCTTTGCCGCCATATTTATTACAACATTTCAACCGTTGTATGCAGGTGGCTGGAATGTTGAACTAAACCCTTTATTTCACTCACTGGGGTAGACTGTTCTAGTTCCACATGCCATGTTTAATGGATGTCAGTTATCAGTTATCTCCTCTTAATTTTCCCTCTGAAAGTTCTCTACTGCCTTAACTGGGTATTGAACTCACACTCTTTGGGTCCTGTCACTGGATCTAACCAACGCCTTTATCCACTGTGCCATGAGGACATCTGGGTATTATAAACCTAATGCCTCAGCAACCATTTTTACCAGTGCTCATATTGCAATTTTTTTTTTTTTTTTTTTTCTGTTATCATTGCATGTTTTTTTTACCAGAGCTCATATTGCAACTTTTGTTGTTATTATCGCTTTTTCTTTGGCACTCCTTATTACTGGTTCCCATATTGTATTTATTTCTATGCTTGGTCGGCTCAGGAGATTTTTGTAGCCTAACATATGTGCTGATTCCTTAAGTTTACGAATTTTCCAATGGTATTCCTTGTCTATGATCTCAACCTGATCCCACAGAGGGCGGTGATCTCCCTTCTCTCTCCATATATGGTCAGCCACACCTGATTTTTCCACTTCCCCTCGTGTTACAGCTTTATGGTGTTCTTGAAGCCTTACCTTAAGGGGGCAGCCTGTCTCCCCTTTATATTTCTTTCCACAGCTGCACGGGATAGCATACACACAGTCTTTAGTCATGTTCTCCTCTATGGGGAGGGGTCTTACTTGGGAGAGATATCTGCAAAGTGTCATCAAGCTTTTGAAGGTTGTCCTGATGTTATATGGACTACAGATCCTTTGTATTTTCTCTGATAACCCCTTCACATAAGGCAGGCAGACTGTTTTCTGAGTGTTGTTGTCTTCCTCTTGTACCTGCCTATCCCAGTTTTTTGGGGCTGCTGCCTTGAACCCAGGGTAGTTGTTGCGTTATAGGGTACTATTTATACTGACCAATTCTTTATCTAATGTCTCTGGGTTGACACTTATGACTTTTGCATGGTGTTGTAAGCAGCGGACGATCCCTTTCTTTACGCTGTATGGATGGTGGAAGTGGAAATTGAGGTACTGTCCGGTGAATGTCGGTTTACGGTATACGGATGTCTTGAACCCATGCTCTGTTCGAGATATTAGAACATTCAGGAATGGGAGTGTGTTGTTATTCTCTTTCTCCATTGTGAACTGTATCGAAGGTCTTATTGAGCTCATGTGGTCCAGTAGAACCTGAACATCTTCCTGGTGTGGCCAGAGTATGAAGATGTCATCTACGTACCTTAACCATCTAGTTGGCTTTAAAGATATAGATTCTAATGCCATTTCCTCAAAGTATTCCATGTATATATTCACCATTGCTGGCGATAATGGCAAGCCCATTGCTAAGCCCTCATCCTGTCGGTATATGTGTGATCCCATTCTGAAGTGTGTTGTTTGTGTACAGAAAGTCAACATCTCCATCAGATTATCTATTGGAATACTGGTCCGTTCTTCTAGAGATGAGTCAGAGGCTAATCTGTCTCTGACTACTGAGAGTGCCTCCTCCATGGGTACCTTGGTGAACGAACCATCTGGTTGGATAGGATGGGAGCATCTTTGATTATTTCCATGAAGTGGGAGGAGTTTCGGACATATGAAGGAGACTTTTCGATCAATGGGTCAATTATATCTACAAGGAAGCAACTCGGAGGGTGGCACACAGAGCCTTGGCAACCAACAATCGGCCTGAGCAGAATACCATCTTGTAAATCTTAGGGAAACCGTATGTGTGATAACTTCCTATACGTCTTAGGTGCGAAGTGATCCTTATTCTTGATTAGTATCTGTGACAGTTTGCGTTCCGTTTTCATTGTAGGATCCTTTTTTACTTTGCTGTAGCTACTATTGCTAATGACATCTTCCAGCTTTCTTGTATAATCTGATTTGTCCATCACTACAGTCACATTGCCTTTGTTAGCTGGTAGTATGATGATGTTTTCGTTCCTCTGTAGGGATCCAATCGCCAGCCTCTCCAGTTTTGTTGTTAGACCTGGGCGGCTTGGCCTTCTCCAAGGTCTGTCTCACCTTCCACCTCAGTTCATCCGCCTGAGCCTGAGGGATGTTCAAGGCCACCTCCTTGACTCTGGCAATGATGTCCAAGTATGGCACTTGCCTGACGGTTGTAGTGAAGTTGAGACCCTTATTTAATACTGACTCCTCAGAGGCACTCACCTGATATTGGCTGATGTTGACTACTGCTTTCACTGGTGGGTGATGGACTTTGTGCATCACCTGATCTTTCAATCTATTTTAATTTTTATACTTGGCAAGCCTTGACTACATCGAATTCATGTCTGAAGGATTTATCCAGGTAATTTTGGATCCTTCTCTGGTCTTCTTCTGCCTAAATATGTTGGACACTATTGTAAGTGGGGGTAATATGATGTCTTAGTAGTCCACCACTAGCAGTGGTTTACCTACCTCAAACTGCTGGCAATTATTGTATTTTGCTAATGTTATAAAGATTGCCATTTCATTTCCAATCTTCGTTTTGGTTATTCCTCATTCAGTAACTCTTTCTTGGTAACAAGTATATATTATGACTAGATTATAATATGATTGCTGAGGGTTATAAAATGTTATCTGAATAAAAAGTAGTGCTGAACTAAGTTGAGGTACAAGAAAATTTAAATCAAAATATATAAAAAAAATTTGTTACATGTACAATATTATAATGGATATGATGATATAACAAAGAAAAAAAGCTAATGTTGGCTAGTTATGTGTTTGTAAGTATTTCTAACAGTTTTGTTTTTAAGTTTAATACTATGCCTTGTATTCTTATTAGATTCTTTATAAAATTTTATTCTTTCATTGACATCAGCTCGTTTGTGTCATGAATACTTTTGTGATTGTTAAATGTTTAATTTAGATTGTTTTTCATGTTGATCTTTGATCTTTGTTATTGACTTGGGGGAAAATTGTTAGGTCACAACATAGTAGGAACTGGACAATTTCTTTGTACATATAACTATCTTATTATATAATGTGTTAAAATCTGTGGTTTTACAATATATGTAAAAAAAAAAAAAAGGAAACCTACACTTACATGCACACACCCACACACACAATTATATTGGCCAACTCTGCCTTTATTATAGGCCTGTTCTATAAACATATTTTGTTACCAGAAGAAAAATTTCAACTTACCTAAAATCTCTTTTTCTATATAGACAGTATCCCTTCAGGACATGGGCGATCATGGTTTTCCATAACCTCCTGCTAATTGCTACTCTCAACATTTTTATAACCCCCTTTATAACCCCCTTTATCTTTGTAGTATTTGTTCCTCCATTTAATTGTTCAAGTAGATTACCTGTTGCTTTCCTCTGATTCTCTTGCCTTCAATGTGTCCTGTGAGTGTTAAATTCTCTTATGCTTCATTCCTTGTTACTTTATTATGGCTCATTGTTGTTTAATTTAGGGAATTTCCTTTTAATCATAAGAAACAAACTATTAATTATCGTAATCTTGTTTGTATAAGATGCAGGGTTTCTTGTTTTTTTTTTTTTTGTTTTTTTTTTTTTCATCCAAAATTATGTCCAAAAATCTGCTGCATCTTATACTTTAGTTTAGAACTCAATACCATTTTTTCCAGGACTCAAAACAGTCAAAATCATGTCAAATTGGATTTATTTGTTTACCAAAGAGATAATATCAATCTAATGGCATATTGCAACAAAGAGAAATCTTTCATAATGTTTCTCTTCACACTTCTCTCATGTCTTTTGAACAGGAGTAGAGATTTGTCCCTTGTTTCATGTTTATGATTGAATTTCCAGTTCCTTCTAAAGTCTTTTAATTCTCTTTCATGCCCAGTAGCCCCTTGTATATTATTGGCATTATCGCCATGCTTAGAGTGAATTAAGTGAAAAAAAACAAAAAAAAAACGTCCCATATGGTTAAATACTTCTTCTGGATTTTGTTGAGTCTAGACACCTACATGTATTTGGAAATCATTCAAAGGTAAAAATATTATTTAATTTATGATAAAAAAAAAAATAAAAATCATCAAAGACGATTTTTATTGAAATTCAATTAATGATTGTTTCATAATAAACAACTTCATCAAGTTTTACAAACAACCAATTACCAATGTTTTTGTAATGCTTACAAACCACAAAAATGAACAAAATGTCCTGGTTTTGTGTGTGTGTGTTCACTTTTTCTCAAATTTTGGTCATTTTTTGCTCTAAAATCTGATGTGCTTTATACATGAAAATAAGCTTTTTCTCTGAAATTTCTTATACTCCTTAGCAATCTATACACAAAGGATTATGTTATTATACCTCTATATTGCAATATTTGCAACTAACAAGAGGTAATTCTTGTACACTTCCAGAAAACAATTTTAAGACCTGAAATGATTTGATATTTTGATGAGTTTTGCTGAAACTGTAATTTATGATAATGTTTTGATTGGTAAATTTTCAGTTTTTATCAGAAAGTATATGAAATAGCTAGATCTTCAAAAATTTAAATGCAATATCAATTACCATCTTCTGTCTTCCTGAAACCTGTTCTTTTATTGTCCTTTCTCCTCACTAAAGTCTTTTCATTCTCTTCCACTCCCAGCAATTCCTTGTGTCTTAATGGCAATATTGTCTTGTTTTAAGAATGGTGCTGATGTATTTATGTTATTCAATACCTTTTTCTTTTTTTCTTAAATTACCAGGAATTGTGAATGTAGCTAAAGCTTTTTGGCAGCATTATATTAGAAAGAAAATATTTACAAAGAAAAAAAAAACAACATTTCATTGCATCATTAAAGTTATAATAAAAGTGGGTGATCATAGCTCTCCACAATTTCCTGTCATTTGTAGCTCTTAATAAAGCTTGTCTTTTTGCTATCTTTCCTAATCTCTGTTCTGCCAACCATTTACACAAGCGCATTAGGTTATTCACTGCCTTTCCTCTATCTCTCCTGCCTTGAATATATCCTGTGATTGTCACAGTTTCTAAGCCTGCTTTCTTCTCTCTCTTTCTGATGCTAAGTGTCCTTTTGTTTCCATTTTCTCTAACAGTCATTGCTCACATGTTCAGTCCATGGTATCCTAAACACCCTTCTGTAGAACCATACTTCTGTTTCTTCTTATTAGTGATGAGATTGTCCAGCATTCACTGCCATATAGGGACTGATATTACATTCAACAGAAATTTGCTTTGTTTCTCATGTAATTTTCCTGTTTCTTAATACTTTGCTTTTTTTAATCACATGTTTGAAAACTTATCTTAGCCGACATATTTTGTCATATATATATATATATATATGATTTTACAGTAAGTATGAAATGGTTAATATTCAGCACTGAATCAAGTGCATTGACAAGGAATGATGATATTTTGAAAAATAAAAACTCTAAAAATGATCTTTCTTCAAATATTTTTTGTATTGTACAAGGGATGCTGAAAAATTCTTAATCTAACCCACTTCCCAAAATCTGTCCAATTGACTAACATCAGAATTTATTTTGAAATACCTTCTTGGTTGGGCTGAGAACTTTTCAGTACACCTTCAAACATAATGCTTAATAATTGTGTGTATAAAATTCCATGAAAAGTATGTAATTTAAATGTGTATAAAGATATATAATTTCACAAATTTAATATTAGTTAATTTGTTGGTTTTCACAGATCACTTAGTGGCACACGGTCGAATGAATGAGAAAGAAGCCCGGAAAAAATTCAAACAAATAGTTGCTGCTGTTTCTTACTGTCATAAGCATCATGTGGTCCACAGAGATTTAAAGGCAGAAAACCTGCTTCTAGATGCTAATCTAAACATTAAAATTGCTGGTCAGTCAATTTTTTTCTTCTATTGTGCTGATATTGTTTGCTTGAAAATATTTGAGAAAGATATTTATTGTAATATGCATAAATTAAGTGTAATAGCTTTCCTGATTTTTTTTTTTTTTAATCTAGTTTCAGAGCAAAGATGTTGACAAATTTTAAATTCAATGTCCAATGGAGTTGCTTTGTTCCTGTATTTGTAAGGTCATAATAAATTACGGTTTTAATTTTGAGTCCTTGTAATACTCTACAAATCAGGACATTATATACGATCACCGAAGTTAGACATTGCCATAGAAGGATAGACTACACAAACAAGAAATTCCAATTTAGCATTGACAAAACTAACATTTTGCTTGCAAAAATAGTCACCAAATGTTAAATTGAGCTCTACTAATGATGTCGATCAAATGCTGATCATTAATAAATTCTGCCCCTACACCAATCCAATAGAGCTTACATCCACATCATGTTGAAATACTGGTTCCCGTACGATCACCAGTTAAACAATGTCAAGCCTGGTCAGTACCTAGATGGGTGACTGCTTGGGAATACCCAGGTGCTGTAAGCTTGGATGTGTGGATGTTGTAATGGATAATGGTTTGAAATGTTAATCAAAGAGCCAAGTTCTAATTCCAGTTGAGTTCATTACATTCATTTATGTGCAAATACCCTTGCAAAAGGTATGAATCTGCCTCAGCCATAGGTTAATTAGTAAGACTTGTATTACTAAACCATTATTATCTCCAAAAATAAAACAGAATTGTGTACAAAATTTTTCGATTTCTGCATTAAATAACCCATAGAGGTTGATATGCTGCTAAACAAAAAAAAAAAAAAAATAGATATTATAAACAAGTTAAAATCCCATCATATTTCCTTGTACCAGACTTGACTTAATTCAAATTAGTGCTGACAAAATTATATAAAAGTAATGATTCTTATAATTAATGCATTTTATTACTAAGTGGCAAAATATCTGTAGTAAAAGACAGTGAGAGTAGAGATTATTATTTTTAAGCTTGTAACATTTTGGCTTATTTATTTTTACTGATTGAGAGTCAGTTACAAATAGAATGATTCAACAAGTTTTGTCTCTTAAATGAAATTGGTCTATATTGTGGTACCTCAAGTCATCCGTAGTACTTTCATCTTTAAATATAGTATTCCAATTTAAACATTAATAATTTTAGTGCAGAAGATAATCAGGAAATTATAAAGGAATTTAATTTGGCATCATTATTTTTTTTATTATTGATTGAGTTTGTTATAAATAAAATGCTTTAACATGTTTTGACCTTTGATTATTAAACTGACAAAATCAACACTCAAAATTGATAATTATCAACACAACCATTCTCTCTCAGTAACATTTACATATGCCTTTGTTTTGAATCTGTCTAGAAAACTATTCCAAAAGATTTGTTGACATACAGAACAGGCTCTCTTTTATAGGATAGGTTTGTATAAAAATACTGGTGTCAACAATTACTATGTAAATTAATTCTAGTCATTTATTTCATTAATGATGATCAAAATTAACAAATGTTTATTTTAAAGACTATGGAGAAAGCTGTTAACTTTTAGATTAACTACAATATAAGAGAGCAAGAGGTAGAGAGTTAGCAGAATAATCACTGATGTGGGAAATGGAATTTGTGAAGTTCCAATTTTAACCAAGGCATTAACTTCCCACTAATGCTCTTAGGAAAAGCATGAATTCCTCTGTCCTTAATGTCTTGGAAAGGCATTACCCTTGGTAGGACAACTAATCCAGAAGGATAACTCTAAATTCAAAATTAGTCTAAATAAATGATCAGCTCCATCAGGCTATCCTGCCTGAGACATAACTTTTGCTGTAGCCACACTACATGTGGTGACCTAACAACTTTGTAATGAGCTACAGGAAATTTTTTACTTAGGATCTTTTTACTTAGAATTTTTTACTTAGGATCTTTTTACTTAGTGTTGTCTATTTCCCATGAGTTGGTTAGTCTTTACAATTTTATTATTCATTTATACAGATGGTATTCATTTAAGTTAGTACAGTGGAATTAGTAAAGAATATCAAGTAAACTAATAGAAAACATGGAAACATATGATGTAAAGACATAAAAGATTTAAAAGCTTAAAATTCTAATCGTTAATGGATGTGTGGGTTGTGCATCTGTTATCCATGCAGAAAATTGGCAGAATGATTTCAAATTCCAACTAAAGCTGCTGCAATTACTTTACACTAATGCCCTTTGGAAAGACATGAATGCATTTTTTTCTCTCCCATAGCTATGAGTAAATAGCAGAGCATGACAATTAAATCGGAAACCACTCCATTATCTTTCCCAAGAAATCATGACTACCTTGGTTCTGAAAGGACATGGCATTAAAAAATATTTGTGTATTCAGTTAATACAAGTTTTCTATCTATATTGTTAATTCATTGAAAATTCTAGACAGTACTAAAAATTAATGAAAATTCTCTGATAGAAGACTTTAATAAGGTTACATTAATAATAATTATTAATAAGTTGAATGTTTTGTTGTTTCCCTCAGTACATGAATTAAAGTATTAGATATTCTGTATAAAGTTTCTTTAACTTTCATATATGACTTTTGACATATATATAAACATATTTTACATCTGTATATAAATTCAAATTAGAACCCATTCTTGGAATTCACTAATGAAAAGTTAGCAATTCTTTTAATACATTTTTTGTTTATAAATACACAATTTTTTTTTAATATATATCTCTTCCTTATCACAGCAGATAATGGTCAAAAGGTTTTAATATACAAGAAACTATTCTGCTATTATATAAAATCTTTTATCAAAATCAATGTTCTATAATATTTACAACTATGAATATATTGAAGACTTTTTAGTTTGTTACTGCTTGCATTATGCTTTAAGACTTAAATTATATCCTCTCTGATACATTAGGAAACTTGAACCACTGTATGTTATGTAAATTGTTAATTACATATGAAGAGATGATGAAAAAGTTTCAGCTCAACCCATTTTCAAAAATCTGACAAAATGAACACATATTTTTGAAAGGGTTCTTGGTCAGGCCAATAATTTGTCAGCATGTCCTCATATGTAATTAATAACTATTCATATATAGTGCATTCCAAAATTATATGCAAATTGAATTTCTTTAATCATCCTCTGGTTGACTGCATGTATTGTCACAAATTTTTAATAAACTAGCTGTCAGCACTGGCATGTACAACAGAGTTCAATATCAAGTGGTTCTTCACAGTAATCAATAACTGACAGCCATTTGGAGATATTATGTCTTTTCCACCATTCCAAATTAAATGCAAATTAGTCTGTAAACCATTCTTGTACAACAATGAAAAGGCAAAAATTGTTTAAATGCATCACCTTTGAATAAATTCTGAATTTTTCATAGATACTAGACTACTTGAAGTCATTAGAAAAAATTAAGATTATATCAGAAAATAGTATTACTTTTCTACTGTGTTATTATTTGGCCAAGCTTGTAATACTCAGACTCATATGTTGTTCTTTTGAATGAGTCAGTGTAATACTGATAACAGAGAAAGAAAAATGCCCTCAAAGTCAGAATGAATACATTGGAGAACTTTTACACAACAAAAGAGGAAAAACTGCAATGCACAAAAATATGGATGAACTAGAAGTCTGAAATGAAATCAACACTGGCCAAATTGAACAGGAAAAAAGCAGCAGGAACAGATGAATTTGTAATAGAGATGTTAGCAGCCTTATCTGATTTCAGCATTGACAAAATTACAGATGTAATAAATAAAATATATAACAGTCATGATATGCTTGAGAATCTAAGTAGATTCATTTTCATAGCACTACCTAAGAAGCAAATGAATGTAAACTCCATCAGACAATCAGACTAATAAGCCCTGTAACAAAACTTATTTGAATTCTAATGAATAGAGCACATAGCAGAATTAAACTGGAAATAAAAAGAACAGTTCAGTTTCATTAAAGACACTGGAACGGGAAATACTATATTTATGCTCAGAATGATATCAGAAAGAGCTATGCTAAAGCATTTGATAAAATATGCCAAGAAGGACTGTTGGAAATACTAGGTAAACTTGATTTATTTAGAAAAGATTAGAATAATCCAGAACCTATACAGGAAGCAAACCACCTGCATCTGAATAGAAAAAAAAAAAAAAAAGAAAGGAGTGTAAGACAAGGATGTATCTTCTCACCAGACTTATTCTTTACATTGAAGCAGTCCTCAGGGAATTAGTAATCCTCTAGGATTCATTATTAGTGGCCATAATTTTAACAATATACGATATGCAGATGACATATTGTTGATAGCAGATACAGAAGGAAAACTACAGGAACTCCTAGAGAAGGTAGTAAAGGAAAGCAAGAAGAAAGGACTAAACATCAGTTGTAAGAATACAGAATGTATGGTTGTCAGCAAAAAGCCCAACTTGTGAATTACAAATTAGAGATGTCAAAATCAAACAAGTACAAACATTTAATTATCTAAGAAGTGTTTTAACACGGCTCCCACACAACCTTCCAGTGGGTCATTTTCTAATTTCTTTTCTATGTGGATTATTGGGAGTGGGATGCTATGATTGATTGCTTATGAGATCATGGTACACCCAAACCACATTTTTTTCCCAAAACAAATTTTAATATTTTTGAATATAGAAATGAGAATTAGTGTCAATGTAATACATGTACATTGGGAATTTTCTGATGACACACCAGTGGGTTGTGGGTAATAAATACTACCTATGATATACTTGCCTCATATATGAAACAATGTTAAAATAAAGTTGTTTGTACCCAAATTAATTAAGATATAGTGTTGGTACCCTGAGACAACAAGGGAAATGAGCTTTAGGAGCCAACATGTTAACAGAAGACAGAAAATTTGACACTGAAATCTGAAAGCTCATTGGAAATGCAAAAGATATCTTTTTTTTTCTCTCTCTCTCTCAATCATTTCATTCCAAGGAAGGTGATATTGACACTAGAATACAGGGGTTACAGGAAGTGAAAGAGAAGACTGAAAATGAGAAGGATTGAGGAAAGGATAAAACAGAAACAAGGTTCAAAAAGACAGTAGATGGCAATTGTAGTTAACACTTTCACTGCTACTCATTTGCCCAGTGCTGCCCCCATCCGGCCAGCCATTTTTAAAGAAAATGCCAAATTTCAACCTCCATATTTTATTACACAGAAAACTGGCACCAGTGTGTTTTACAGCATTCCATTTTCATAGATATACCTGGGAATGACTTACCAGATCAATAATTGGTATACACATGATATCTTTTGAAGCATTGTCCTTTGTGATTTGATGATAGATGGCGCAATGGGACACTCATACCAGCGGTATGCAAAATACATAGGTTTCCATACTTAGCCAGCTGGAGCAAGATAAGAAAAACAAAGATCTCCGTAGTTAGCAGCAGAAGTGTTAACAGCAGAAGGGAATCCCACAGATGGAACATGCAAGAAAAGAAACTGTTAGAGTAAAAGTGGTAATTGTGTCTAGCTAATTCAACAGTAAAACAGTGATATCTAGTAGTTTGCTTTAACTACATGTAGTTGGGGAATGAGGTAAAAAAAAAAAAGCTCATCAGAGCAGTTGCCATGAAAATATTTGTAGGAAAGACAAAGGTAACCCACATCATGTAGGTGAGGAAGTGTCTAAAGACTATGATTACATTACAGACACTTCTTTGGATTTTGTTAAGAATCTCAAGATGTACAGCAGGAGCACCTGACTAGATATGGTAATGGTATTCGATACACAGCCAAATGGTAGATTTATAAATGTGCAAGAAGGATTGTGTAAAAAAAAAAAAAAATTTCTGGCACCACACAGTGAACCAACTTTCCTTGCAGTAGATGCAGCTATTGATTTGATGTAGTTGCTCCACTTCATGTCAGTGGAAAACATGTGATCAAGAAGGTGTAGAGTGTTGCTCTCCTGGAGGTTAGCATCAGCTATACTAATTACAGACAGAATAGGTTCTCTATGGTGATTGAATGAAAGCAGTTTTGCTTTTGAGGCATTAAAATTTACAAATCATTTCTTGCCACTGCTAACCACTGATTAGTGGTCCTTTCATGAACAGTTAAAGTAAACCTTAACAGATCTATTGGATATGCTACTAAGACAAGAGTAAATGGTTGTATCATCTGCATAAATACTTAGTTGGGAACAGATGACATCAGGGAGATAATTGATGAAGATCAAAAACCATGTAAGTCCAAGGAAAGAGCTCTGGGAGACTCCTACATTAGTATGAAATGATCTGGAGGCAAGCTCATTTAACACAATCTTCATTACACAATTTGTTAGGAATGATTGGATTAAACCAAATATTCACACAGTGACACCATAGCTCTTGAACTTGCATAGAAGGCTAGCATGCCAAACCCTGTTGAACACTTTAGATATCTAGAGCTACAGCTCAAGCATCAACATTAATGCTTAATAGACAAATTCATTGATTGTCATTAACACGTCAGCAGTAGACCTGGTGAAACAGAAGCTATATTGTTTGTCTGAAAGCAGTAAGAGACTAATAGGGCAATAATTTGAGGGGTCAGAGGGTTCCCTAGAGTTCTTAAAAACAGGATCTACAGAAAAGGGCTTCCAACAAGCTAGGAAGCAGCAAAGCATTTGTTGTAAAGTTTGGAGAGAGTTATCTACAAACACCACCACATGATCAGAGTTGCCAAGACGACAGAGATACAGAGCATGACATGAGTCTGGGGTGTAAGTAACAAAGAGATGAAGTAAAGAAGCATGTCCAACAGAATTATTAGGAAAATGTACGTGGAAGTGTGCTATTTGAGTGAGAGATTGAGTAACAAGGTCTGGATGTGAGTGACATTAGAGTAATTAAGCCACATGACATGGTGAGCATTGAAGTCATCAAACACAAAGATATTTGCAGACAGGTGTTGAGAGAAGGTTTTATCTACACCATCAGAAATTCTATTTAACATGCAACAATCATGAGAGAAAGGGGAATGATAGAGAAAAAAAGAGATAGCTGATTGAGTTTAGTAGAAAAAAGCCAGAACAGTCTGGAAACTCAAGAGAGAGTTCCCTTGCCAGTGTTCCCAAACATAGACACCAAGCATGTGAACACTGGAGTCCTTTCGAAAGAGAGGAAGATCACTAGAAACAGAGAATTCAGATTAGTCTCACACAGAACTAGGAAGTCCAGAAAATTTTCCAAAAGGAATGATTTCACACTGCAGAAATTGGTACAAATACCACAATGTTGAAGAAAGAAAAATTGAGGGGTTTGGGTGTTTTTTGGCAAGCTGGTTTAGTTGGATTTCATTTATTGCTTTTAATCATGATATGTTTTAAAGATTGAAAGGCCAATACTATTAGAAGCAAAGAAAAGAACTCTGGACTGTTATGTAGTATCAGTCCTCCTATATAGCAGTGAATGCTGGACAATCTCCTCACAGATAAAGAAGAGACTTGAGGCAACAGAAATTCTACACAAAAATGCAGAGAATACCATAGACTGAACATGTAAGCAGTAAAAATGTTTGGAGGGAAAATGAAAACAAAAGAGGCATGTATATTTAGCAATTATCAGTTGAAATTTTTGGGGGCACAAAATGAAGAAAAAAAGTGCTTGAAGAATTTGACACTCACAGGACAGTGAATGCCAGAGGGAAAGAGGAAAACTGAATAACCTACTTAACAAGTTTGTAAACAGTTGGTGGAACACTGATTAGGAGAGATAGCAAAAAGACAAAATTTACTAAGAGCTACAAAGGGAAGGAAGTTGTAGAGAGCCATGATCGCCCACATCCTGAGGGGATATGGCACATAGGAGAAATGACTGTTTGGTCATTATTATTCTTTTATTATCCTCCTATCACTACAAAAATGATTTGTCTGGCATGTTTATATATAAACTGAAACGGTTCAAATAATCATATTCCAATATAAATGAAATTCTATATTTTATTATGATCTTAGATTTTGTGATATTCTGTGTAAATATGCAACCTATATTTGATGTATATTTAATAAGTCCAGAAAGGACCATTAATTTCATAATTATCATTTTATTGATTTGCATATAATGCAATAAACATAGTGTACATACATATTGATATTAAGTGATAAAAATAAGTTGTTTTCATTTGTTCAACCAGTGATAGATACAAACAAAAAGACCAGATGATTAATTTTTAAGAACCAAACATAATGAAAACTTTGTTTCTTTATTTTGGAAATTCATGGAATTATAAAAGACAGAGTGGATAATTTTCATTTGTTTTGAATGATGTTCATAATTATTTACTAAACTTTGAGATTCTTTTAACTGTAAGCAAGTTACAAGGTTAATTTTTTTTAATGACATTTTGGGTATATATGAATTGTGTATAGTTTTGCTAATTGGTATATTCTTAATTTTTTTTAATAATAAAAACTAAGCGACTTCACTTAAAGTCCCATTTAGTGAACAAATGTACTTTTGACAAATTTTTTTTGCATGTATATTTGCATTTTAATCATTGTCTAATTTTCTCATCTCAGCTGTTTTACTATCTGGTCTTTTTCACTTGTAAAAATAATAAAAAAAAGAAGTACCATAAGAAGGTCAGAGGGTACAACATCAGCATTTTCATAATAATAATTAAAAATAAAATAAAGGTAGTCCACACTAAACAAAATAAAAAGGTACCTAGTTTTTCTGTTAGTATCTTACAGATTAGTCTTATGTACAGGTGATCTCCTGCTTTTAAAATAGCTCACTTTACTCACTTGAATGAAAATTTACATTAGTACAGGTTTTTCTACACTGTGCAGATGGTATAATGCTTAGAAGCAATTACCATTAATTTATATGGGAAAAAATCTGAGCATTTGCAGACCCCAAAAAATAATCTGTCTACTAACCTTCATGTTAACAATCAAAATTCATTGTCTCCTGTGGCTGGCTTGAAATATGGCAATATGCTTGACTGCATATCCTCATGCATTTTTCTATCATAGAGTTCTTTGCAGTTAGTCATAAACATCATTATAAACTTGAACTTAATTATAAGTTCATGTTCCCTGTCATGTTTTTCTGTAATCATTTCAGCACTCTAATGCAAGGTGTTGTCATTTTTATGCTCAAAATGTATTCCCATATAAATTAACAGTAATTGTTTCTTTGCTTTACTCCATTTTGGCAATGAAACATTTAATATGATTGCTCTACATTCTGATGAGTTTGGACAAACTGTTTATTATTTATTTACATTGTTCAGACTATTTTCCTCATGTTTATTGTCATATTCACAACGTTTCAACCACTGTACGCTCTTGCCTTCTTCAGGTGATATACATTGGAATTTCAAACCAAACCCTTTATTTAGTCTACTGGGGTAGATTGTTCTAGTTCCATGTGCCACGCCTTTTCAGGTATCTCCGTTTCAGTTGTTCCCTTTTAGTAACTCACCTCTCCAAATTTTTGTTCACCTCTGCTGTGGTCAGGTATTGAACTCACAACTCTTTGGGTCAAGTCACTGGATTACTTCAACCAATGCTTTTATCCCCTAGGCCATGTGTCCTTTGGTCCCTAAGGCATGTGGAACTAAAACAATCTACCCCACTGGACTAAATCAAGATTCAAAATTTCAACATATATCACCTGAAGAATGCCAAAGCATACAATATGAATATGACAAAGATCAGGACAATAGTCCAAACAATGTAAATAGTGTAAATAGTTACAATACCTCATCTCAGAAATATAGACAGATGTATATTTATTTATAAACTTAATTTTTTTATGCCACATCCCTTCAGAATGTAAGTGATCATGACTGTAGAGTGATTTCCTTTATCTGTGAATTGCCATTACTTCTTGAGAAGGATAGTAGTGGTTTCCAGTTGGCTGCAATCTAAGGTTAGAAAAACTAGTCTATCTTGTCATTCAAAGCAGGAGGAAGATGTATTGATGCTCTTTTCCAAGGGCATTAATGTAAAGATAATTGCAATACACTTGGTCAGAACTTGAACACATCTTGCCAATTCCATTTCTGTACTACACTTAATATCATTTTTTAAAATTACCTGTGAATGTAGATGGCTATGCACTGGTAGCAACTCTAGGTCATCAGTCAATCCTTCCTTGTGAAAATGATATAAACAGATTTTAGTGTGCTAATTGTTACTTGCTACCTAGCACACCACCCCAGCCACTACTCTGTTATACTGAAACACACCTATTCTATTGTTAATAGACTCTCCCACATATAATAAGTAGTAGTAGTAGCAGTTGCCAGTGGGCTCATTGAGTTGGTGAGTCAGTCGATGTCGGACATTAAAGTATCAACCACCACAACTAGATTCTGCGTCATTAACTATTTTTTCAAGTTCCTAACGTTTTGTACATCGAACCTTTTTTAGGACCGACTTAGTGAAATACAAGCCTCCACTGTGAAACTACTCTACAATATACTCAAAGGCTGTTCTTCCACTCAAAACACTCTGGTGTTGGCCTGTTCTGGTTCATTACAATTTATAACAAAACTAACTATATATAACTTTCACTTTTCCTGTTTATCATTTTGCATAAGTGATGTATTGAGCAGTTACGTCAAACATTTGTTGCAATCATTCATTCTCTATTTCTTGTCAAACCAAATTGCAACAACTCACACACACATGACATTAGAATTTTTTTTTCTCCTCAGTCAGATTTTTTTCACCCCAACTTTTATATGTTTATTTTACTTCATTTAACATTGAATTCATCTTTTGTTCATTACAAAGTCAAAATTTAAAGCTATGACATTAAAACAAAAATGTATAATCCTTGTCTGGCTAAATTGCAACATGCACACCAAGCATATAACCACAAACCCTCAATTAGAACTTTCTTTTTAATTATTTACCATTATAATGAATGCAGAAATGTAAATTCAAAGTCAAGATTTAAAGGTATAATGTTAAAACAAAAGTTATTCTTTGAAAAACAAAATTAAAATAGTTTGAAACATCTAAAGATTATTTTTGATAGTCCTGCTAGAAATATATTCACCTGAATCATGCTATAAGAAGTACTTCTTTTTGGCCTTATTTCAATGAAATTTGGGAACACTGTAATCACTTTCCTGGATTATGTGCTATGTTAATTATTATTTCTTTATGTACCATTCTTCTGAACATTTTCAGCAAAATTTATTTCAGCCAACATTTTAGAGTATGAAGTGAAAACTATAAAAAGTAGTAAATTAAAATAATTTGATATTTTATTTTTATGGTTCGATCTAAGTAAAGTCGAGGGTCAATGACATTCTTAGATTGCTTTGAAACAGATGCAGTTAGGAGTTGGACTACTCAGCCTCAGCCCAACTGAGCCCAACCCCTGGAATAATCACTGGTACACACACACACACACACTCACACGTAAATTTACATATGAGTCATTCAATAAGTTCATAGCCTGACAGTTATTAGCTGAATTTTAATCTGAAATTTTCAGTGTATAATATTCTATCTACATGATTAATGGAAAATCATAAGATTATGTTGAAAAATAAATATGTATAAAATAAATTCTTTTCTTTATCATTAGCATACAGAGTTATCAAAAAATTTACATCTTAGATATGTGCAAAAGTTTCCAGCATAAAAAAAATCAGTTTTCAACAGTGTACTTAGCTACTGGTTTTCAAAAAGACTACTCTGTGTGTGTGTGTGTGTATACACACACACGTATTGTATAGGTGTGTGACTGAATGGTTATAAAATTTGCTTTCCAAACGTGAGACTCCGGGTTCAAATGTTTCCATGATCTATCGGTCTGGAGAAAAGATCCCAGCATGCAACATGTTTGGAAAGTGCCTCAAAATGACACAATGTTTTAACCTAAGACTTGTGAATGAAATCAGAGGTTGTTAATAGTTGTACTAGCATGAAATCACAAGTCATGTTCAAGGATTTGTCTATACAGGGGGTCATCGACAAAAAGTTTAAAAAAATAAAAAATAAAAAAGACAACACAAACAAGAGATAGTTAATGTATCACAATCTAATATGGCATACAGCTGGTGAAGAAACAATACTGTCTTCCCCATATAGCACTACATGATGACATATTATATTATGGGAGATGGCACCATAACCACGAAACACTGTACGTCGGGTTCGCTTAACCCGAGGACCTTCTGTACTGGCCTTGTTCAAATTGTTTATCATGCCAGATAATGTGTTCTTTCCCAGAAACTGTAACCAGTGTCCACTCAGCATAGTTGCAGTATAAACCACAGGTAGATTCTGTGGGTGTTGAACACATATATGCCTGAGCAGGCATCTGCAACAGGGATTGACTAGTTGCTCTAGCAGGTGAGTGTGATTGGAAACAAGTAACCAGCCATTATTATTATCAAACCATGAAATAATTATTAATCTATATATATTTCCTGTCCCATCTATAGTAGGAAGGGAGGTAAATCAACTTAAGTTAGTAAATTTATGGGTGATTACTTCCCTTAATCATTGTAATAATCTATACAAATAAAATATTTATCTGAAACAAAATCAGTACCCAAGCAAAATAACCATTTAATTAATCAGTTCCTTTACTCCTATATTTCTTAGATTGCCGTCTTATGTGAGGCACTCAGATACCTTTGTCTATTAAGTGATCATCTTGCTTCAACTTGATCTTGAAATAGGCCTGATAGATATTTCCATTTCAGTGTTATATTAAAACAAAATTTTTAACCTGAAAAGATATTGAGCAAAAAGTGATTTATATAATACCAGAAGTAATCAATAAATCATAGAAACCATTGAATGTCAAAAAAAAAATATAAAGTGAACATATTAATTAAATGGTTCATTGACCTATATTGTAGCTGGATATCCTTAATCTCTGCTTTATTGAATCTTGATACATTGTTTCAAGAATTTTGTTTCATTGCATCTCACTATTAAAACTTTTCTAATAATTTTTTTTATAGTACTGGTACACTAGTATTTATATATATATATATATATATATATATATATATATATATATATATATATATATATATATGTAATAGATTTTTGAAAATTTTTTAGAAAATTTTTGTCTTAACAGAATTCCTATTATATGAATTGTATTTTGTACTATATTAGGATGACTATAGAAGCTCTCAAAAAACTTTTATAGGAAATATTTGCAATATGACACTTGGTTTAAAACATAAATGATTATACTGATAAAGTATAAATTGAAATTTGTTTTCCCATTTTTAGATTTTGGCTTCAGTAATTATTTCAAACCTGGAGCTTGCCTGAAGACTTGGTGTGGTAGCCCTCCATATGCTGCTCCAGAATTATTTGAAGGCCGAGAATATGATGCGCCTAAGGTTGATGTTTGGGTAGGTAGTGACTGAAACCTTATCCTCTTATTCTCTTTATTTTAAATTACTTAGAAAACATTGGTGAAATAAGAAATCAAGGATTAAATAATTAAATACACTATGCACTTAAATCAAATTTAAAGATGTTTGCTAATAATCCAGTCAGCTTATTTGTTCAATCAGTGGTTATTTTAATTTTACTGTAATCTGAATTTCTGGGATGAGGAGTTATCATTATTTACACTATTTACATGCCGACTGTTGTCCTCATCTTTGTTGTTATCACAACATTTCAGACATTGTGCTCTCAGACCTTCATCAGGGTAACCTAGAAGGAATTCCAAACTGAACCTTTATTTAATCTAGTGGGTAAACTGTTCTTGTTCCACTACCCATGTCTAGGTTTTTCTCATCTAGCTTTTAGTTTTAGTACTGCTCAGTTATTGCTCACTCTCATGAGTGATATAGTAATTGTAAGTTCAATTTTTGGCCTGGTATTGTGTCCTTAGACTCAACAGAAACAGGGTGAGCAATAACTGAGCAGTACTAAAAATAAGAACTAAACAAGATATCCTTAGACATGGGCAGTGGAATGAGAACAATCTACCCCATAGATTAAATAAAGGGTTCAGTTTGAAATTCTATATAGATTACTCAGAACACAGTGGACAAAATGTTGTGATAGCAACAACAAAGATGAGGACAATAGTCAACATGTAAATAGTGTAAATATTGTTATAATCTCTTAAGAAATATGTGCCTTTCAATGAGTTTGGTTATTTTGCTCTTGTTATTTTTTCCTGATTCTTATTAAAAAGAAGTATTTTTATATACATAGAATTGAAATATTACCAGTAAATATATACACATCTGAAATTTAATGAACAAAACTTATTAAAAAAAGGTCTTTGGAATTATCTGCACCAATACTCATAACCCTGGCAATAAAAACAGCAATTTCTTGTGGACAACCATGACAAAACATTCACTCAAGTTTTTTATATATATATACTTTTTTTTTTTTTTTACATTCAAAGGTTTGTACAAGTGTATTTTATTAGTTTGACACAACAATTGGACTGTTTAAAGTTTATATTCATGCACCTTAGAAATCATATTATATCATTATCTGAAGATTTTTTTATAGTATATATTGAAACATGTGTAACCAAATAGGGCCATGCCTAGCATGATTAATATTAATATCACACGTATTCATGAATGGATATGAGTAAATGAATAACATGATTAACTAAGTATATGTCATGCTGATGTGGTTTTGATTATGGATCATATATATAAAACTGACTAACAGCTATTCCAAAAGAAGTATTTATGCATAGGTTTTTTTCTTCTTGCTTTTCAGGAACCTAGCACTTTGATGGAAGAGCACTGAAACTAAAATAGATAATTTGAAACAAGAAATATTATCCTCATTTTAACTCAGATGAATTGAATAAGGAAACTTTGTCCATTGTTTGTACTTTTATTTCTACATAAAAGTAAAGCAAATGTTCTCAACCATAATTAAAGTGAATTGTGCTGTGTTTTTCTATTAATACAAAACAAATGATCACTGGCTGTTACATAATGTGCAAAATTGCAATTGGTCCCCATGGTTAAAAGCCAAGCATGTTGCACTTGAGCAACACAATCAATAAATAAGCATATTGCATTTGCTGCCATAATATGCCTGATATCTTTAGAGAAAAAAGGAAAGGAAACTTCAGTCAAACTTTGCTTTATTATACATTTTTTTGCAATTTCAATTGTTGAATGTCATAGTTCATGCTGTTCCCTGATTGTTCTTAAAATCAGAAACAATACAAAAATAATAACTACTATTTTACAATCAAGATTAAGAAGTTTGTCAAATTAAAGTACAGGAAATTAAATTTAAGGCCATTGTTTCAATGGTATAAAAATTAATAATGTTTGCAAGTTGCTTAAACTTTGGAGCTAATCCTCTGCTGTCAGGACTGATTTAAGATTTGAAATTTTCCCATCAGTTATATATAATGTTCTAACAGATTTTAGTTTTAAGAATAACATTTTGTATCTTTTTAGTCTTATGCAAGTAAGAAACTAACAAAAACTTATAGATAAATTAAAAATATAAATCTGACTGCACACTCGATTGTATTTTATCATCATAACAAATCATGCAGCACTTATTTTGATTAACCATGTTACTTAGAATGATTACTTCAGTACTTATATAAATTTAAAAACACTATTAGCAAAGTGACAAATGGCAAAAAAAAGCACTGTTGATTATTTATGACTAACGTTTTAAAATAATGCACTGACTATTGCTTGCATCACAAAATAATTTTAAAATGATGCACTAATATAAGTAACCAAGTTGAATATTGGTACCTTATTAGTTTACAGCCACATGACATTCATGTAAATCTTTTAGCAGGTTGCATATTACCTTGTATACAGGTCACTACATTTTATAGTTTTATTTCAGCCTATGTAAATTGCTACAGCAATGTGCTAAACTCAGTTTCTTTCTTGCAGCATTGTGCAGAAGACGCATTTATTTTGTTGCACTCATTGGTTTTTGATTTGAATAATGATTTAGACAAGGCAGACTATTTTTACCAATGCAACACTAATTATTTGAGATTAAATTAATGTATATTTTCCATAAAATGGTTTTACATTCACATCACATTGAAACACGACTTCCCATATGATCACCAAAGTTAAACAACATCAAGCCTGGTCAGTACTTAGATAGTTGACTGCTTGGGAATACCATGTGCTGTAAGTTTGGATGTGTGTGCAGGTAGTGTAATAGATAATGGTTCAATTGATAATCGGAGAGCCGTGTTCCAATTCCAGTTGGGTTTGTTGTATTCACTTACATGCAAATACCCTTTGGAAAAGTATGAATCCACCTTTTCTTCTCCCAGCTATGGGTCAATTAGTGAGATGTGTATCACTAAACCATATTTATCTCATAAAAATAAAAAAAAATCTTACAGTCTAAAAAAAAAAAAAGATTTAGCTTTAAATAACCTACAAAGGGTTGATAAACCATAATAAATGAATCAATCAATTTCCATAAAGTATTGTCTGTTTTTATTACTTAACTCAATAAGAAAAACCTTCTCAATGGTATTTTTTACCTTAACTTGTAAAAGTGCTTTTAACAAAAAACATTACCATGATACACAAATGCATCAAAAGGAATAATCATAGCAGAGTTAAGTATGCGCATTCAATATTTGCAATTTTAATACATTTAATTTTATTCACAAAAATCAAGTAATATGTGTTTATTTAAGGTTAAAAAACTAAATACACAAATATTGTCTTATAACATATTGGGTAACATAGATAAGAATTAATTTTTTGCAATATTTGTTATTTTAAAATATACTCTATGACCCAGGAAATTTTACTGGTTTTAATATAACATATTTTTCAAATATTTTATTTATTTAATTATTTTTATTTTTTCCAGAGTCTGGGTGTAGTTTTATATGTGCTGGTTTGTGGAGCCCTCCCTTTTGATGGCAGTACATTACAAAGCCTCAGAGCCAGGGTGCTCCTTGGCAAATTTAACATTCCATTTTTTATGTCTACTGGTAAGACTTCTTTCATTATTTTCTTTCCAAATTTAAACCTTTAAAATTTAAATGCAACATCAATCGTCATTTTCTGTCTCCTTTTCTTTTTATTTTCCTTTCTCCTCAGTAACAATTTCTCAGTTTCCTTCACTTTTTTATCTTTCATCCTTAATAACCCCTTGTGTTTTCATGGCTTTATTGTCTTGCTTGGGTTGTAATAATTAAAACAAAAAATTCTTTCCATTTATTGTCTGGAGTAAGGCAGAAGATTAGTTGGCATTTTTACTTAATTTCTTTTCATTTAATTCAATATTCAGCAAGTATTGAATATAAACAAGCAGAACTATTAATACAAGTCCAATGAAATTGCAATATTACTTAAATATACCATTATTTTTTGACAGTATGAGTAAACTAGTTATTTAACAGTCTATTAATTTTGAATGTTTTTTTTTTTCTATTAGAAAACAAATACTACATATTTTTAATATGATTTATATAATATAAATTTGTTGGAGCTTTTTAATTGGTTGTATTGAAAATAATTTACAAATTTCAGAAAAAGGTTAATAAATATATCTAATTTTATGCTAAAATAAACATTGAAAACAGTCAAAATTTGAGTTATTCAATTTTGTTTCTACACATTCAATTTAATAAACTGAATCAAAGCCTCTTGTGGCAGATTTACAAACTAATAACAGTAGATTTAAAATGTGTCAAACCATTGGAAATTCTGAATCACAGATCTGCAGCTGTATTTTGTTTGGTATAATATTATTTTCTGAAGTCCAAAAGAACTTCTATGTTAAGTTTGTAAATCATAATATCACATGGATTATTATATATGCTTAATGTTGCTGATTTTCTGCTCCATTTCTATAGTTTTAAAAGTTTCAAATCTTCCTAGAACTCCAGATGTAATATTTTCTCCATACATTTTATTTGCTGAGTTGATGGATTTTCAACATAATAATCAAAACTAGTTATTCAGATTTTCTTAAATGATATTTCATTAGCCAACATTTTGTCTCACTTGACTAAAAATAGTTGCAACAAAGAAAATTGTGCTTTATATATATATATATATATATATATAACAATATTTTAAAAATATAGAAGTGAAATTGAGTCAGTTGACATCATAGACTTCAGTGTTTATTCTACAGATGTGGCACTTGTCATTGTGAACCAACTATGCATGACACAACTCTGTACCGATGAGTCATTTACAGATGACACCATAAAAACACATCCACACATGCAAAGTGTATTTATTTCACAAACGATCATGATTGAGTTATTTACATGAGTCATTCTTAGTATTGTGGTCATTGTTAGATATTTAATCCAAATGGCTTTTGTGTACTTCTGTTTGTTGCATGGCTTATTTTCCAACTTTGTGGATTAAACAAGCATAACAAAGAAGTTTATACTTTTATTAAATTATTGTGTGAAAAAGAATAGTCTTTTGTTGCTTTGAACTTGTTTAAAAAAAATACGATGATCGACTGTGCATTAAAAAAATCAGACATTTTGCTCATTGGTTGGCTGAAGATGTAAAAACCAGAAATGGTATGTTAAACTTATAGTTTATAAATTAGTCAGTTGAGTGATCATGATTCTTTTGATTCATGATTGACTAGGTAGAAAATTTTCTGGCAGTAGGTTGCTGTTTCTTTCTGTGATAGACTGGTTGTCAACTAAGGCAAAAGGAGTCAATCTATCCTGCTATTCAACCCATAGCTGGAGAGAGAAGAGATGGATACATACAGGGGCCGACACTATTTTTCAGACACTTTATTTTTTCAAGTTTTAGGTAGCACAGGCAGTCTGTACTGTTTTAGTGTAATGGCAATAACATTTAAAAACTGTTTCAATACTACAAATGGAAAAGCAGAATTCAAATTAGAAGTATTTTTATTTTTTTACAAATTTTCACATTACACAGGTGACAGTATTTTTCAGACATTGCAGAAACAATGCTAATAGTTTATGGCAGCACCCTTTTTTTCAATGACTTCTATCAGTCTATCTTCATAATGTTCGTACATATTGATAATAACATCTTTTCGTGTTTCTAGCAGTCTATTTTTAGCATCTTGTATGCGCTGCCACAGTTCAGCCTCTCTGGTTATTTCTGGCCTGTCGTAAACAAGCTCTGCAAGCATTTCCCATATGTTTTCAATTAAATTTAAATCTGGATTTCTTGCAGGTCATTCTAGAGTAGTTATATTTGCTTCACACATCCAATCTATCACTGATTTGGCCACATGGATGCTGCAGTTATCTTGCTGCAAAATAAAATTACTTCCCATTTCTTTTTCTATGAGTGGTAGGGCTCTCTTTTACAAAAGTTCTCTATAGCTCAAGCTATTTTGACATCCTTTTAACCACTCGAGCCACAAGTTTCCATTCGGAAATACCATACCCCAAACCATGACTCCTTCTCCTCCCATCTGTTTCTTGTTGAGAATAACAGGTTCACCTTTTCTCAACTATGTACACCACCCATCAGGTCCATCGAACTTAAAGCTTTTTTCATCAGTAAATATCACTTTCTTGAAGTCGACATGGTTTGTTATCTATCTTTTGGCGCTTCCCAGCCTTGCCTCCTTGTGTTTTCTCGTTAGTGTAATTCTTTTCTTGATTTTAGCATACTTATGTCCAATTTCGTGTAGCTTTCTTTGTACAGTTCGAACACTGACGTCAAGTTCACACTTCTCCTTTACTTTCTTTGCTGTCACCTTTTCTCCAGATGATAACAACCTCGTAACACTCCTCTTCATTCTTCTTTCTGTACTCTTGGAAATTGTTTTTTTCCATCCTCTCTTCTTCTTCCGCTCATAGTCTGTACTTAGTATGTATTCAATTATTGACTTCAGTAGCTTCATCTCAGCGGCGATCTTTCGGATCCTGAGCCCATTCTTTTGGACCAAACTGATGACTTCTTTTGAATGCATTCTTCTTCAGGATTTTAATACGTTTTCGCAGTGAATGGTAAAGATACTCAAATGTAACGGTCAGGGTACAATTTACCTGCAGAAAATTTGCATATTGTAGACGTTCGATGACTAAATCATCAAAAAACCCGGAATTTGTGTCATGTTCGAAAAATAGTGTCGCCTAAGTTGAAGTAAAAATAAAGAAAACCTGAAACCAAAGACAAACCCATCAATCAATGTTCATACCATTTGCTGAACTACCTACTCATCAACACAAAAGCTTTCAGCAGCAAAAAACACCTTTAAGCACACTTTTCAAAATGTCCCAAAAATAGTGTCGGGCCCCCTGTACATTTCACAAGTGTATTTGTACATAAGTGAATGTAACAAACCCAACTGGAAATCAAACTCAGCTCTCCCATTTCTCATTCCGAACCAATGTCCATTACACAATAATGTACATATAAAAGCCAGTGTCTGTAGATTTATGGGGCACAAAGCATATCATGCTCTGTTTAATAGAAAGAAAGTTAATAGAAAATTGCTGCTAGAAGTTAGAAGGCAAGATAAACTAAATAATGATTTATTTCAAGAACAAAAACATGTTTTATTAACCAGTTTTGGTGTTCATTCATCTTCTTACCCAATTTGTTTACCCATTGATGAATACAGTTCAAAGCAAATGTTCAATTCCACATTTAAAGAAATGTGTTTTTCCCTGAAAAAAACTTTGAAAGAGAGTTTTCAAATTCTTCATTGTTTCTGAATGTTGTGCCACTTATGAAATCATTCTAGTAATCAAAACAAATGAAGATTTATAGGTGCCAAATTCTGGTGAGTATGGAGGATGTAGAAGAATCTCAATTGATAATCTTATCTTGAGCGTGTTTTGAAGCTTGGATTATCATGCAGGAGAATAACACCATTTCTATTTACCAAAACAGGGAACCTTGAATGTAATGTTTTGTATACTTGATCAAGTTGCTGACAGTTAACATCTTCAGTTATGGCCCTTCCCTGTTTCACTAGCTTGTAATTGATATCATGTTTCATTTTCCACAGTCCTGATTTTAGTGTTGGCACTAATTTCTCATTTTGTGATAATCATGGTTTTTTTCATTTTCTGTTGGCCTGCAAAACCCATTTTTCATCACCTGTAACAATGTAATACAAAAATGAAAGTTTGGCATTCCTGGTTAAAAGACTGCTTCAAATGATGAAATGTATTTGGTTCTCAAGCAAAAGCTCACAAAGAACCCAAATTCACTCTTTGCAAGGTTTCTTAGTTCACTTGAGATTTTCATGAACACGTAAGATTTTTGCACCAAATATTTGGTGCTATTACATGGAATTGAATTCAGTAGTCTCTTTCAAAAGTTCTTCATGTTTCTGAGTTAGGCTTGTTGGATATGTCATAATTGCCATTTTTAAACATCATAAACCACAGTTTATATGTATGAGCCTTCACTTCAGTACACTGCACAAATGTTTATGAATGCTTCTGTAGTAACAGTATTAGTCTTCTGGAATTCATACTGTAAACAATGATAAATATGTTGCTTTTTAAAATTATAATCCTCCATAGTTAAGCTCTAAATGCACTATAAAATACACACTGTCAAATAGAAAAGTTAATAAATAATTCTAGATGTAGTTTCATACCATTCAACCTTGATTGGTTGATTAAGAATTCATCATGGTGAAATACATAATTACTTTTTTTGCTCTTTCCAGTATTGATGGTGGCTTCCTTCCTTGTTGCCTTTTGTTCATTATAGTGTGGAACATCAACATCTTGATTATGTCGTTATTTTCTCTTCAATTTACATGTGCTATCCATTTTAGTTGTTGCTGCTGTTGAAAGTCAAGTGTTGTGGTTTCTGTTATGTTATAGTTCTTTGTGATTCTATAGCACCATCTGTGATCTGTTTGAAGAAGGATGGTCCTCTCTAAGTGCTACAGATTTCATCTGATCAAAGCCATTTTTAATCATTGATCTAAAAAAGTAGTTGTATACAGCTGAACAAGTTTGGTGCCATGCATGAGATCCATATGAAAGTCTATTTAAGAACATGTCTATTAGAGTTTTCTAGAACATTGTGGAAAAGGATTATTGTGTAGAACATAGGTTACTTTGAAAAGTAAAAATAAAACAGTGTGTCAAAAGGATGGTTTTTCCCTTGACACTGCTATTAACTACCTTCACCCCTTGGCAATGTTTTTTTTAAAAAGTGATGATTAGAATTTTAATAAAACCTAAATACCTGATGAAAGTGAAGACATTTTATTTATTCTTTTGAATTTACAACAAAAATATTAAACTCTATTTATTAGATTGTTTATTAATAAGAATAATTTTATATTACAACATTCTAAAAACTAATACAACTGTATTCAAAATAATGCAATGCAATATTTATCATTTACCAATTTAATTTTTTATAAATTTATCAACATTTTATTGAATTATTAAAACTTGGTAACCATCTATAAGAAAGTCCTTATTATTTACCATTTTATAAAGTTCAAATCTATTTGCAATTAACCAATGTTTTGCCAACCATTCTAATAAACAATGAATAGTGTAAATAAATAACCTAATAAATAGAAATAGTGTTTATTATTTTTGTTGTCAATCCTTAAGAACAAAGAAAATGTATAAAGTCACTTTCATATTTTTAGATTTTATTAAAATTCTAATCATCACTTTTTTAAAGGATAAAATTGCCAAGGAGTGGAGGTAGTTAAAATAATAGCAATGTCAAGGGAAAAACCATCCATTTGACACACTGTTTTATTATGTGCACAAAGGTTAAAGATTGTTAAGATTTCACTAAACAGAAATATTACTTTTATTTAGATATTTTAGAATTAATAGCTATATTGCAATGAATAATGCATAAAAACATTTAAATGTAATTTTTTATAATTTGATAAATTTTTTAACTTTATTAAAAATTTTTTTTTTTTTTTTAAACAAATTTTTCATCTCTTTCCTTTTCCATAGAATGTGAGGACTTAATCTGTAACATGCTTGTTGTGGACCCTGTGAAGCGATTGTCCATGGATCAATTAATTCAACACAAGTGGATGAAGATAAGTGGTGAAGATAAGGAGTTTGAGATGCTCATTTCTGAGTACAATGGGAATGAAGAACTGAACCATGAGATCACTCATCTTAATGAACAAGTGCTCAACTACATGGCTAGTTTCCGGTTGGACAGAGAAAGGACAATAGAGGTAAGCTTATGGCCTTTGTCAAGTTAAGGAGCCAGCACATTTACTCCTCACAGCCTGCAAAAGGAGCAACAGTTCAAAAGCTCTCCTTTAGATTAGAATTTGTTATTTTCAAACACAATGAAATATTGTCAGATTAATTGCAGGTGAATGGCAAAATGTAAAAAATAAGAACTCTCTTCTTCCATCATAAATATTAAAGTATCTTCATGAACTGTTTTAATGTGGCTTGGAACATCTTAGAACCGGTTGGAAATAATTACTACTCAAAAACTCTTCTATTTAAAATTAATGATGTGGTCAAAAGATTTTTTAGTGATGGTTACTTGTTGCAAATTGTTTTCAAAAGCTAGAAATTTGGTTCTTTGCTTTCAAATAAAGATAAAATACTGATTGATTCTATAGTATCCATCATATATAAATTTAAATGCGCTAATTGTAAAGTTATACTGGTGAGATGTCTTGTCATTTTCATAAACATGTAATGGAATATTTAAAGGTTGATAAAAAGTCCTCAATTTTCAAACATTTGCCAAGTAAGGATCATTGTAAACAAAAATGAAATTTTACTCATTTTTCCACTATCAACAAGGTGGACATGCCATTCAAAATGGATGTTAAAGAAAGATTTTACATTGCTAAAAGCTGGCCTTATTTAAATAAACATGTTAAATCAAATATAGATAGACTTTAAGATCTAAAAATAATTTTGTAGAATTGTAGCAACCATTTGTTGCACAAAACTTTTTTTCTGAGAATTTTGTATTATTGTCCTTTTTGCATTTAAATTAAAAAATTAAATCATTTTAAATCTTTGGCTGATGAAGGAAATAAAATTTGTGAAACGTATTAAGAAAAAAAAAAACTAATATATATATATCAATAAGAGTTATTGCCCTTCCTTTAACTTTATTACTTATTCTTAAAATATGATCAGCATAAATAAAAAAAATCTATTTCATGATTATATTTTTTAATTGTTTTGTCAAGTATGATAACACTTTCACTGCTGCATTTTTGCCTGGCTGTGCTAGCCTATTCTGTAAACAAATAAACTGGAAATATCTATAAAGACACTAAAAAATAATTTCTCATGAAGACCGCCATTTTGGTTTTGATCAGATACTCTGCAGTACAGACTAAATAAAATGCCAACCCTAACACACACTAAAAATAAATCACAAATAGGTTGTATTGTCTATGCTGGTTTGGAAATAGCACTAATATAAATGGCATGTAATCAGACCCAAAGCCTGTTCAGAGAATCGATTCTTAATATTCAATAGTTGTTGAATATTAAACTAAATTAAAAGTAAAATTGCATAAAAACAACAATTGATCTTCAGCCTCATTCCAAATAATAAATGATAACAATTTTTTTTTTTTATTTTAATCATTTCACCCCAAGCAAGGCAATAAAGCCACTAAAAGCAAGGGATTACTGAGGATGAAAGATAATAAAGTGAAGGAAATTGAGAAATTGTTACTTAGAAAGAACAGTAAGAAGAAAAGTATTCATGGAGACAGAAGAGGACGATTGATAGTGCATGTAAATTCTGTGAGCCTGCTCATGGAATCAATCACATCCATCCACTGAACATAAACAGACCCTGACCAAACATTCTCTGGCTGCGAGGTGTGAACCGTGCAGGGGACACACTTGCTTTCTTGTCCGGTGTGCCTGGCAAGCCAAGTCTGTGTTTTTATCAGCTATTCCAGTCCAGCTCACACTCACTGAAATTAATCTATTTTTCAGCAGTGATCAACTAGTGGTTCATTGTGTTCCCTGTGGAGAAGTTATTAACTTCCTCTTGAGAGTGTGGTAACTTGTTTCTCATGTGATCCTAAAAGCTGGTCATCCTCAACATTGAAGCTAGATGAAAGATCTTTTCAAGACAGATGACCATTTCAAAACATCTAATAATAATTTATTGACAGGGAATATTACACAAACATGTGTTGTCTACATTCCTAGGTAGAAAAAGGGTGATTTGAAAATTCTGGAATCTCTTTGGTTTGTTTTTGTTTTTCCTTTCTCTTCAGTTCTCATGTGATAATTGTAGTAGCAGTTTGTTCTACTGCCTCACAGTGAGTCTGCAACAATCTCACTTCCTTTGTGTCCATTCTATCTACAGGATGCATGTGAGCTCTTGTCTCTGAGCAATGGATATTTTCTTAATACCTAGTCCTGAGATCTTGCTGGTGACTCAAAGCCAAATGCTTCACCGGTTTATATAAGTGATCCCCACTAGGTGCCTCATTTTGACATTAATGTATATAAAAAATTTACACCTTCATCTAGATTATCTCGTGATCCATTGATCAAAAAAAAAACACATGTCCCCAGCAAAAACATCCAAATTTTAATGAGAAGTACCTTATGGCTTAGCATTGTAATATTAACAATTGATCCTCCTCGGATCAGATTTCAGCTAAGAAATTCAAGCAAATATTTTTCCTTATTAGGGAAAAAAAATCACCTCTGAGAAATTCCAAAGTTAATGACTTTTCACCAAATTCATTTGGGGTTCAACTCTCTCAGATTCCCTCATCAACTTCATTTTATATATTTGATGTAACTTTAATTCTCTGTTTCTTTTATCATTTTCCTCCTCCTTTTTTAAGATATCCCTGGGGGATGTTGCGATTTATTTCTAATCACCTAAAATCACTATTTTGCCTTTTCAAGCAATTAAACGTTGAACCAAGGCCCTGTTACACTAAGTGCTTGATCAGAACCAACATTCCACAGAATCTTATAAAACATACATATATATATATAGATCAACAGCAGGCAAGTTTCATAAAGACATATAAACATTTCTACAGCAGCGAAAGTGTTAAATATTAATGCATGACATTATTACAAAATTATTTTTGTTTTCTTTTTATCATGCATCTAATATGTAAAAATAAACCAATGAAATGTTTAACTACAAGAGCAGTACAAATAATGAACTTTCAGATTATTCATTCTCTGATAAAACGTGATTTTCTGAATCATCTAATTTTTTTAAAGTTAGGTGCATCCCTTTAATAATATTTTGTTTGTTAAATGACTAAATCATAAAATAAGGCTTCAGCATGTTTACTACAAATCTAGATCTTGCTTCCTGAACAAAAGTAAAACTCTATCCAGTCCACTCCAGCACAAATGAATACATTGTGAAGTGTTATCCAACTTTTTACACAATTTAGACATAGTCTACCCTTGTACACATTATCTATATCTTAAGAGTAAGTATTATTAAAATAATACACCATCTATCACACTGAGAGCACAGACACCTAGTGCCATGTTGTACAGTAATTAATAGACTGCATTAAAATATCCATTTCAAATTTGCTTTAAATATACTTGGATTCACCACTTTCTGTTACATTTCTTCTTTCTATGTGTCTGGTATTTTGTTATTCATGATTAGGGCACAAAGCCACCTTAAAATCCCCATGACAATATGCACATAATAAAATTTGCTCTGAAGTGCCAGTTTTAAACTTTAACTTAATCCCATTTCTTGTCAGGTGGATTCAGTGGCTGAATCAGCCCAACATTTGAGCCATGAACCAGTGGTTGACGAGCATGGGTCGACAACAATGTTGAAACACTATGGATTGGCTCAAATCAAATCTGTATGTTAATGTTCTTCATTTTAAATTCACAAGTTCCATAGTTAGCTTCATAGATATAGAGAAATAGAGATTTCCTGACTGAATTGAAATGATAGATTATTGTCATCAGAAACTGCTCAACTTCATTTTACAGCACTTTTTTTTTCTTTTTTTTGTAATTGTTTGTAAAACTTGTATCTTCACTGGAAACCATGTTGTCAACATTTGCATATATTTATTCTGTTCTTTGTCAACAGGCTGTGAAGAAACAAGCCTATGACCACCACAGCGCCATCTATCACTTGTTACTGGACAAGTGCAAGCGACATCCCAAAATACTTCACAACAAACTGTCCAATCCCCCAAGTCTCACTCCTAATCTCCCAGTTGTCACCCGTACAGAACGACGGTCAAGCATTACAACTGGTGTTGGTAAGTAATCTACAGTTACATTTTTTGTTTTTTTGTTTTTTTTTAAATGCTAATGTCACCCAATACAAAACCCAAGAGCCACTCAAGGTAGAGGTTTACTGAATGTAATTGCTGTATTAGTGTAAGAGGCAGGGATAGGAAGTGCAATTTATGAAGATATGTATGAAAGATAACCCTAGACATGAAGAGGCTAAAATTGTAGTGATCTGGGAAAGCATCCTCTTGAGAGTCTGTTCTACACAAAGTCTCAGTTCTTGGGAAGATGCTGTCAGAGTGGAACTTCCTTCTTACTAATGGAATATGAAGGAAATTGGGAGAATTCATCCCAGTGTATGTAACATAGCAGGTCTTAGCTGTGAAGGGCAGAACTGGGGGCACTAAAGAATGTAGCTCATCAGAACATTTGCCATGGAAAAAGTGGTACAGAAGTGAAAGGCTTACAAAGTTTCATCTGTGGGAGAGGGGTTGTAGGGTGGGAAATAATTGATCACCCACAAGGCAACATAAATGCTTTTGAATGCTATTAAAATTGGAAAGTAAGGACTGGGCATCTCCCACCCAGAATAGGTTAGCAGTCTGACTTGGTTTTTGTAAAGATAGAACATAGCAGGAGAAGTTGAGTACTTACTGGAGTGGTTGAAGTATCGAACCATTTTTCCAGTTTCTATAGCAATGGATCATATACATGAGTTCTACTTGAGATCTTGGGTCAACTTGAACCCCAATAGGAATTCAAGGCAAAGAGCCTCCTTACAAGAACAACCATTTATTGTGGTAGTAAAAAATATTCAGCATTTACTTTATGATGGAATGTTACTAATTTGATTTTGAATGTATTGAATGTTACAAGCCAGTTTCCCCCCCATTGAGCTGTTAGAGCTAGTTCAGAAGAGAGATCAGCTGCCAGGCTCTGGTCATCTAGACTGCACTTTCTGCAATGAGAGTTTTTGCTTGTCTTTTCCACTGTGAAATTCACAAAAATAAATCTGACACAAAACATTCAAACTTTGCTTCAGGGCATAAGGGCTGAAAAAAGTCACCACATTAAGTCTTTTATTATTAACATCAGATCTCCCTGAGCCCAAAATATCAGGCTTAAATGTTCAAAGAGTTACAATAATCATTCCTGAACTTTAAAAATATATCAGCTTATTCAACTTTAACACTTTCCTTTCATTTTTGTTTTAAGTTTTTTTCAACCAAATTTGTTGCAAAATAAAAGATGACTTTCATCTATCAATAGAACAAGACAATAATTAATACAAGCAGAAGTTCATCTTTTGGTTTTCAAGTTCATACATACACTAGTATAGTACCCATAAAAAAATGATTGGATTATTTACATATGGAATGGAACTTTGCCTATGATGAATATGTAACTCTCTAATCCTGTGCCTCGGATCAGTGTAGTATCTGTGCAGTCAACTATTATTAAGCACCTTAACATGGTGCAGTGGCTTGCATGCTCCTATGACTTGGAGAGCTATACTGGCAGGAGTTTATCTCCTGGCAAGTTCATGGTTACGAGGCAAACACCTTACCTAGACAAGCAAACTTCAATGACAAAAATTCTGGAGTGGGCAGTAGCTTACCACTGTATAGATAGGAGTGGTGATGATTTTAAAAAAAAAAAAAAAGTTTTACCTGGAAAAAGAATTTGTGTTCTCTATGCTATCTATTGAAAAATAAAATCCGAATCAAGATCAGTTCAACTTTAGTAGGCCTTGAAATATGGTAATTAATCTTTGCTTCCTTACAAATTTTCTTACCCCAATAAAAGAACTCAAGATCACAGGACAGCTTGGCTCTTCTTGGGTGAAGATGTTGTGTTGGGATGTGAAGTTTTTACACTTTTGATTTAACATCCCCGGTATTTTCTAATGTTGGACTTGCAAGACTGATTTTTGATCCTTGGAATTACGACCTGAGACTTATGATTTTTTGGAATCTGAACCTCCCTATTGTTATTTACCTCGATAGGCAAGCATCAACAGACTGATACATTGGCTTGATATACAGGGATTGATGGCAGATGAGCAACTCATTCAAGAAGAGCATGGATCAACCAATTTTATTTAGTTGAATATTGCAGTTGCTAGTAAGAGTTGAAATCACTAGTACTGAATTGTACTTACAATGTAAAATTTTCAAAGCAATTGAAAAACAGGATGACTAGTAAATCCAGTGAGAAAAATAGAAGAAACTAGTGGTCTTTGATTTTGTTCAAAACTAAAGAAAAACCTAATTTAGTATTTATAATTTTACCATGCTGGTATTATGACTATGTCACTTGTCTGGTCACCTCCAAGTCAGAGGCTTCAATTCACTTGATGATTTTTATACATTTGTTTGCTATCACATGATAGAAGTTAAGGACAGAGAAACAAAGCTATATAAAGAAAAATTCAGACTGTTCATTTATTATATATGGGGTCATAAAAAAGAATAATGTGTACAAAGAATTATCAAAGTAGTTGAATTTACACCGATAAGGTATCATTTACAATTGTTCATGTATTCCACTTATATTTACAGTGCATGTTTAGTGTTTTCTTTCAGCCTATACAAACCTGTATTGAAATTTTTATCTGTCTGCATGCACTAGTATATCCAAAATGTGAATGTTTTTAAGAGGGATTCAATCTACAAACAAATATTTGAAAATCATCATATTCTGTCTTCTTCAATCATTTTTTTTTTCTACAGTAAGGTTCACCCTGTACAAGGCCCAGTGGCCACTTGAGGTAGAGGGTTACATTAAGTGGTAGTTTATATAGATAGGAGGGGAAGATAATGGTTAACTCTAGATTTGAACAGGTTAAGATTGTAGTAATCAGGAAACATACTCTTGGGAGTCTATTCCACAAAGTGGTGGTTCACGGGAAGAAGCTGTTTGAATGGAATACGGAGGAATGTAGGTGGTTTGCTACTATGTAAGTGGCATGGGGTGGAGTACTAGCTGTTAAAGTTAGACCTGGCAGAACCAAGGAATGTAGTTCGTCTGAGAACTTTCCATGGTAGTAGTAATAGAGCAATGAGAGACTCGCCACATTTCGCCTGTGAGAGAGGTTGGTGGGTGGAAAATAATCCTTCTCTAACAAGGACAGTTCTCTTTATTGTCTTTTCTCCTCAGAAACACTTTCTCAGAGGGAAAACAAGATTTCAAAATTTTATGGGTATGTCCTGTTTGACCAAAAAAGAATGAAAAGACAGGTCAAAGCTAAAGCAGAGAAATGAGAAAAATGTAAGTTAGAGGTTTAGGTGTGTGTGTGTGTGTGTTATTCATATTTGTCTAGATGAGCTGTCATTTTTAGACGTGTTACCATTACTTCTGGTTAAGAATATAATTTTAAGATACAATGAAATGATCAGAGATATATACATATATACAACAATAGGTTAATTTTAGGATTTTTAAAAAATTATTTTTGTTTATACTTTAGAACTAAAAGGGGCCTTAAGTATGATTAAATCATTTTTATATATTATATTCTATTATATTCTATTGATCCTATATTACAATACTTATATTCAATGGGCCAATAAGACATGGAAATATTAAAATTAAAAATCAGGGAATTGAATAAATATTATATGTACCATTATATATAATAAAATAATGGATATATAATTGTAATATATGAATTTTTTTATGAAAAATTCTATTAACTATATTTTAAGCTAAACATCTTTACAGTTAGTTCATTCCACTGATTTAATAGATCATTATTTTAGGAAACTTAATAATATGTAGCTTTTCAAGTAGATACAAGGGACATGGGTCATTTAATGACTATACAAATTCTCGTTTTTTTAATAATTTCCATTTTACTGTGGGGGTTTTATTGATTTCTTTTAAATACCAAAAATATTTTGATGTTCAGTTATGGTACCCATTGTTGTTAAAGAAAGAAATATGTTGATACCACCTTCATTTAAAAGGGTTCTTTGTGCTTTCAGTATAAAATTTCTTAACATCTGGGTTTTCAGTAGATGAAATGTTGCATTGGTAAACAATAAAGTCAGTAAGACATTTATTTTGCAATGGACAATTTATGGGATTTCTACAATTACATAATTTATTATCACTATTATTGATTTCCATTTTAGAATTTCTATTATTTTTATTTAGGTGTAAATGTTTATTTAAAATTTTATTGTTTTTTTATAATTTTTTCTAGATTATCAGTACAGCTATAACTTAATTTTAGTGTATTTTTATTGAAAATCTTGCTAAGAGAATTATTACTTGGAAAAATTTTTTTCACTAAAGCAAAAAACTTTTGCCCCAACTTACATCATAAAATTTTGAAATCTTGTTTCCCCACTCCTTCTTAAAACTTCAATAAAATATCAATCTGTTTTCAAAAGTAAATCATTATCAAAAGTTACCCAACATTGCTTGATAATGGAACAAATTTAAATAATGTAAAATATTTTTTAAATAAAAATATTAAAATATTATGCTCTATGTTGTAACAAGCACTTTTTAAAAAAATAAATGCTGAAGAACTGTGGATTCTTAACCTGATTGTTCTTTCTTTTTATTTGTGTGTATATATATATATATATATATATATATATATATATTATAGACATTTATTAAACTGAAGAAGTCTTTTGAAAGGCAAAATGCATAATATAGAAATTGTTTTTTCTTTTTTAAATTTTGCCATTCATTTACCCATTATTTGTCTGATATATGAATTTGTATGTTGTATCTTCCATAGATATTTTTGTATGTTTAAACATGTGTTCATAGGTATGCTTTGGTAGCTACAAGTACATCAACCTTTATATTAGGATATTATGAAATGTTTTTAATACTGAAGATTGTGGATATATGGAAAGAGTTTTTCAAGGCTTGTTCCTGATATACCTGCTTCAACTTTTAAAAAGATAATTATCCCAATATACCTAATTAAAAAAATATTTTAACCAAGCTATACAAGAATGAATGAATTATTCACTGATTATTCAAGTATTTTATTGAGGCTGTATTTTGTTGTCTTGTGTTCTTCAGATTACAATTCATGAAATGTTTTTTTTCTCAATACATTACAAGCAAATTATCATTGTACATGAAATTACAATTGTGTTTTTATAAAAGATATTGAAAGGACATTACAAGAAAATTGCTACATTTGTGCTCTAGCATGTTTTTTCTTTTTATTTCTTTCTCTCTTTGTAGTTGAAAGAGTGGAGGTTCCTGTCGAAGTCCTTGACAAACCTTCACCCAGCCACCTTCCTTCTCCAGCTCTGTCCACTTATCCACCACGCCCATTCTTCACAGATGCAGCACAATTGGCAGATGTAAGTAGTGTAACTGTAACATCCATCCCCAATTTTTTTTCAATTCATTCTTTGGTTAAATAAATGTTTTAAATTCTTTCAAATAAGCATAATCTTGTTTATTATGGCAGGAATCCACTTTGAAAATCACTTGAATTATATAAGAATGATATACAAGTGGGTGTTGAAGTTCTTGGCCTGACCAAGAAAAACCTCCCCCAAAAATTAAAATTTCATGTTCGGTCATTTTGGTTAGATTTTAGAAAAATTGACTGAGCCCAAAACTTTTCATCACTTCTTTTATATATACTCTAATTTAAAAAATAAATACTACAATTTTTAATAACTAACAGTCATACAACCAAATGTAAAATAACCATTAACTAATTTGATCAGCCAATCAGCTACATTTATTTTTTTGTGAAGATTACTATTCTCAGTATGACTATGAGGTCACCACCTACCACTTCTACTGACTTTATTTACATTATTCGGACTATTGTCCTCATCTTTGTCACCATATTTATCACAACGTTTCGGCCGTTGTACGCTCCGGCCTTCTTCAGGTGGTTGGAATTTCGCTCACTGGGGCAGACTGTTTTAGTTCCACGTGCCATGTTTGATGGATGTCAGTTATCAGTTATCTCCTGCTAATTTCCCTCTGAAAGTTCTCCACTGCCTTAACTGGGTATTGAACTCACACTCTTTGGGTCCTGTCACTGGATCTAACTAACGCCTTTATCCACTGTGCCATGTGTCCTTGAGGAAACGGCCAAAACGTTGTGATAAATATGGCGACAAAGATGAGGACAATAGTCCGAATAATGTAAATAATGTACATAATACCTCATCTCAGAAATATAGACAGATTCTACTGACTTGTTTGTTGTTTTTTTTATTGTTTAATGACATATCAATCTCTAGATTATTTAATGTCAAAATCTAAATATTTTGTACACAATTTTTTTTTTTTTTTTTTTTTTTTTTTTGAGATAATAATGGTTTTAGTGATAAAAGTTTTTCTAATTAACCCATGGATAGGGGAAGAAATGATGGATTCATACCTTTCCCAAGGGTATTTTCACATAAGTGAATATAACAAACCTAACTGGAACTTGGCTCTCCAGTTAACAATTCCAAGCCATTATCCATTACACTACCCACACATCCAAGCTTACGGTACCTGGTATTCCTTAGTGATCACCCATCTAGGTACTGACCAGGCTCAACATTGCTTAGTTTCGGTAATCATATGGGAACCCATGTTTTAATGTGTGCAGCTGTCAGCTCTATTGGCTTAGTGTAGGGAAGAACGTATTAATGGTCAGCATTTGAGTGACATTAATAGAGCTCAATTTAAAGTGTCAAGTTAGTCATTGTGGGTAGCACATAGTAAAAGACAAGTGTTACAGTCAACGTAATCAGAAGACTTTTGTGAAAGTATTAATTGGATAGAAATATGTTCACAGAAAAACGTGGTGTTCAACCCATACTGAGAACAGTTTCTTGCAACCTTCACCACATAACATTTGGCAATCAAAAGAACAAAAGGTTACAAAAATAACATTAATTTGTAAACTTTTTACCTTACTTCTTAATATCTTTATATTTTCATTTTCCATTGAATTTTTCCACCAAATTTCAATACAGATAATGAATCCAAATTTCTCACTGACAAAATCATCAACTAGAAATGATTTATTCAAAACACAGGAACAATTGCTTGACTAATTCACAAAAGCTTTTGTCACAACTCATTTTATTTTTGCTCTTTTCTAACTTAAATCTCTTTTGACTTTCAGCCAGATGCAATATCACAGCAGTCAGACTCCGACAGTGAAGAACCCTCACCAGAAGCCTTGGCACGCTACCTGGCTATGCGACGACACACGGTCGGTGTTGGTGATGCTCGCCACGAAGTTCCTGAGGATGTGCGTGTAAAGCTGGCCAACCACCAGCCTATCATAGCCACACCTCCCCAGCACAACTACTTGATGCCATTTGGGGCACCACTGCCCAACACAAATCTACCCCAAAATGTACCCCAACAATTGCACAATGAGCTGCCCACCTCACCCAGTTTGCGACGGGACCAAAACCTACTTCAACCTCCCCCTATTCTTGGGCCAGGTAAGAACTTTGTCTAAATTTTTTTTCTTTTCACATGGTGCACATTTTATTATCAGTTATTTTATAAGAAACACATTAAATGATTTAATCAGAATCTATGTATACCTTTAGTATTTTTTATTTTAAGACCATAAAATGTCAGTAATGAATTTATTATATTTTTTTTTAAATATTTCTAAATCTTAAAAAACAACACTGTAACAACAGTAGTTTTAGTGTTTTCAGGTTTTATTTTATATTTTAGTTTTTCTTTGTTTTTATTTTCTTTATAGTTTCATTACCTAAAATAGTACTATTGTACATGAACATTTTCTATGTGCCATATTTCTTTAGGACTTGCACAGCTATGGCTCTCTACAGCTGCCTGTTTTTTGTTCCTCTCAGCAAATACATCTTTTCTCATAATGTCCCAAAAATTTCAGCTGTCTCTTTCTGATTTTTTTTGTAGTTTCTATTAATCACATGATATTTTCAACAGAAACATATCTTGGTTGCCTCACCTTTTTTTTTATTATTTGTGACAAAACAGTTCAGCTTTCACTGTCAAATAGCAGTTCAACCTTTTTTCTTTGTTTCTTATGTTATATTTCTATCTCTTAACATCTTCTCTACAGCTAATGGTTAGTCCTTTCTTCTTGCTTTCCTCAACTACCTTGTCTAATAGTTCTTTCAGTTTTCCTTCTGAATTTATCATCCACACAGTGTCCTTTGTGTAGTGTATGTTATTGAAGTTGTACAAGCTAAATAAATCAGGTTCAAAAACACATCTTTATCACATTCTGGTTTCTACTTTTGGAGTACTGAATTCATTCTCTATTCACATGCAAATCCTTTGTTCCTAAGATAGATTGCAGATTATTCATATAGCCTTTATATGAAAGAAACAAAAATGAAACACTTAATCAAAGAATAAAACAGTAAAATATTCAAGAAAGGTTTGCTGTGACTTGTTTCATTTTCTTTTTGTAGGATCTTCCAATTTTTGTAGGCGTGCATCTGATGGTGGCGCCAATATTCACTGCTTCCTACGCCATTTTCAGCAGCAGTCCCAACCAAGCAGCAAAGAAGGTCTCACAGCAGTAAGTATCTACCTTGTGTTTTTGACTCTTTTTACACAATCACTTGCACATATTTATTTTTAAAAATTTGACTGTAATTTGTTACTAACCACATTATAATTTAAAGGAAAAGCTCTGCAGGTGTAGATTAGAATACATCTTGTTATTTTTAACAGAGGTTTGTAAAAGGCATCAAAAGATATATCTTCATTACTAGACTATGGTTTAAAGTTAAAGAAAAGAAAAAACTGTGCCATGAGCAATATTATATGTTTATATGAGAAAAAGATTTTTTTTATATATCATACTGCAAACAATATCATACTTGGAAACAAATGACTAGATTATTTTTTTTCTTGCTTTGTAGTACTTTTTTTGTTGTCATTTTTATCTTAAATTGGTGATAATTTCAGATTATAGAAAAAATCTAGTTGCTTCAGGCATAGAATGTTCAAGAAATTTTTCAATCGAGTGTGTTTATAATATATAATGTAGTGGGTGCTGAAAATTTCTCAGACCAATCCAATTCTCAAAATTTAACCAAATGACTAAATATCAAAATTTATTTTGGAATTCCCTTGTTGAACCAAGAACTTTCCAGCACCCTCATGTATAAGTATGTGTGTGTGTCTCTCTCTCTCTAATATATACACACACAAGTTGATAATATTCACAATTATCAGTTTCATCAACAATGTAATAAAAATTGATCTCTTACAAGGGGTTAATGCACCAAATTCACCAGGCATTCAAACACACTATCAAAAGTTGTATTCACCAACAGAACCAATTTAAGACAACAAACAAGATTTAACTTTAATGACCATTGAAGCTGAATCGGGATGGACAGTGCTGAGTTATGGCAATCAGTTTACAGTTCACCACAGTAGGTTATTTAACTACAATTATCAATCTAAATGTGAACATGAGGAACCACATCTACTGACAGACAATTGAAATTGCCATTTGAATTTTATCATATATATATGTGTGTGTGTGTGTGTTTTTAATTTCTCTAAAGTATATGTACTCAGAAAAAAGGTTTTGGTGTATTGTTCGTGAGATATATGAGGTATTGTTTGCTGCTAACTTCTTGATCCAAAAAGTCCATCACTGATGAAGTCTACTACATATAGCTGCAAAATGTAATTGCTTCAGTTGCAAAAACAAAAAATATACAGTCATAGAAAAATTGCTTGTATACAACAATTCCAGATCACAAATTGCACCATGAAAAATAATGGCCATTCAGATTATTAAGTTCTACCTCACCTACTAAAACCTATAATTTGTGCACCGTCCAGTAGGGCAGGTCAAATTTGGAATCATGATATTGCACTCCATTTGAAAGTCATGATTTGACATAAATAATGACAGAAAATATTTTTTCCCAAAATTGTTAGTTTTTTTGTGGTAACGAGTTTAAAGATTAAGTTTAGGTCCAAAATTGTAGCATTAGAATTTCATTCCAATGATTGGTGAAAGCCTTATAGAACAGCCTTATAAAATTTATAATTTACTGAACCTTTACAAATTGTATATGGACAAGATGCATAACACAAGCATGTTACTACTAAATGATTGTACCATCAAATAAGACCTTCATTTATTTCAAAGGGAAATTATACTAAACAACTTAGCTATATTATGATGTAATATGTTCTACAACACAGTAGTTATGGTATGATTTTCAATAAACAATGCAAATTTAAAACATTTTGTCATGTAATTTTTACCCTGCTGTATTATAGTGTTATATACACTTTTATCTATTTTTGTTTTTATTAATTATGACCTAACAAATCTTATTCATTAATTTGCCTTTTTTTCTTTTTTTTACTCTTTTACAATTTCTTTTTACACAGTTTTTACTTATCAAATACAATAAAAAACGTGCATAAGCTTTCCATTCAATGTATCTAATACAAAAATATCGACTTATTTGGAATATTTTTAAAATAAAATTTTGAAGTCAATTCAGAAATTATGTATTTGTGTACGTTTTTTTTTTTTTTTTTTTTAGATGATTTTAAAACCAAATGCTTAAAAATTGGTAAAAGATAAGAATCTAATTTTTAGTGTCAGTACTTACCACAATAAACTCCAGCTTTCACACCAAGTGCAATGTTGATTTTATTTTTTATTTAAAAAAAAAAAAATGAAAAATCGACCTGTCCTTCTGTCCAATTATTACTTTCCCCACTTTTTGCATAACTTCACAATTGCTCAGTTTTTGAATTGATGACAATGTTAAAATGACAATATAAACTTTTGATTTGAAACTGACTTCATTGTATCACAAAAGAATCTATGACTTGCTTACACTTTAGCTGATAATTTTTTTTTTAATTTCATTTACCCCATAGATTGTGAAAAGGCTTTATATAATTTTTATAACTGTCTGAAGAGTCTCAATGTCATTGATCAAAATCCATGTTAACTGTACAAATTTAGCATCAATGTATTTTCAAAGTAGAAAAATGTCAAACTACTTTTCGTGACATTTAAACATGCCTTCCTACTGTTTTTTTATGATTTACATTAAGACAAAAAAAAAACAAGTATTAAAAGAAATAAAAGAATCCCTCTTTAATCATAAAACCTGTAAAATATTTAAACTTCAAAATTAATTTAATTTTTTTCTTTTTTTATCTAAAAAAATATTTTTGTAAGCCTTTCTTCCAGAGAATTATTTACTTTACATGAAACCCTCATTGAAAACCGTTTATAAAATTTCACAGAAACATTTTATTTTTTACTGATGCACTGAAAAGTGAAAAAAAAGTATTGATTTTTTTTTTTTATATTTTTCGAGACTATATATATATTTTTTTTTAATTGACATTTAAAGTTGAAGGCATTGAAAAAAAAGTTGTTGATAGAAATTATTTAAGTTTTATTATTGATCTTCAAGAAAAAAACAGGTTTCTCCTACATCATTGAATCCACATTTTATTATTTAAGTCTTGAGAATTAAGTTGTTTGTGTTATCATTATGTTCAGACTACAACCACTGGCTCCCCAGCTGGATTATCGTTGAATAGTCCTCTGCTTCAGCATTCTGTAACAGTTGAAGAAACTAGCAGGACAGGCACCGGGGAAGAAGGTAGTTCGGACCAAGAACCTGATAAGGAAGCTGTGTCCAAGTAAGTAAATTTTTTTTTTTTTCTTTTGGTCTCTTTTCATCTCACAAACACGCCCACAGAAAATCTCTATCACTTTATCAAATATTACTGATCTCTTGTTTAACATGTACCAATCTGCTTGTTATTTCCCAAAAAATGCTCCTTAATTTCATGTTATGATTTGAAGACATATTGAATTTAAAACTTTTAAAATATTTGAATCTCTAATAAGTGTAATGTTACTCATTTGTCATAACCATTTATCAAATTTGTCTTGTAATACAAAGTTTGAATTTCAATGACAAAAAATGGATATATTTTTTCTCATTGCATTTGCAAAATTGACTGGAAAATATGTTCTACTGATTTGACTACAGTTTATTGAAATAACCATCTTATTCAAATATTCACTTTGAATGGATAATTCATGATTCTATGCAATTGTTTTAATATCAAAATAGATGTGACTTTTCATTATTTGAGCTTGTCTAAGAACTATACCACTTTACCTGTACGTGTTCTTTGATAGTTTCACTAGAATTACTGCAGTATCTTTTGCATTTAGTTGCAGGAAGAAAATGATCAACAAATATCTAAATAAACTAAAGCAAAGTTAAATAACCAATTTATAAATGAGCACAATTATTTCAAATTAGACTTTGGCAATATCTTTTTAGCTAACAGAAATCTAATATTAGGCTAAGTCATAAAAACAGAGGTTTTTGCTTATCAACTTTATTCTTAGAAGAATAAAGTATAATTACTTTTTAATCAATTATATATCCACCATTATTTGCAATGACTTGCTGCCACTTATCAGGCAGCTCTTCGATATCTTTTGAGTAAAATTCCACAGTATGAAAATGTTTTCAAAAAACTATTGGATTTGGTTTTCTCATCAGAATCCATCTTACACACTTACAAATCTACCAGTCATCCATGCATTGAATACTGTTGCCATATCTGGTCAGGTGCTCCTGCTACTCATCTTGAGGTTTTTGACAAAATCCAAAGAAGGATCTGCAATGTAATCAATCCTGACATGACATCTTGACTTCAGTCATTTTCTCACCAACATGACATGGCTTCCCTCTGTCTTTTCTACAAATATTTTCATGGTTACTGCTCTGATAAGATTTTTTTCCCTGGTGCCTGGACTACATGTTTAAGCATGCTACTAGATTGGCATCTAGGTCCCACCCTTTTACTGTTGAATTAGGTAAATGTAACTGCCTCTTCTACTCCAGCAGTTTCTTTTCTCACACTTCCTGCCTATGGAACTCCCTTCCATTTCTTTGCTTCCCTGATAACTACAAACTTTCCAAATTTACATACTATATCAATCACCATCTATCTTCTTGAACCCTATTCTGCTTTTATCCTTTCTTTGATCCCCCCCCCAGTCTTTTCTCTCACCTTCACTCTCTGTAACCCCCTGCATACTAGTGGCATTCCAACTTTGCTTGGGTTTACAAAAATGAAAGTTTCCCCACATCAAAGTGTTTTTGCAGTGATCAAACTTGGTGCAAGGTCTTGTGAATATGGCAAGTTCCAAAATTTATTCCTGTGTTATTCTTGCTGTATGTGGCCTTGCATTGTCATAAAGGTCAACAAAATTTTTCTTTTAATCCACTATGTATGCTGCCATGGGACTCTTTTGCCACAACATTCATCACCATCTAAAGTTCAGACACAAACTGAATGCTGACATGAGTGTTATTGCATCACATATTAAGCTAAAATTTAAAAAATTTTGCTAAACTATCATACACAGGCTGTAACCCAGAACAAAGTAAGCATCCTTCTTCAAAGTGTTGCAATTTTTCTTTCATGTATTTTTTTTTTATTTTGGTTCTGAGTTTTAGTGTTTCGAACAAAGCTTATTAGATTTCAGTTATGAGATTTTATTTTGTCTTTTCGGTCATGATGTGGTTGGCACTCATGTAAGAGGAAATGTGTAATACATTCACAGAGAAAATTATATAATCTTAGGAATTACCATATTTTTTTGTGCATAATATGAGAAATTTTAACAAAACTTAAAAGCAAAAAAAAGGGGTTTGCATTGTACACGTTTTCAAAATTTTTTACTCAGTTATAAAACTTACTTGAAACAAAAATCTTGTGAATACACTCAACCCAAATAGATAATAAAACACAAAGTAAACAGGTGCTGATAATTGTTTACAATAGGTATTTGATTGTCAGAAATATTTGTTTCTCCTTTCATTCTTAATTAAAGACAATATTTTTTATTTTCATAGGTTATTAATGTATAGAAATATAAATGTATTACTGGGTATGTCTAGTTAGCACCTTTCATTTTTAAAAAAAAGTTTTAAAATGAAAATTAGAAGAAACACACAATGGCTAAATATCTGGTTCATTTCTATTCTTTCATATTGTGAAAATTCAATATTTTACTGAAATATATGTACAACGTTACAATTTTAATGGATAAAATTTTAACATATCAGCAGATAGATATTAATGTCAACAACTGAGCACAAATAGTTATTAATTAAAAAAAATTAGTAATTAATGTATAGTATTATCCATAACTACATGTACAAGAATGTTGTTTTTGATAAAAGTTAAAAAAAAATAACTATAAATACGTAAAAAATGCATATATTGTTGAAAATTCCTTTTTCCACAATATAGCTATTTGTGCTGTTATAATACTTATTACCTAAACAATAATAATACTGAATAAATTTTTTAAACATTAAAATATATCTAATCACATCTCCCTAATAGCTGTCGTGATCTGTTAATATACCAGAAGTTATCTGTCTCATGAAATTGAATCATTTGAGTTTAGTTCAAATACAATCTGCTAAAAGAAAGTTAGAAATTTGACTGGAAATAGTTTTATTTGTCAAACTATTGTAGTAGCATTAAAATACTCTAACCAAAATCCCACTATAATTTTTTGTTTTTACTGTTACAATAACAGAAAAACAAATCACATCATTATAACATTAGCTTGCAGAGAAAAAATTGACAACTGTAATAATGAATATGAGAATGATTAATAACTGATTTGTGTGAAGTGATTATGTGAAGCTACTGCATATGCTTTGACATATAGGGATTAGCACCACAAGATCAATTTTTAAAAAACAGTCCTGAGCTCAATCAAATATATAAATTTCAGAATTAGGTTCACCCTGTACAAGGCTCAGGGACCACTCGAGGTAGAGGGTTACATTAAGGGGTATTTTATACAGGTAAGAGGGGAAGATAACGGGTAACTCTAGATTTGAACAGGTTAAGATTGTAATGTTCAGAGAAACATCCTCTTGGAGTCTGTTCCACAGAACAGCGGTTTGCAGGAAGAAGTAGCTCAAGTGGAACTTACTTTTCACCGATGGAATAGAGGGAATGTGGGTACATGGTGGATCCTAGCCAGGAAAGTTAGACTTGGCAGAAGCATGGAAGCAGCGATAGAGTAGTGAGAGGCTTGCATAATCCCACTTGTGAGAGAGAGAGATTGGAGGATAGAAAATAATTTGTCATCCACAAGGACTTGGAGACATTTTGAACTCAAAGACTGGAAAGTGAGGGCTGGGCTGTTCCCACTTAAATTTAACAACAGTACTCCATTTTTGACCTGATCTGGCTCTTTTTATATATATATATATATATATATATAAAATACAATTTTATTTATTTTCATTCAGTCATAATTTTAAATTTCTGTTACAGAGCTGGAATATCCTAGCGACACACCACATTTTCAGCACTTATGCAAATTAACAGCTAAAAGATAACGATTTATAACAACCCTATGCATGTCAATGGTACATTTGGCCAGTACTACATAAATTAGAAATTAAATTATGCATAAACCTCTCATACATTGATCTGGATAGATTATAAAAAGATATTTCAAATATTATCAAATCAGATTTCATTATTGGGAACTTTATCGATTTGTTATATCTTTTAAAGTCTTTTTTAACTAAAATAATGTTTCTCTTCAGTTACATGAACAACCGCGGCCTGTCCAAACGACACACTGTGGCTATGACCAGTGCTGCCCAAGAAATTCCCGAGGAGTTGCAGAAGAAACTTACTCTCCATTCAGTCAGGACCATGAGGCGGAGTGGTCTACATCGGTCTGAAACCACTCCAGGTATTGTGGATTAGATTTTTTCATTCGATGAAAATTACGAATAAATTCTTGAAAGCTATCATTGTGATAGATGAATTACTGAACTCCAAGGAGATTTGGTTTCAAATGAATCCACTCTATTACCACGTTGGCTCCCAGGCCTCATTTCCCTTGTTGTCCCAACACTATATCTTAATTAATTTTGGTACAAGCGACTTTGTTTTAACATTGTTTCATATATGAGGCAAGGATATCATAGGTAATATTTATTACCCACAATTCACCAGTCTATTGTTTGGTACCTTTTTTACAACACAGTCACAGATAAGTGCATGGTACAGCGCTGTAAAAATTTAAAAAAAAAATAACCCAAAAAACAACAGTAAAAATTCCAAAAGGAAACCGAAATAAGACAAAAAAAATAAAAAAAATATTAAAAAAAATTTTTTTTTAAAAATGTGCTTCTGGTGTACCAATGATCTCATAAGCAATCAATCATAACATCACACTACCAATAATCCTCACAGAATTGAAATTGGAAAATGATCCACCAAGGGATCATATGGGCCTTGCAGACATATTACCATGACCCTCCGGTGGGTCCATGTGGAAGCCAATGTGTTAATCATTAATCTGAACCAATAAATCTTGAATTTTCCTCTCCAACCAAATCCTACACCTGTGTTGTAAATGAGCTGTCATTCTGAGCACAACCTTTAGTCATAAAGTTCCTTGTAAGAGATCTGAAGATATATCAGCTGAAAGAGTATCAACAAAAGAGAACTAGTTAGTCCCCACAAACAAAAAACTCTACTTTCAATATTTAATTTTTTCCCCTTTCTTAGAAATATAAAAATATTAAGGAATTTATATGTGTAGCGTGATGGTTGTTGGTGTGGAAAGTGGAATCTGCTGGCCAAGCTCAAATTGTGGCCAAGTCTGTTGGGTTCAATTTTTCACTTTACCTTTGGGAAAGGTATGTATCCATCTCTTCTCCTCCCACTTATGAGTAGGTAGTCTTGGCTCTGTAGCCATAAGTGGCAGCCAGTCTAGGAGAAAGACTACTCTGGATTCAAAAATATTTAAGAAACCACTCCACTATCTTTCCCAAAAAGGCATGGTAATTCAGATATAATAAAGAAAAGGAATCTGTGGATAGCCATGACACATAAAACCTAAAAAGACATATTATTTCAGAATTTTAGGTATTCTTTACTTAGTCATTCTAAATCACTGAAGTCTTGAAATGTCTTTAAATACAAAAATTCCACCCAACCAACCCTTAATAAATGGTTTGACTTGTCCAAGCAATAGGTCAGGGGTCAGATCATATATTAATGCCTAAACAAAAAGAAACAATTTCAAACATGAGAATTATCAATTTATCCCATATCCTACAGCTGTCAGTTTAAACTGACAACACATTCTTCTTTTCACCACCACCACCATATATTGTGACCATTTTGCTTAAAGTTTGTACTTATTTTGATGACAAATGAAAACCTTGAGGTTTTCCAACATATTTCAGTGAAATTTTCCCTTTTCCAAATTTATAGTTTACATATATATGGAGGAGGGGAGTGTCAGTTTAAATTAACACCAGAATAGTTTAAATACATAAAGTAATATTTTACCTTAAATCAATGATGAATACTTAGAAAATCATCCAGACAATGAAGTAAAATGCAATAGGAGTGATATGAAGACATATCAGAATAGCAGAAAATGCCTTCCAAAAACTAAGTGAAGTATTAAGACATAGACAAATTTTATAAAGAAAAGAGTGTTAAATTGCTATATCAGATCTATCCTATTGTATCATAGTGAATGCTGGACAATTTCCTTTCGTTGAAAAAAGACATGAAGCAAGAGAGACATACTTCTACAAATCCTGTTATCATAACAATGGTATATCTCATTGATGAGGAGAGATTAGGCTACATGACCTAAAAATTGCATTATAAAATTGTTATATACCATACCTATGAACACTAATGGATACGTCCCAATCCTCATGAATACACTGGACACTATTGTAAGTGGGGGTAATATGCTGTCTAAGTAGTCCACCACTGGCAGTGGTTTACCTACTTCACACCACTGGCAAGTATTTTATTTTGTTGATGTTATGAAGATTACCATTTCATTTCCAACCTCTGTTTTGGTTATTCCTCATTCAGTAATTCAGTAACCCTTTCTAGGTTACGACAAAAATAGATATCAATTTTAACATGATGCTATATTTGTCGGGCACATATTGAGATTCAAACTGGCTATAGTCTCTTAGATTAATCTACTACAGTGGTTCCTCAACTTCAGTATTAATTCATTAGGCTTTGCTACTTGACCACTTGTGGATCTGTGGATAGTGTAATGGATAACAGCCGAGTTTGAATTCCAGTTGGGTTTGTTACATTCATTTACACGCAAATACTCTTGGGAAAAGTATATCTGTGTTACAAGCCTTTATTTACATATGTGCATTTCAGGAAGCAGAGTAGATTCTCAGCAAAACCCACCAATGATAAAGCTTATAAAACACCACAACTGGAAATAGACAAGTCCATTTTACTACACCATAAGAACATTTCAAATTATTTACAGAAATTTAATCAAGAAATGAAGCTCTAATTTACTTACCCTGTTTTTAAAAGCACTGAGCAGTAGAGAGTTAATATATTTCAAGCTATTTTACAGGTTCTAAAATTGAAGTACATGTTCTTACTAATTTACTTGTATTATGGTGATTACTGGTACAACACACCAACATATACTATGGATTCAATAGATTAATAAAATGCTCATTTCCAGTTTCTGCACATTGAATTGGTAGATATTAGTGATACTGACTTTAAAAGGCTTGCAGCAGAATTTTGGTCCTTTTTGTCTCTACTCCATCCATTCTTATCAAAGTCACAAACTTAATCCCTAATGATGTAAGCTTAGTCCAGCTTGTATTTACTTGTGCACTCTTAGTTGATACCGTGTCTGACTCTATTGTACTAACCTTACCCATGTTGATACCTCTCCCTTTCTCTGTCAGGCTGTGAAGCTGTCCCGCACATGCCAAGTGAACGTTACTCCCCTCTGCGGCGTGCCAGTGATGTTCTAGTCAATGTGAGCAAGCACCAACCACATCTAGAGAAATTGTATAATGCTGCAGTGAACCCAGGCAATTCTCCCACTCACACACACACAAGTCTGAAGCAACTGCAGCAGGAGTGCCATGATTTACAGGTAAAAAGAAAATAGATAAGAAAAATAACCAGATGAAGACATTTGAGTGTTGTTATAAAATTTTCCTTTTTTTTACTTTATTTAATTCTTAATTTGTGTTTATTTTTTTATCATAAATCCCAGATTGCTATGCTATAATCATTTGTAAGCAACATAGATTGGATTTAAAGAAATATCCTTCTATCATCAGGTGCCTGATTGATTAGGCCATGAAGGCTACACAACAAGAATCATCCAAATCTAACCAAATGTCTCTATTCCTTTTTTAGCCATATTGGAATCCTTGGAAATATCACGATCTATAGATAATATGTGCCTAGTTTTATCAAGGTTATTTGTGTTATTTTATTTTTTGTTTTTGCTCATTTTGTAAACTTTTTTCTTCATGCTGTATATTGAACTAATTAGGATATTGAAGTTTAAAAGTATTTTCAATATATTTTCTTCATTATGTAAATATTGTGGCTTACAAATTCTAAGTGCTCTTAAGTAGAAACCTATAATTATTCTGGATTTTATTTGTCCATGGTGGTGTAACTAGAAGTTTATGAGATCATTTTTGTTAGTGGTTTTTTTTTTTTATAGATGTTTAGATTTTAAATCATTATCAGTACAGTTTAACATGATATTAAGGAATAGCAATGTATCATTTGTGTTTCATATGTAGATTCAGTGTTGTTTAACTTATGAGATCAAGTAACATTGTTTTCTGGGAATATATTAATAAAATAACACTAATATATTGGAAATATATTTTGGGAAAATATTTTGAAACGGGCAAGTTAAAACTCCTCTAAGAGATGGTCCCATTGCTAATGTAAATTTCTGTCTTCAAAAAGGATTAAAAGTGAAATAACATTGGTTTGTAATAAGTTGGCAAATCTTTATAATTTTGTCAAGTAGTAAGAAGAGGTTAGTTTTTTATTTTACTAAACATTTTTAATAGGTACATTAGTGTTTAGGGATTTAATATTGAAACTGGCCATGAGTTTAGATTTCATCATTCAGTCATTTAACAAGGTTACTAGAATTGTTAACTTGTGAAGTGAAAGTGGCAGAGATTAACATTTTTCTGTAGTTATAAACATTAGTCAAAACATGGTCAAAATTGATCAAATAACATCCTAAAAAAAAAAAACTTTATAGTCTACTAAAAACACACAAAGCTGACATTCCTATATGATCCATTTTTCCATAGTTTTCTAATTTTGCCATTCATTAAGCGCAGTGATTCTCAACCCCAATGCTACCAAATACTGTCAGAGCATATATATATATATATATATATATATATATATATATATATATATAGTCATCCACAGACAGACTGTTTCGCTGTTTCACAGCTCATCAGTGTGGCTAGAAGTTCGATTGCCTCAAGCCGGGATCGAAACCCGACTGATTTGATATCAATTGGAGATTTTACCCCTAAGCTATTGGTGCACAGCAGGGATGAAGATGAATTTAGACATATTTATTTTTAGACAAACATGCCAGTGACCGGAGAACTCAATTCGTCTTACTGAAGAGTCTTGCAGCAGTAATAGTCACTGTTTACTAATTCACTTTTCTCCTTGAAGAGCTCAACCGAAATAATTTTTTCAGAAGCATGTATGTATGTATGTGTGTGTGTGTGTGTGTTTAGGGAAGTAGTAATGGTACAACATTAGTATTTGAATAAGTATTAAAAAATTTTTAAACAATTATTTTCTCTATTCTTTGATTATGTTATTTTAAATACTTTTTAAAAATGAATATTAAAACAAAGTATTTTTATTTTTTTAATTTAACTTTTTAAAACTTTCCTTTATTTGAATAAATGAGTATTAACCTTTTTTTTTTCATATAACTGTATTCAATATTCTTTGTTTAATTCAAAATTTTTACAAAATTATATTGAATTATGAATTAATATTGTTGAAGTTTCTGATATGTAACATTGAGAAATCACCAGACACAATTTTTCACACTAAATAAGGTGCACAAATAGTTGAATAGAAACATTGAAATAAATTAAGTTCATATTTGTGTTTATCTTTTTTTTTTAATCTATGGTTTTACTTCATAACATTTAAATGTATATAAATTTAGATGTTAGATATTTAAATGTGTAATTTAGACATTGATAATTATATATAAGCAATAGACAAAGTCCTATTTACTAATTTCATCCCTCAAATAAGTAACAATTTTAAATGCCTGTTGTACATCCAGGATGTTATTTGCTTATGACTTCTTTTTCAACTGAGATTCTGGAATCTATTACAAAAAGTCTGATCACAAAATCAAAATATTAATTTACATAAACAAATAGATGATTAATTGCAATCTTATGCACAACATAAAATCTGTTTTCATCTCTTTTCATCATTTACATTGTTCAGACTATTGTCCTCATCTTTGTTGTCATATTCACAACGTTTTGATTGTTTTATGCTCAAGCCTTCTTCAGGTGATTGGAATTTTGAACCAAACCATGTGTTCATCTTATTGAATGATTTTGCATGAAAAAAAAAAAGCAACAAATCTTTGGCAGAACTTTAACCATTAGGAATAGAATTATCAGCACATTTTTTTCACCAATGCTCAAAAGCATAAATAAACCTTTTTATGTTGGGTGATTTGTCTTCTATCTTTACTTATTTGTTTGTCAATATCATTTCTATTTTGAAATAAACCATTCATTTATGATAAACATTTTTATTTTATGTCTACTAAAAACTAAAAGATTGGAAGAAAATTTCCATAAATATTAAAGATCTATAAGATTAAGTAGACTTAAGAAGTCTAATTTCCTGTAAAACTGTTTTAATAAAAAGATTTTATAAATTTCAATTACCTGTAAGTGATCAGTCAATGAATGGCAAAATGTTACCACTTAGCAGAAGACCACCATACATTCATAAAATTATATATAAAAAAGATATATATTTTATCTACTAACTTTTGATTGCTAAATCTATTATAAATCTTTGCCAATATATAAGTACATAATGCTTTGTATATATATTTCGGTAGCATATTTTCATTCAAACATGTTTCATTGAATAATATAGACACTATGACAATAGATTGCTGATTTTATCACAGTTACAATAGCATGTTTGTCATTGTAATTTTCCCCTGAAGATGATCTTAGAAATGGTCAAAAGTACTTGATTAAAAAAAAAAAAAACTACAGCACCTTCCTTGATGAATTTCATCTCAACATCAAGAAACTGATTAGACAACTAGAAAGGATCAGTATAAAAATAAGTAGACACAATATATCTATATTATTCAATGAAACACATATATATATATATATATTTCTTAGCTGAAAAAATAAATAGATAAAGGGATGCCTGATGCAATTACAGTTGTCTTTGCAGAAGCAAGTGAATTGTCGAGAGCCAGTGGAGCGTCAGGCAGAGTTATTACAGCAGCAACATGCCTTTCACCTGTTGCACCAACAGCAATCATTACAGGTAAGTTCTATCTATGATCAGAAACTGATTTCATCTTGAAATTTCAGTTTCTCTACTTTTTATCCCCAGTATATTTAAAAAAAAAACAAAAAACAAAATTGCAAAGTTTAAAACCAAAGATGATAAAATTATTTTATCTGATTTAAAATTGGAATTATATCTTAGTTAAATTTTTTTTTAAATCAAATATACTTGAAATAATAAAAAAAAAAAAAAAAAAAAAAACATTTCTCCTCTGGTAAAATTTTTTTAATTGTGAAAAATTTAAATATTTCTTAATGGTACAATTGACTGACTTTTGGTTTGACTGAACCTCATTTCTTTACAAATAAACAGAAACTCTCTTTCTGGTAGTATGAGGAGGTGCTAAAAAGTTTTCAGCCCAACCCAATTGTCAAAATTTAATTATATTTCAGATTTCTTTTTACAAGGGATTCTTGTTCAATTTGAAAAATTTTCAGCATTCCAAGTATTTGTGTGTCTGTGTAAATTTGAGATTTGATACTAAATGTTTTTAAAAATACCATAAATTACAGTTTCATCAAATTTATTTCTGTTTTGAATGCATTATGATTGCCATTTGTTGGTTGTTAATGTTACTTATATTATGACTTCTATTTTCCAGCAACAGATGCCTAGTCTTTCCAGGTCCCCAGTGCCTTCTCCTCCCCTCCCCTCCCCTACAAGCCAGTCAGCCAGTAGTGCCGACGTGCTGCCAGGAAACCTTAATAACCATTTCCAGAGACTCCATCTTCAGCAACATGGAAGCCCCACAACTGGCAGCCCTGCTAGTCCAACCAACTACAACATGATGATGAGACCCCTGGGCAGCTCTGATACATCCCCAACACAGTCCTACTCACCACACTTACAGCAGAATTTGCACCGCATCCTGGAGGACACAGCCGATAACCAGTCTACAGCCGAGCATGAAGAGATGCAGATCCAAGAAGCAAGTGCATCAGTGACTCAAATCCCAAGCCAGCAGGAAATAAGGCAGCGCCAGTATGCTCAGACTCCTCAGATCAGCATCACAGACACGTATGGAAACACTGATGTGATGGCTGCAGATACCGATCTCGATATTCCAAAGGAACCTGCTCCCCGACTAACGTCCAACTATAGTTCCTATGTTTCTACATCCAAATCTTCACCAATTCATTCTGTGGCTCCAGCCAGTTCCTGCAAGCCAGTGTACATGGCTCCTAAATATGTCAACACTAATTTGGCCAGTATCCAAGCAGATTTAGATAATGAAAAAGCTGGCTTTAAAAACACCATGCGTTCACAGCTGTGGAATAATTATTGCCATGATCCCAACATACAGAACTGGTCTCCAAGCCAGATGAACTCCTCAAACCCTGTGTACAGATTGAACCAAACTCGCTACTGGCGCCATAACACAGTCACAGAGCCAATTGAGGCCTACACAGAGTTCTCTTACGCAATGAAACACGCTCCCATATTTTCAAGTCTTGATCATGAATCCACAACACAGAATTGTTTAAACAGTTTTAGTTCAGTAGCTAATCATATGTTGATGAATAATGTGTCACCTTCTAATGAAAACTGCTTCAAAACATATGACAATGTGTCTTCAAACAGTGAAGGGAAGCATTCTTCACAGAACTATACGCTTGATTCAGTGTTTGGATCAATGATCACATTAAGCTCCACAAAAAATACACAGGAGATTTTGAATGAAATCCGACATATGCTTGATACCCAACATGCGGACATCAACTACAGATGCTCACAGAATCTCTTTCAACTTGAGAACTGTGGTGTGCAGATTGAAATGAAAGTTTGCAAAAATGGCGGAATTAATGGTTTACAATTCAGAAAGATTGCTGGGGACTCTATGCACTATGACAAAATCTGCTCTGAGCTACTAAGGTGTATGAATTTGTAGCTTGTAAATACTAGGGCCTAAACCAATGGTTGCAAGTTGTACATACTGTTATTAAACCAGTGGTTAAAGATTGTACATACTGTTATTAAACCAGTGATTAATGCTGCAGAAGCCATTTTTAACCGATGGTTATATGTTGCACATGCTACAGTTAATCTGTTGGCTGAAGGTTTACATACCATGGTTTAAACAAATGGTTAAAAGACTATTGTGCAGCTGTTAAACCGGCAGTTAAAAGGTGTACAGATCAGATTAAAATAGCAGTTACAGGATATAATAACATTGTTAAACTGTTAATTCAGACTGTACAGATATGCCATAGTTGAACCAGTGGTTAATGTGTACATATGATGGTTAAACCAGTGGTCAGTCGGTGTCAGACTCGTTTTTCATCTCAGATCCTACCCAACCCCTTACAACTTCATTTTTTTTTTCTTTTCCATTCTGTTCTTGTTTTTTAACATTCTATTTTCTTGATCCCTATACAACTGGGCTGAAAAGTCTGAAGATAACTTATCTTTTGAAACAGTTTCCTGACTTCAACCAGTATCAATCACTCATCTCAAATTCTCTGAGGTTTGAGGTAGTTCTCTTCCCCACCACCACCCGGCCACTGAATCCCTTTTATTATAAAAAGAATTGTCCAATCAGCTGCCTCTAACCTCACTACATAGCTTAGCCTGTTGACCGTAGTAACTTACGAAAGCCTGCAATAATAGCTGGTAGCAAGTACTGGCCTTAGAAACTTTTTAAAATAAGGAAGGGCTCAAGATGATCCCTTCCTTTATTGCCAAACATTTTATAAAAAAAAAAAACATTTTTTAGTCACTTCTGCCTTGGTTCAGCCTCTTAAGGCATTGCAGTGCTGGATTGCTAGTTAGCTTATGACTTTTGACCCTTGGGCAAGTCTCTCCACATCTAGCCTTAGATCTCTTCACTTTCTGGCTAGGTTTATACATATCTTAAGAGCCTGCCAACTCTCCTGCTGAGCCTACACATATCTCATAGCTTATTCTGATATATTTAGTAGCTTAATATAATCTGCTGTTAAATTTTAACTTATCTAATATGTTGTAATCCAGAATCTGTCATAAAAAAAATACAAATGATTAGCTTAAAAAAGGTTTTTAGTGAAGCCATTCATTTTTTTAAAATAGGGAGATATTTATTTTGCGTATGACTACAACAAAATGTCAGTATTGATATTAATTTCTTTCATAAAAAAATAATTCTGATGATTTGTTCATCATCTCCAGCTGAATTGCTTTCCTCCTCTTCTTGTATGCCTGTGTGTGCATGTTCATTAGAAATGTTTCTGTTTAAAGATGAATGATGATTGTTAAAATGTTTAGAGACTTTTCTAAAGTACATGCATAAACACTCAATTCAATGAGAATACTTAATATCCAGTTTTTAATTTGTATTATACTTGTTGCCTTTCTTGTTTAGTGATTATCAGGTGTTTTGTTTATAACTGAGGATTTTTTCTTTTGTTAAACATTTGATAATCCAACAAATTAGAGGTGTAAAATTTACTTCAAGTTGAAGCTTGAATTTTATTCTTAATTTGCAAACCAAAAATTTTTAGGGATCCTTCTACCATCCCAGAAGTAAGAGCTAAAAAAAACAAACAAACAAAAAAACACATTATGTAGCTTATAGTATCTACCCAGATGTTTCTTAGGCTGCAATGTCATTCACCCTCAAGTGTTTATCACAGAATTTCCTTTAACTTTGGTTAAATTTCTATGTTTTTCTTTTTAATCATTTTTGTCTTATTCTCTTAATAATAATACAAAATTCATTTTGCATCCTAAGCAAAAAAAAACAAAAAAAAGTAAATTGCTTCTTAAGTGTTTATTTTATTCACTGTTGAATGATTCTGAAATTGGTTTTAAAATATTAATTATCTTGACTTCAAGAGAAAATATCTATACCATGATATCACTGATTTTTACAAACAAAAAAGACATTCTATCAGGAACAATTATTGCCCAGAATGTTCTTTCTAAATTCTAAACAAGTGTTTCTTTGAAGCATTATCACAAAATTTCATTAACTCACAACTAAATTTTCTAATAATTTTTATCTTATTTTCCTTTGCATATAATTTTTATTCGTAATTTTATCTAATGTTTAAACACATAAAATCACGTAAAGAAAACTAAGAAATAACATAGAAAATTTAGAATTTTCCCAGTTTAAAATTAATAAACAATATTTTTTTCTCCAAGATCCAAGAGCCACTTGAGGTAGAGGGTTACAAAGTAGGAAGCTGCTCCAGTGGAACTTATCTTACCAATGTAATATGAAGGGAATGAGGGTGCAATGTGCATGGCATAGAAAAATAGAAATACCTGAGTAAATTTAGTCATTTGTATTCTTTCATTCTAGTTTCATTCACTACCACCCTCCAAAATAATTTCATTTGCTCATACAAATCATTCACAAGTTTAAGAAACACTAATCTACCTTTATCCATTTTATGTCCGCATCCACTTCAAGAAAAAACTTTATTATTTTTAAATCTAGCAAAAGAAATTTACAATATAAATAAGCTCATAAAAATGTTTTAAATACAGCTGTTAGATGTTTTGAGATAATTTGTTTTAGAAAATTGTAGATAATTGGATAAAATAGACTTAAGTTTGCCTTCTAAATCAGAATATTTTTATATTTTCATTTACATGTCCTCTAACAAACTTCACCTTATAGAAGTCCATGATTATCTTCTGTTTCTCTAGTTGCTTGCAAAGAAGTTTTGCAATTTACCAGTAATTTTTAATTCAAATAGAAGAAAAAACTAGTATATTTTTGTAAAGTTCTAACAGTAATTGAACTGAATGAAATTTTTTTTTTTTCTTAAGCATAAAAAATATGAATCCTACAGTCACTTTACTTTTTCTAGAGATCTATGTGTTGTTTTATTACCCTTCATTGATTGTAGATCCCTGTAAAATAGAAGTCACTGTCAAGATATTACATTTTTGAATTCTGGGTAAAAGAAAATAGTAAGCTTTTTTATCACTACTTTTATATTGTGTGTGTACACTCTAAAACATTATGGAAGGTAGTGAAATATACATCCAGGCATACAGATTGTCTTCTAATTGATTATAGAAGTTATTACCATTTATATAAATGTAAAATTTGGTTTGACTCAATAGGGAAAATAACTAAAAGTTGTCTGCAGTTGAAGACGAATAAGAGTTTTTTTTTGTTTTATATTGGTTCTTTTAAGAATATAGTGTATTGTTCATTTACTTGGTCTTTAGCCAGAAATCAAAATAGATCTTGTCTTTACTGTCTGAATTTCTAGGATGTGGAGTTATCATTATTTACACTAATGTCATCATCTTTGTTGTTGTTATCACCAATTTGTGATAACAACAACAAAGATAAAGACAACAGTGCAAATATAAATAGTGTAAATAGAACTTGGCTTTTTTTTTTCATAAAACTGAGAATTACCAACTTTTTTAACCTGAAAATAAAATAATTGGATTTATTAAACATTTTCAGTGACTTAAAAATATTATAATAACAAAACTTTCAGTTGATGCTAAGTATTGACAAATACTAAAAGTAGTACTGACAAATATCAGCTTTTTTTTTTTTTTTTTTTAATTCTATTGACAGATATATTTGTTGAAATATCTCTTATTCCATGTTGACTGGTAAGAAAATGGTAATGTCCAGTACAAATTGACTTTTACCAATTATTTTTTCTTCCTGGTTGCAGATAAATCTTGTTTCTCTTATATACTTACAAGGATGAACTATTTGATTTTCTCTTACACTGGATTTTCAAACCTATACAGAAAGTTTGTAATAATTATCCTCATTTAATATTTACTCAGCATCTCAAGCCATCTATGGCAAGATTTTTTTTTTTTTTAAATATAAGCTTTGTTTCTAGAGACTCATTCTTCAAGTAGTACCTCCACACAGCACTAAAAGGGACAAGGTCAGTGAGAATACCTTAATACCTGTTGATAACCATTTAAATAAACAAGTTTTATAACTACCTACAGACAAGTATGAGTAGGTCCCTATAATAAAACAATGACATGATATCACATTTCTCCTCGAGTTCCTTAATATTTAAATTGATCATGACATTTAAGAAGGAAAGTTCAAGCTTAAGAGACCTTTTTTTTTCTTTTTTTTTTTTTTTTTTTAGTAAAGTGTTCTTTATTGGCTTAAATATATAAATCTTTTATTTGGTGATTTTTTTTTTTTTTTTCCATATTCACAAACTGCTTTCCAAAAGACAATGATTGAGACTAGCTAAAGTGTTTGACTTTTTGTTTTACTTTACATTAATTGAAACAATTTCTGTTAAGCATGACATTGTTTATACTCTATAAGTGAAATTACATTAAGGGAAATAATTTATTTCTTTATCAAAATTGAATATATTAGAACTATAGTGATAACTGACCTTTTTTTTTTTTTTTTACTTTTTTAAAGCTCTTGAAATTTCCATAAACCAGTTGTATTATAAAAAATGTCCTAACTCATAGGTTTATAATTTTTATACAGTTTTATGTTGATTTCAGTTTTGTAGCTGGGAATATTTTTTTACAGAAAGCTTAAAAATAAATTGTTTCCTAAACTCATTAAAAAGATAAATCTTGAATACTTACTATATGTTAACTGATAAGCATCTTGAATTGAATACAATAAATTCTTATAACATAAATTTGTACATTGGAATAAGAACTGACACTGTTTAATTATTTTGAATGGATTGGATATTGTACTTTTTTCTTGAACCCTTGATTAGTCAGTCATTCCTATATAATATTAATTATATCAAAGAGTTGCCTACAATAATAATGGTACAATTTTTCAAAACCTTAGTCTAATCTGAGTGGACAAGGGAAAACAAATTTTCTATCATAGCTAAAAAAACGATCTTAGCTTGTGATCCAAAAACTTATAACATCTGTAGTATTTTCTCTTTATCAAAGTTCGTCTTGGATTTTATTCAACAAAGAACATAGCAAATGATGTATCCTTTCAATATAAGAATCAAAGCCCATCAACTTCACCTGAAAAAGCTGCAAAGTATATACTTATGAAAAGCACACAAAAGTAACTCCTAAAGAAGTATATTACAATGCTAAAATGGCAGAGCATTTATATTATCATAATAATCCAGTGTACACCCAACTGAACACAACTATCAGTTTCTTGCACATTAATGTATGCAATCATCAAGTGGTCAGTACTTGTCTGTTTGATGAAATCAGCATTTATACCCCCCTCAGTTAACTCAAGTTGTTACAATGATTGTAGCTGGCATATATATATATATATATATATATATATATATATATAAAAAAATTCCATGGGTAAGTAATCCAAGTAGATCTTATTAATATAAAATATTAAAACTGATCCACGAAAGAGAGCTCAATATAATTTTTATTATAGAGCATATAATTTGTTTGAATTTCATTGATTGTAATTCACACACACATATATGTGTGCATGTGTGGGCACGTGGTCAAGTGGTTAGAACATTCACATTCTGACCATGTGACCTAGGTTTGAATCTCATCATGGTTGATTTGTCAGTAAGGTGACTTCCTGATGTTGTCAGACTGAAGGGGTTGGGAAGTGCCTGAAAGCCAAACCATGGGTTGACCCAAGCCGTGTGAGTGAAATTGGGTAGACAGGACCCTTGGGGGCTGTCGATAGATGTGCTAGCACAAAGTCACAAGTCATCGTGGCTGATGGATTGAGCATGCTGGCCTTGTTCAAATTGTTGATCCCGCTAGATAACATTCTTTTCCAGAAACTGTAACTAAGGTCTGCTTAGCATAGATGCGGTATAAACCACAGGTGGGCACTGTGGGTGTTGAATAAATACAAATGCACCTGAGCAAGCTTCTGCAATAGGGAATGGCTAGCTGCCCTAGTAGACAGGTATTCTCGAATACAAGTGGCCAGCTATATATATATATATATATATATATATATATAAAAGACGATTGCATATAGCATGAAACAGACTGTCGCCTCTAAGTGTTGACTTCTATGTTCACTTTTATATTTACACACGCTCTATCTCTGATATCGAGCACTTTATCCCATAAATATAGCACACCTTAAGACTATATTTCTTCATATATATATATATATATATATATATATATATATGTGTGTGATTAAAATGAAAGATGGTACGAGTGTGCTTCTTATATGTAGATTTAATAGGCCAGTTAATAAAATCTGAGGAATAAAAAGACAACAAATGATAAAATCTTGCTCTTTGAGCTTCTGTTTAGTCAAAAGGCTAATATATAATAAATATCATCAATATTGTTAGCTCTTTATTCCTTAAATTTTATTAGCCCACCTATATATATATATATATATATATATGATGCATTCACTTTCTAAAGAGTTAATGAATTTATTTTTAATCTGACATTTTTATTACTTCAAACATTATTATAGTGGAAACTTCATATCTGAAATAGATGCTGAATTTCTATTTGTTTAAAAAGTGTGTTGACATCTATCAGTGTGCACATTTGAGAAAACTTAGTAAAGAATAATGTATTCTCCGGCAGGGAACAAATCTGCATCCCCCCTTTGTAGGATAAACTATCATTTGATCCAGTGTGCTTTACTGCTTGGCCACAAAGAATTTCACAGTCAACAAAGGAAAATAGAGCCTTACTTACAGTGATGTTCTTCATGGCTGAGCAGTAAAACTTGCTTTATCAAATGGTGATTTTCACTACAAAGGAGTTGCTGATTCAATCCCTGCCAAAGACATTTACAAAGATTTCTGGAATGTGCAAACTGATAGATGTAATATACACTGTTTAATAAAGAAAAATGGGGTGTCTATTTCAAATATGAAGTGTCCATTATAATAACATTCAAATTAATAATAATGCACTCACCAAGGGTGGGAGGAATAGCCCAAAAATCACTGCCATTTGAGAAGAAAAAAAATCCCTAAAAGACTAGAAATTAATTTACAAGTGCCAAATGTGCTCAATTAACTTGAATGTGTTCATTGCAAAAAACTAATAGTTGAGGTCGATCAGGTGTACAATAGATTTTATATATATATATATATATATATATATACACACACACACTATCTGAAATATATATATATATATGTGTGTGTGTAAAAGGGCTATGAATAAAAACAAAGGAAAACTTATCTTAGCTGACACATTTCATCCTCTGAGAGACTTTATCAAGGCAAATGTAAGGATTCTATTTTGTAAAAAGTGTTTATATACAAGAGTAAAATTGTTATTGGTTTTTCAAATTTTTAGGTATAGGAATGCTCATAAATATTCATTAGGTTTGTTTAAAAGTCAGTTATGGAGGACACTTAATCACTTTCATTTATTAGACATTGAATTTTGTCCTCCATAACTTGCCTGACTCGGTGATTCTACATTCTATGTCGTTATTCATTACATTATCTGCAAATCCAGCATTTATAATATTACACATTATGAAATATTAAACAATATTCTTAATAATGTGTGAAGCAAAATGCATTCTATAGATGATCTCAAGTAAACTTATTCACATCTTTATAGAGTTAATATATTAACAATATCTACCAAATGTTTTAAATATCTTAGAATGGGGAAATTTCAACATGTTTTACATTTAAAGAAAAAAAAGTTATCTTTTTTCTTTTTCTTTTAATTAATTAGATGCTCCATTTTGTGCATTTTTGTTACCATTGGGATGTATGTATATATTTATTTAACTGGTAATCTGGGTCATACCATTGCCTTAAGTTATTGTTGCTATAAGTTTTACAAGTTTTTACTAAACTCAACTCTTAGTCATGCACTTTTTTCTTCCTTCCTTACAACACCTTTGTTTAGGAACCCTCTACCTTGAGCGGCTCTTGTGTCTTGTATTGCATGAACAACTGTAAAAAAAAAGAAATAGTTTAGAAATTCATTATCTGTTCCCTGCAGATATTAGTGTACTGGTTTAGAATGTCATAGATGATCAAAAAATTTCTGATTCTGTTTAGAAACTTGTGCTGCTGTGGATTTACGGTCAAACAAATAATATCCTACAAGAAAATTTTGAGTATTCTGGGTTTTTTTGGGGGTTTTTTAAATGAAATTACCACAAATCTTCTTCGGTTCTAATATTCAACAGTTTGTTTCAGTTTTTTCAGTATTCCATCTTAATATCATTTTCCTTCAAGAATATGGGTCTTTTTTTACTGTTATAATTAAAGTATAGGGAGTTTTTGTTTGTTTTTTTGTTTTCAATGGCATACAGTCATTTCCAATATGGCTGACAATCCCACCAACAGTTGTGTAGCAATTTTCAAACAATAAACCGTAATATGTTAGACAATTAGTGATTTTCATGCAATATAATGTTCATATTTCCAAATTCAGGGCCTTCAGACTCTTGTTGGAGGAACCCTTGCCTCATTGACTATGTCTTTATTGGTGTAGATGTATTCACCATGGTTGGCCAATTGAAGGTTAGTGAGGCTATTTAACTCATAGTTGGAGTGGATGGGCATTGACTCCGAGATGTTCATCCACCCTTCACAGCTCATGTTTTTTGTGCTGCTGGGGTTCCACTTATTCTCTTCAGCAGACCAGAGTCTGGTGAGGGAGTCAGTTTAGTCTCTGGCCACTAAGGTTTTGAATTCAGAGTTGTCCTAGCCAAATTGCCTCCTAAGGCTATAGGACCTAGTCTGCCCTGCTATTTATCCATAGCTGGGGGGAGAAGAGATGGATTTATATCCTTTCCCAATAAGTGAATGTAAAGAACTCTACTGGAATTCCACGTTTCACATATTTGAATTCTTAAGCAATTTAATCCGACATTCCTTCAAACTTGTTCTAACTTCCTTAAACCAGTTTTTTCTTTAACTAAACCCAACTCAATCTCTATCTGTTATCACAAATAAACAGCATATTTATTTCTTTTTAATACACTATTACCAAAAATTAAAATCTTGACCAGACTAACAACAGTAGAATTATTTTTTTCAGATTTTTTTTTAAAAATCTCAAATATATTAATACTTTATCTGTTAAGAAAATAAACACATTCTTCATATCTCTAGCCACTAATATTGCTAGCTAAAACGTATCTTTCTCTGCCTTCCATCATTAATTATAACAAAACAAACTCTAATTTAAAAATATTTTCTTTTGTTCATTGGTGGATTGGAAGGTACATACTGAAATTAGGCAAGCAAACAAAAACAGTTTGCTTTGTGAATAAAGGTAATGTTTAAAATTTATATTTAAAGATGTTCCTTTTAATATTATGGTGTGAAGAACTCAGAAAAACAATGCTGAGGATTTTGTTCATAAGTTTCAAATATGTTTTAGACAAATTTTTACAATTTCAAAATTAAATATATTTTTTTCTATCCTGATATTTTGGATCTAGATGATTTCTGCTGCTAGTGTGGAGAGTATAAGGAAGAAAAAGACCAAAGGAAGGCAGGCAGGCACAAGTAGAAGCCCCCCTCCCCAACCTGTTTAGTTCTGCTAAGCCACAACACCAGCCATTCCATAGGGTCATTTATAAAATCAAACTGTACATTTTTTGTCTTTTTTTTTTTTCTGTTTTGTTTTGTTATATTTTTCTCTATCACAGGAAATAAGTTATATTATTTGAAAATAAAATTTATTAAAATAACTTCTTTTTCCACCCATCAATTTTATTTTTTATTACTTTTTTTTATTTTCATTTTTATTATTTTCATTTATTTTTGTTATTTACTTTTCTTTAATCCATATAGAAATTTAAAAATCATAACTACAGCTGGATTTTGTAGAAAAAGGAAAAAGATAACAAACAAAATAAATATTAATATTTTTTTCTAATAATATGGAAAGTATTCCATGTCTAGACTTGCTTGAAAAAATAATTTTATGTACAATATACATATTCAAGGATTATCTTTTTTTAAATTATTTACCATAACGTAAGTAATGAAGTAAATGTTTGTGCTTCATTTTCTTTTGGTAATAGTTAACATCACTAACTGATTTTTTAAAGTATTTATTGTGTTCAGATCTATCTCATTTCTCCTACATTAACCTAACTTCATCAGACATAAAAGATTTTTATACCTTTTAATAGAATTAATTAAAAACAATTATATCTAAATTTCTGAGATGACAAGTTATTATTATTTACACTGTTTACATGTGGGCTGTTGTCCACAAATTTATTGTTCTTATCACAATGTTTCGACCATTGTGCCTCTGGCCTTCAATCTGCAGGGAATTTCAAATTGAACCCTTTATTTAATCCATGAGAGTAGACTGTTCTCATTCTACTGCCCATGTCTAGGGATATTTTGTCTAGTTCTTATTCTACTGAGTCCAAGTACACACTGCCCATCCTGGTAATTGTGAGTTCAATTTCTAGGCCAAGCAATGTAGTTGAACTCAGAGGAAATGAGGCAAATAATAACTGAGCAGTACTAAACAAAAATAAGAAGAACTAACTGAGATATCCTTAGACATGGGCAGTTCAAGATTGACATACAGCTGATGAAGGCTAAGGGGCACATTGGCTGAAACATTGTGATAACAACAATAAAAATGATAATGATAGTCCACATGAAAATAGTATAAATCATAATGATTAAAAAAACTGAATAATAAAAGAAAATCTATAAGTAATTAAAGAGTTAATTATAGGATTTCTTTTCTTTTTCTTAACTCTCCTTCAAAAAATATTAAAAATATTTAATAAAAGAAGTTAAGCAATAATTTTATCACTACTGCACCTTTTAATGTCCCCTAAATAAATATTTTCCACAACTGGTTACAAAGCCCAGCAGACAGCTATCAAAGAAATTGTTTACATTTAGAAGAATGGCTAAAAAAAAAAAAAAAAAAAAACTTAAATTATCACTGAACACATAATCTTTAAATAATATTTATGTGAATTTATAGAAAAAAAAAATTCTCATCTGTTTAAATTACATTATCTGAACTAAATATTACAAGCATTATCAAAAGGATCTTATTTTGTCTATCTGCTTGTATGTTTTTTTATTTGTTTTTTTTTTTGTTTGCTGCTGAAACTGCAACTGTATCAATGTAGTTGTAGCCCTATTCTCCACAACAAATAAGCACCTTTTTAATTTTTCTTGTTTTCTTGGGGTTTTTTTATTATTATTATTTTAACTCCCAAATTGTTATTATATAATCATTAATATACAAAGATTAAAAATAATGAACAGGCTTCTGGAATATAGCTATATTTGAATAACTGCTGCCAGTTGGCCTTCATGACCTAAACAGTAAAGAAGCTGTCACAAGTTTCAATAGAAAGCAGCAGAAATTAAGATGAAAGAAGTGCTATCCAAAAACGAATCTCAAAATAATTGTTAGATTTACATACCGTTTCATGCACTAAATCAGGAGTTCTTAAATTTTTCTACCCCAATGCCCCCTTTTCATGTATCTATAGAGGCTGATGCCACTTATTTTGAAATTGTACTGGTTACTGGAGCATAGTTAATGCAGCAGAATTAACATTACATTTACATTTGGCTGCATTATGGTAGTACAAATCACTGTATGTCAAACAGCACTCATCGAGTCAGACCTTAGAACATACCAGAATTTAGCTAGCAGGTTTTTGTTCCATACAAATAGAATTGCTGCTAAATGTTTAAAATATATCTAAAAATGAAAATAGTAATAATACAAATCAATAAGATCTGTCAAAATACATAAAATTACTAGAATTAATTTCATAGCGAATTTAAGTTTTGTAAAGAAAATACTCAACAGAACACTTCTAAATAAATGTAAATGTACAAATAAAAAGACACAAAGGTACATATAAAATGTAACATGGTCCAAAGAGTAAAAACATTTTAATTCCATTTAAAATTATAGTTTGTAAACATTTGCTGCCCACCTTTGAGAATACATAGGCAGTAACACCATTTTCTGGATGCTATGTTGAGAATCAATTATCATAGGAGAGAGAGAGGTAGAAACTGACAGTGCATCATTAAAGAAATTTAAATACACTAGTAAGGCACATTGGTAGAGTAAAACATGCCTTCCAAAAAGCTAAGCAAAGTATTGAGAAACAGGAAAATTTCATTAGAAACAAAGAAAAGTACTGATTTATTACATAATATCAATCTTCCTATATGGCAGTGAATGCTGGACAATCACCTTTATAGATGTTAGAAGAAACTTGAAGTAAAAGAAACATGAAGGATTCTGAGAATACCATAGACAAAACATGTGAGCAACAACAAAGTTTTAGAGAAAATGGAAACTGCAATTATATTTAACATCAGAAAAAATTTGTAGGGCACATAGTGAGAAAAGAGGGCTTGGAAATTTTGATACTTACAGGACAGACTGAAGGCAAGAAGGACAAAGGAAAAACAAAAAGACAAAATTTATTAAGCCCTACAAAGGACAGGAAATTGTGGAGAGCCATGATTGCCAATGTCCTGAAGGAGCCTGGCACATAGAAGAATTAATGTAGGTAATCAGCAATTTATGTTTAGTATATTTTCTAAAAGTTCAATTAAGTGTTTTCTCTCTTAAGTCCTGACCACTCCCTGTGAAGTATGGGGCTACAGCCTCAAAACACTAGGCATTGCTGCTACAGTTTCTATAGCAAGTAAGTTTTTCACAGGATGAATTTGCTAGCCCCATGTCCAATCAGTTTTTAATTTAGAGTTGTCCTTCTCCTAGACTAATTGCCAACCAAGTCTGACCTATTTAACCCATAGCTGCAGTGAGAAGAGATGGATTCATACCATTCCTTAGGGTATTTGGACAAAACTAAAAGTGGCTGTAGCAAACTCTATTTAAATTTGTCTTGTCGATTTCCCATTTTGAACTGCATTGCCCCACCGGCATATCTTCAATTGAGTATGAAATATCCACTAATATCAGGTGTAATTAACACATATAATGCAAATATAACAAAACTATATTGAGTAAAATTTGTGTTGGAATTATATCAATTACTAATGGGAGAATGTGCTTAGTAAAGGTTCATGTATAGAATTGGTTAATAGAAGTAGATGGGTTTGCCTATCATCTTGTCCACACTCTTCCCTATTTGTCTTTTGAATACAATTCGAGGTTTATCCCTTGATTCCTACTGTTTGTTTTTGTTTTTTTCCAAATAAATATCTCCGGGATCTTGTATTTAAAGTTGAAATAACTGAAATAGATTAATGTTTATGCAATAGATAAAAACTATGAGCACTTTTACTTAGCCTGATTTCATAATTCATTTATGTAAAATGCAATCTCTGTGTGTGTGTGTGTGTGTGTGTGTGTGTGTGTAATGATTTTCTCCATCAACAGAAGAGTTCATTATTCACCCATCTCTAGGTTTGAAATTTTTCTGCTGATGCAATACAAATATTTTATTTTTTTTTATCCTAAACTTGATAAACAAAACCCCATATCTCAAATTATTTTAGCGCAGAGGGGGGAAAAAATGGAAAGATAATTTTGACTTAAATTGTATTTGTAAAATATTAAAAAAAAATACTGCTGTCATTTTTTTGCAGCACTGTTCTTTTTTAATACAATAATGTTCACCCTGTACAAGGTTAAAGGTTACAGAGTAAGAGATAAGCAGAACAATTTATGGAGAAGATAATAATTAACTCTAGACTTGAAAAAGGGGTTAAGATTGTAGTGACTGGAGAAGCATCCTCTCAGGAGTCATTTCCACAAAGCATTGGTTTGTAGGAAGAAGGCGTTCAAATGGAATTTACATCTCATAAATGGAATATGAAAGGAATGAAGGTGGTCCGCTCCAATGTGTGTGGTATGGTGGGTCTTTTCTTAGAACTGGTGAAACTAAGGAATGTAGTATGCCTGATCAATTTTCATGGAATTAGCGATAGAATAGTGAGTTTTGCAACATTTCATCTCTGTGGAAAGGGGTCGTAGGGTGGAAAATAATTCATCAGCCACAAGGACAGAAATTCTTTTTGACTCTTATCAAGCATGGAAAATGAAAACTGGACAACTCCTGCCCCTATATAATACTCCATTTTCAGCCAGATCTGACTCTTATAAAGGTAGAAGATATCAGGAAGAGTCAGGTACTTACTGAAGCAGTATATACAGGGAACCAACCATTTTCCAGCAACCTTATCAATGGTTCGTACATTCAAGTTTCACTTGAGTTTAAATCCTAATAAGCAATCAAAGTATAGGGCCTCCCTGAGAAAACTCCTGTTCATTGCAACAGGCAGATATTCAGGATCTGCTCAGTCAGAAGAAAGATCAACTGCCAGGCTTTGGTCATCTAGGGTTTTGGTGGGGCACACCCAGTATGCCATTGTACCATCAGTATAGATATTCACAAAAGATTGGAGTATACTTTTAGGCAGATCATTCACAAAGAGTATTGTAATATCAAATGTTGATTCCAAGCTAAACCTAGTTTATTTTGCTTAGATTTTCTTTTCTAATAGACTTGATCATATAATTGTGGGCAATGTTTAAACTTTGTGCTCACAAAAAATGGCATGTTAAAATTGCACTAAAATTAATGCAACACAATATTTATCATTTAGCAATTTATAAAGAAATAAATATGAAAACAATTTTTTATTGATAAGTTTATAAACATTTACTAAATTATGAAAATATGTGAACCAACTAATGATATCCCTATTATTTACCATTTTATAAAGATTGAATCAATTGGAAATGTTTTGCCAACCATTCCAATAAACAATCTAATAGTGTTTAATATTTTTGTTGTAAATTCTCAAGAACAAAGAAAATGTAAAATTCACTTTAGGTTTTATTAAAATTCTCATCCATTGCTTTTTAAAGCAATAAACATTAAGAAGTAGTTAAAGTTGTGGTGTCAAGGGGAAAAACTGTCTTTTTTTTTTTTTTTTTTTTTTTTTGGGCATAAAAGTTAAACATTGCCAAATTGTTCTTGTTAGGTCCTCACTTCTATTACCACATACATGAAAAACGTTTTGCCCAGTGAAAATCAGTTATTGTAAAATGCTTTGATCTGCAAGCTACTAAATTATCACAATTTTTATGTCATCTACTTTTGTGTAAAGATTTCCCCTTAAGACAATTTTCAAGCATAAAAGTACTATTATGTGTAGGTTGGTCTTGACTAATTTCCTCATCTTTGTTGGGTTGTTTTCTTTATTTATTTCCATATTATTTTAACCATATACAACACACTGGCCTTCCAGGTTTTTCTTAAGTTCTGAAATGTGAAAAATTGCATTCTGAGAGAGAGGAATGTGTTTCCTCTCTCTGTTCTTGGGATTTTCCACTGTACTAACTGAACTTTGCTAGCATTCCAATCTCCCAGAACAAGAGTAACAGAGAAATTACTCTAAACCAATCCACATAAAATGTTTAAAAATGTCTGATCTCACAAACTATTTTTGGATTTTTTTAAAATGAAATTACCACAAATCTCTTTCGGTTCTAATATTCTAGTTGTTATATTCAACAGTTTATTGTCTCAGTTTTGTCAGTATTCCATTTTAATATCATTAATAATATTGGCCTTTTTTTTACTGTTATAATTAATGCTACTCTAATGTGAAAGTTATTGCTTTTTGCTTAAGTATAGGGAGTTTTTTTTTTTCAATGGCATACACTCATTTCAAATATGGCTGACAATCTCACCAACAGTTGTTTAGCAATTTTCAAACAATAAACCATAATATACTGACTAAAATTAATTAAAAAAAACAAAAACTATTTGATCAATAAACAAAAATATGTCTTTGTGTTAATATCATGGTATTTACTGGCATCACATTTTGAATACAATAATCGAATAACTTGTAATTTCTTTTTACCGAGAAATCACTAAAATGTAGACAAAAATATTAGAATACTTATTTAATTCAAAAACTTTGTCATCATTTTAGAGTTAATTTCATCATTAATTAGGAATTTAAGGTAAATATTGTAAAAGCTACTTTTTTTTTTCATAAAAGTACAAATCATTGTTGTTTTCTGAACAAGGATGTGAAAGATTTTGAATTTCATTTTCCCTTTCCAGCTGAAATTATATTATCCCCCCCACCACCACCAAACATCCTGATCTTGTTGATCTAGTCAGTTAATTTTTTTTTTTTTTTTTTAAGTTTATTTAATTGAATTAATGGATTCTTTTGCGGAAAATGTCAGCTGGGTACATCAAAATAAACTGAAAATATACAAAGATTTGTCAGAGTAATGTATCAGGTATGGTTAGACACCAGATATATTTCTTATTAAAATTGGATGCTGAGGTTTTATTGCCAACTCAACCTCAACATATATGATTAAACTCAGATTATCACCAACAGAAAAGATAAAATATATTAAGATGTTCCAATATCTAACATTTTCATACTGTAATGAAAAGATAAACTTCATAATATCATGAGGTATTTCTGGAATGGCTTGGGTTAGTGATAATGATGCCTAAACATGCCTGATGAAAATTTTGTTGGAGACATTGTAGTTGTATGTATTTATTTTGGAAGTAATCAATATTTAATTAACAAACAAGTCATAGATGATTTTACTAACATTTTAATTTCTTTTTGCCTCATCTTTAAAAATATGAATAGTAGTGGCCTTTTTCCTACTCTTTAGACACATGCAAAATAATGGAAGAATAGGAAATGAAAAGATGATGAATAGGCACTTATTCAAAATGGTGGAATAGAAGAGTAGGATTTGTGCGACTTCTGATGAAGGTTTTTCAATTGCCTCTTTTAAAGCTAATACTTTAATATCAATTATCAAGTAACATAATACAGGTGGAACCCTGATTTTTCTGGAAATTGATGGCCTGGCACATTTTTTTAATCTAGATTGGCCTAGTGGAAATCTACAAAATTCTTTCTTGAGATGAACTACTGAATAAGAATAAATGTGTATACAGTATACTTATCACCAAAGTTAACATATCTAATCTCAAGAAATATTAGATATATACCTGGGGGTGCCCCCTCATAATTCTGCTGTGTAAAAATAAAAGTGTAAATGGTATACTAATCATCAAACAATACATTACTTATCTAATCCCAAGAAATATAAGTCTCTCTCTCTTTTAATATATATATATATATATATATATATAAAATCACCAATTTTCCAGTGCCTATTTTATCTGGGGTAGGGATATAAATCCACTGCACAGATTACAAAATTCTTTTTATTCTTGATAACTGCTTAGCCTTCCTAATGCCCAACTGCTGTGTAAGAATTAATATGTATATGGTAGATTCCCTTATCCAGTCCTAAGACCAAGTAATACTTTCTTCTATGAAGACTAAGTATTGATTGCTTTTCATAAAGTCTATATTACATGTGGGAAATTCTGACAAACCTTTTGAGATACTTATCAAATAACTTACTATGAGATAATTTTAAGTTTTTTACAGTCTTAATGTTTTAAAGATATGAGATGTGCCTAGTTAGTTACCCCAAGGTGTATTATTAAATTATTATCATTACATGACCTCTGTTGGTCCGGCAAAATCCATGACTGCGGGTAAAATAAATGGCTTTATGCCTTTCCCAAGAGTATTTGGGCAAAATTAAACATAATTAACTCAGATGAAATTCAAGCTCTGCGTTCTGATTTCCTAACCCTACCCACACACCCAAAGTTTTTACTTTCCATATTGACATGATCAAAAGAATTCTTTTTTCTTTTCTTCATATACTGATTTTAATTCTGTTTATATAATGGCAATCTGACTAATTCCAGAAAAAAAAGTTTGATTGTAAACCCTTAATTGTTGATGTTAGTATGCAAAAGCCATGCTCCATACTATTATCTAATAGAGACTAGAGAGTTGTGAATAAAAAGGAGCATACATATATTTAGGGTTATCGCATCCACAGCAATAAGGATCAAATACTGCTATAAATTTTCCTTTGTTTTTCATACAAAATGGTTTTGATCAAACACACAGACACAAGCTTTCAAGATGATGCAATTAACCCAACCTTATTATTCTCTTTGTAAAGTTTATTTACAAAAAAAACAGCAATTTTTCTATATTTAATTGTGAAAAATTCTGACAATTGGATAAAATTAGAAAAATTCAGTTCTTTTGTACAATGAATTCTTCAGTTGAGTCTGTATTGAGAAAAGATATTTATCTTGACCAATGAAGTTAGAAGTTATGTATTCGGCTATGTTTGTTTGCATCCACACAATATCTCAAAAATTTCTCGCTGAATTATGACATTTTTTGAAAGGGCCAAGAGACAATTTTGAAGTGGATCCATAATTTTTTTGTTTGAAAGATATTTCATATATTAAGGCAAACGTTAATAAAATACTTCCCTTCTCCCTACAGTGAGTAGCCACTTTGAAGATACTGCTTGTATACTTTGTACACTGTCATAAAACCTGGTCAAGATAAATTCATTGAGGCTCTACTTGACAACTCAAGCAGGGAACCATTGTGTCTCACTTCTTGAATATTCTCCTGTAGAGAGAAAAGAAGAGTGTTTAACCATTTTAAGGCCAGAAGCACCTAAATGCACCTGCAAGTTTTACATGCTTACAGTCCAGGAAAACCTGAATGTGCCTGCAAATGGGTAGCATTGTATTTCAATACACAACACTAACACGTCACATGATCAACTAAAAGTGCTAGAAACCTACATTTACAAAGTTGTAGATTAATTATAACAAGTAATATGAAGGGGGGGCTAAATTTGGTATAATTTGAAAGAGACATCAATTTGCTTCCATAATATTTGATTTTTCAATGGGTTTTAACAAATACCACTGTTTGGTCAGGACTCCCTGAATTGAAATCTCTTACGAGTTGACGAGGTTAAGTCAGGTTTCCATAAATACATTTGCTTTGAAATCAACTTGTTTCTTATTTAGGGGTTCAAGAAATTTAAATAATAAACTATCATAAATTATCCCTTCATCTTGCTGTAAAAGATGTCAAAAGTGTTGGTTGTCTTTAAGATATTTCTACAAGTGGCTTATGGCCACATTGTACGATCACTGGAATTAAGCAACATCAAATCTGGTCAGTACTTAGATGGGTGACCACTTTGGAATACCAAATGCTGTAAGCTTGGATGTGCAGGTTCTGTAATAAATAATAGCTCAGAATTGGAAATTGGAGAGCCAAATTCCAATTGGGTTCATTATATTCACTTACGCTCAGGTATGAATTTACTTCTCCCCCAGCTATGGGTTAATTAGTAGGACTTGTATCAGTAAATCATTATTATCTCCAGTTTACAGCTTACAATCTATAAATCTTTTCTGGCTTTAAATAACCTGCAAAAAGTTGATAAATCATAAAAAGGAAATCAATCAAGATATTTTTACAAAGATGGTTTGCAACTAAAGTCCTACTAAGACTATTTTATCATTCCTAATTCGGAAATAAAAACCTGATAAACCCAAATATATAAAGTCAGTCAAACTTTGCTTTAAATTTCCACATATAAAAAAAAAAAAAACAAGAAAATATGTCTAACTTCTACACAATGTTTATATGATCATGGTTCATAAGTTAAATCTAGACTTATAGCTTTTTATTTTATTCAGTCAAATCTAGCATTTTTTTTAATCAAAATTATAGTCAGACTCATTACAATGAGCAACTAATGCATTTAGTGTGTTGCCCCCCCCCTTAAAATATATATATTATACACACACACCCAGACAAGGATAAAAAAAAATAACTTAAAAAATACTGAATTTTCTGAAAAATTATTTCATTTTTTTTTTTTTTTTTTCTGAGAAACTAAGGTCATTATTAAATGTCCTCTGAGAAGAAATATATTTGTGCAGCATTGAAAAATAAATTCTAAAACAATTATTAATTCTACTGCAAGATTTTTGCATGCATTTTATCATTTTTCTTTGGGATCAAAAATTACTGATCCAAATGGATCAATTAGAAATGTCAGTTTTTAATCATGTTATCAAAATCATTAAAAAAAAATGTTATTATGAATAATCTATATCATTAAAGAAAATCTGAATGTCTGTCACACACTGTGAATGACTGCATGTACATATGTAGTGTGTGTATTATATATGTCTATGCTGTACATGAGTGACTTAAGTGCCTGTGCCATTTAATGTATACACATGCATACACACAGTTTGAGTGAGTTTGAAATAAGATATTGGAATAATATTTTCCCTCCTACTCAGTCTGAACAACCCATACCTTGGGCTGAGAAATAAAACCATAAATTGAAGACAAGAAAAAAAAAACTTTTTAGCCCATCGCAATAAAATAAAAACCCGGTTTTTATCTAATTTTTCAGAAATTATTTAGTAATAAATTAATTTTAAGTCTTTTTTTTTTTAAATTTATAGAAATATTTTTACATGTCATTGAATTAAAATATACATGTGCACACACATACAATTAGAATGATGTCTTGCAGCAACCCCTGGATAACAGGAAAAGAGTATAAGCCTAGATGTGCAGCTCTTTGGAACCATTTTCCTAATAACTGTAGTATTTTAAAAGAACAAACAATTTAGATTTGAAATCTGATTATCTTGCCGTCAGTGAAGCAATATGTCTGTTTCCTATTTGATAATCTCAAATTAAAATGTTATTTTTCAAAACTTATTTTACACTTCATGAAAATTTCTGAAACTAAGTAATATTAAGTTTGATATTTTTATGTAAGGTCTAAATAGCTAAAACAGTGCATTGTAGGCAAATATATTCAATTAAGTTTTCCTTAAAAATATGCTAACTTAAAGAATGCAAAAACAAATTACAGTGATTTACAAACTGAATGAAAATATTGTGGGGTCAGCATTTGCACTCAACCGAAATGTATTTTTCAAGGGAGATAACTATAACTAATTATTATTATTCTTTATTTATTTACATTGGAGAGACGAGTCCGAATTCCAGTAGAGTCCATTACATTCACTTCCCCCACTAGCTAGCTATGGATAAATAACAGGACAGACTGATTTCTGTAGTCTTGTGTGGCAAACGGTTGAGGAGAAGGAAAAACTCTGAATTCAAAATCAGTTTGGAGAGGATGAGGCTCCATCAAGCTATCTTGCCCAGGAAACATCACTGCTACTTCGGCTGCAGTATGTCTTGTGCCCCTACGACCTTAATGTGTTATGGATCTCGTGATCGTTATTTACATATGAATAATATATCTTTGTGCAAAAGAAGTAGGATGAATAACAACTCCCTTTTTGTACACAATACGCAAATAGCAGTGTTAACTGCAAGGGACAAAAATTTTGTCCCTTGCAGATTATCATTGATTTTTTGTCACAAAATCAATAGTAATCAAATCTTTATCCATCATAAATTTCTTTTGAAGGATGACCCTGCTTCAGCAAAATAGGAAATTTTGTCAATTTTTAATCATTTTGTACCCTCTTTAAATAATGACATTCAAATTTATGATTGTTATTGTAATATTTCTTTAAAGTTAAGCTTAAATATTTAACAAGGCAATATTTATGTATTTTATAGTTGTGGAACTCTCAAGGAGTTTATTCAATCATTAACTTAAAAATTAAGATTCATCATAAAATTCAAATTAAAAATTTTCATGGGTCTTTCTAGTCATATTTTTACTTCTCAAACAAGTCTCCAGGCAATCAAAAGCATGCATTTAATTAAGATTTCTCTCTCATTTTGAAAAATATTAATCTTGTTTAATTTGGCTTTAAAAACTTCTTGATGACATTTGGTTAAGCAATGGTTGATATATATTGGTTCAATTTGCTGTCTCTCCTGTGTAGGTCTTCATAACCTCACTCATAGAAGCAAGAATAGACGCACAAAAACTGTTTTACACCTTTCAAATTAACTGCAAACTAGACGCTTTTCAAAATGGCTTCTGTCTTTTCTACATTGTTTTTTTTTTTATACCAAACTTTTGAAAAATACATCCTCTGAAAAGAATAGAAGTTTAATGTGTGTAAGAGAACAAAAAATGTTTTGATTGAGATTTTCATTTTTTAGTTTTATCTTTTGTGGGATTCAGAGAACAAATGTTATGACTTAAAAAAAAAAAAAAAAAACTTTTTTATTTAGAGTTAGGAGGTTTTTCAAAAAAAAAAAAATCCAAAAAACATCCAACTATTTAATATTAATTGAAAGAAAAAAAATCTTAATTTTTCCCCCTTTTTTCTAGGAAAGAGACACTTGAGATGAGTGATGGTTTTTTTCTTTTCTTTTTTTTTTAGACATAAGATTCAGATAATTCTTCTTCAACTTTCCCCAACACGATAATTTTTTTTTGTGTGTGCTTTTGAGATTATTTGATTTCTCATGTTTTTACAGATCGCCATTTGTTTAATCAAGTGAAATTTGATTAGATCCTTCATAGTTTTGAATTACTATGCTGTTTGCTAATTACAAGACGAAACAAAATGCATAGAATATAAAGGAACATTTTCAGTAAATTTTATGATTCTTTTAATATTTCTTTTTAATTTCTTTTTTTATTATTTATTTTCATATTAAGTATTTTTTTAATTTTTTATTCTATTTCTTTCCAACCTAATTTTGTTGAGAAATAAATATCTTAGACAATTTATCTGACGATGAAAAACATTTTGAAATATAGTTTAATTATTGAAAATAAACAATACAAAGAACATAAAAATTGATAAATAAAACACATTTTAGAGTGATATATGTATATTTGCATATGAGACAAGTTTTCAGTTTTATAAATGTAAATTTCACAATCTTTGTAGTTATCAATAATTGAGTATTACTTTGACTGGCAATTTTTATGAGAGAAAAAGAGAAATTTGATTGGCTACTCCAGAATTTTTACTACTTAAATCTTTACACTCTATATAAGATCATCTATTATATGATACTGCATAAAGAGATGAAAAAAATCAGCTGAAAGTAAAATTTTATTCATGAAAGAAGCAACGAGAGGAGCTGAGCCTCACATAATCTTTGTCTACAGGCCTGCTATCTACCACTCATATTACATATATCATGAACAAATAACACCCACACACTTAAAATAAATATATGCACAAGAACCAGATTTGTCTTGGGTATTAGTTATGGCTTGGACACTTGACGGAGGCCACAAGATCTATGGTTCAAATCCTGCTGCCAAGTTGGTAAGGTTCATGAACCACAGCTTTTCTGGAGAAAGTAAAACTGGCTTAAAACTATTTATAATTTCTATACTGTGTGGGTATCAATAAGAAGGAACTTGATTGTTACATTGCTGACAATTTTTAGGGAAAAAGAAACTAACTTTGGTTACTTCCCTAATATTACTAATGTATGAACAGATCTTTCTTTCTACTCTAACGATTTATTTAAACCAACATCCGCATTCCTGTTAAAATCTTCTAACTATAAAATTCTGTAACTGTTTTCAGGTGTCATACTAATACATACATGCAATGAAGCATTTGACAACAAATTAAAGAATTTCCTATTTTTAGTTTTGTTTTCAATTTTAAGTTATGGAATATTTCTCAGAATGTATTTGAAATAACTTCATAAACTTGAAGATGATATTGAATTTAGATTACAAGATTAAATTCAGAAAAAAGTAACTCATTAAATTTAATTATGAACAGATCTTTCTTTCTGGGCTGAAAAACCTGGATATGAGACATTGTAAATACAACAGTTACTCAATAGTGTAGTTGAGTAGTTCCAGAAGAGAAGGTCCATTCATGCAGTAAGTTTTTCTTTGATTGCTTAAATTTAAAATGATAAATTTTGAACATGGTCATGATTTTTTTTTTCCCCCTCCCACAATATATAAGTTTTGAAAATATTATGTTAATGACATTCAATCTAATAATGGCAATGTATACAAAAATATTTTAACTATTGTCTCACTATTTTTGCCACTTTTGAATATAAACAGATATAACTACATTCTAAAAATGCTATTATTGTGTATATGTATTAGAATAAGGAATGTTGTGTAACTTGAAACTCACTTCAACAAACATTGTAGTTATATACATTGTGGAATTCAGCAAACAATGCAGACCAAATGTTATGAGTTAAAATAAAGATGATTTTTTGTGAGGTCTTTTGAGAAAGCATCAAACTATTTAATATTAATAAAAAAAAATAGCCTACCCAGTGCAATGGCATATTAGTTCTCTTTAAATTAATCCTCTTGGGATATTACACATTCCTTCCAGCATCCATTTCACCTTCATTCAAAAACGTGCAAAGTCCTCTTTTGGGATTGCCATCAACAAAATTGGAGAGTTTCTCTTTCAGTTCATTGTCTAAAATCTTATCCCTTTCAACAGTGAATAGGTACAGCTAGAAATTGCACAGAGCCAAATCTGGATTATAGAAAGGCTGAAAAACCAGGGTAATGCATTGTTTCACAACAGCATGAGATATCATAAATACAACAGTTACTCAATGGTGTAACTGAGTATCCCCAGAAAAGAAAGGTCCATTCATGCATGTGCAATAAGGCCCTTTCTGATTGGTTGTCAAATTACATCAAATCTGTGTAACTGATTATTGGAATATTCAAAATGACTGAATGTTTTCCAGAGAGACCTCAAACTATATATATATATATATATATATATATATATATATATTACAAATAATGTCATTTGGTTTAACATTTTTTTTGTATAAAAAAAAAATAATGTTTTATATGCATTTATAAAACAATAATTATTAAAACCAAGTTGTACAATGATTTGCTTTTTGTTGCTGTTTAATAAACCACAGTTAAACATTTTTAATTGTGAGAAGGTTGGGCAAATAAATCAAAGTTTATTATTTAACTTCACCCATAACCTTTTTTTTTTTTTTTAATTTAAAAGGTGAGAATATTTTTGATTGCTAAAATAAGCAATCCAAGGAAGTTCATGTGACCAAGTTAACATGACTTGAATTTGTTATCCTTGGATTTAAACTTTATTTTAAAACTTTCACTTAAAAAGAAATTCTTACAAATTATGTATAATTAGTTGGTCTTTCAACCTGAGAGAAATGTTGTTTTACTTGTTAAATCTTCACCAGAAATAATAGAAAAAAATATATCATGATAATATTGTTTTAGAAATGAAATTGAAAACAGTTTTTAAATTCGAAAAAAGAAAAAAAAATATCATAATTCGGTATTATTTTCATATTCAGTCATGTGTGTGTTATATATATATATATATATATATATAAAATACACCTGTGAATATTTAGATATCTTGGGAGGTTTGTGGGTAATAGTCTTCTCCACCATTATCTTTGTTCAAGTGAGTTCCACACAGGTTCAGTGAACAAAACTTACTTTTTTCTACTGTAATTAATTACAAAGAAACAATATTTTTGTTATGATGAATTTTGAAAATAAACCGCCCCTGCTCAACCTAACCCCACAGAAAGATTATGAAGTGTTCCTTCCTCAGTCGTTTATATATTCTGAGGTGTTTTTATCAGTTTTATAATATAGTTATTTTTTTATTTGTCTTTTTTTCACACCATTTTAATTAGCTTGTTTGTAAAAGTAAAAAAACTGAAAATTACAAATTGTGTATTTTAAGATAAACGCCAAAATTTCCAGTATTTCTTTTTTTTTTTGTAAAAATAAAAAAAAAATAAAAAATCGGTCACCATCATTAATATTTCCGTTTATTTATATTTCAATCCACGCTGCTCCTACAGCTGTGATATAATTGTGTCAGCTTGGTCACGGAGCAAATAACTGGTTGTCTCCCTTGTATAGTTTGTTACTGAGTTACCTTCCTTGGTTTCACTTTCTTTTTCAGAAAAAATTCTGGGGCAACTGGTTAGCAGCTTCTAATTTTTCAAATTAATTTATTTGCAATTAATGTAATTTCTTTGTATAAACATTTTTTTTTTAAATAATTTTCTCTGAACATGTTGGATTTTGGTCAAAATTGCGGAACATAAATTATTGTAAATATTTGTTTTTTGCTGGGACATGTACATTTTTTTGTTTTGTTTTTGTAGTTGGGATTTAAAAGTTTAAAAAACGAAAAAAGCCTTTATCATCTCTACCAGATAGAATTCAAATAAATGATTTTGAAGTTACTGTACATTTTTTATGTAAATAACCTATTTTCGTTTAAATCTAAAGTTTATGACAGAAAAAAAGCACATTTCATAATACCCCTTCTTGACTCCCACTATTTTTCCCCGTTGTACTTACTTTTTAAAAGCAGACTTAACAGTGCAAGGGGAACAATTCTGGCTACTGAAGTTATCTTTGGCGGGAATTAAGGTGAAATTTAGAAATTAATCGAACCTCTTCTTATTCTCTACAGAATCTTTTGAGACGGGAGGGGTGACCAGCGTTGAAGTCAGCGAGAGTGTGAATAAGAATTTACATAAAGTTAGTTCGCATCATCTTCATGGCGGGAAGGGACAAATGATTTTCGGTGAAAGGCTTTGGTGACAGACCTTTCGGTCTCACTCAAAGATAGTTAAAGTGAAACAAAGTTTAACATATGTACCCATAAAAAAAGAAACTGGTGTGTCAAAAGGACGGTTTTTCTCTTGACTCCCTCAGAATTTTTTTTTTATTTTTGCATTCCCATTTTTCTAGAAAATTGAAACAAAAGAATTAGAGGATATTTTTTTTTTATTACTGTTCATGTACAAAAATAATTTTATAGTTACAAGTTTAGAAAAATATGTGAACCAGCTACAATGCAATATTTATTATTTACCATATAAAGAAATAACTATGAAAATTTTTTTATTCATTTATAAATTTATAAAACTGTCTGAACAAGAACATTTAAAAAACACATATGGTATACTCTAGTGTAAGTTTTTATGATCAGTTTTTATGCAAAAAAAATAGGGGATCATACTGTAGTATATAACTAAACCCAGTTAAAGGATAGCAACTAGGCCCAAACTATATTGAGGACTAAGAGTGAGAAAAGGGAAACACTCAACATTTGGGCAGTAAAAACACAAACAAGATACTATTGTTTTCGCTGGCTCCTTGAATGGATTGCTAATCAAAGCTATCCACATTCATACTCACAACTAAAGGACAAAATACTACAAGACTATACACTAGTAATTTAAAAATCATTAAAAAAAAAAAATCACACTATAACATGAAGTTGGCTTATATACAGTAACTACAACTGTGATAATAAATTTGGAAAAAGATTCCTTGCATTTTTTTCCATTTGCTTTTACCTCAAATTAACTAAAATTAGATTGCAAAGCATCTGGTTTTATACTTTTTTTTCCTCAAGAATTAGACAACAAAAATGTTAAAGATTATTAGATTGTTTACAAGAACAGCATTAATATATTTGTTCTCAAGAAAAAGGTGAATGCATGCAGGGCTGGATTTAGATGAAGAGAGACTCTAGGCTATGCCATTTGTGAGGGCACCTCCAAATCCCCTATTCTCATGAGTAGAGGAAAATGGAAGTCTTAAATAATTTGAATAAAGCCAATGATGATATGTGTTTAAAATTACTGAAGGGTCTACAATGCGTTATGATGGTGTCAAAAATATATACCTTGGCTGGAGGCACCTTAGGTTTTGATGCTATAGGCTTCAGCCTGCTAAGCCTATAGGTAAATCTAGCACTGAATGCATGAATCCAGACATTTTAAAACAATAAAAATTGCTGAAGGAGTAGATAGTAATAGCAGCGTCAAGAGAAAAAAAAAGTCTCTTCAATGTTTTTTTTTTTTTTTTTTGAAGATGCATATGTTAAACTTTGCCAAGAGTTTTTTCTTTTTGCTTAAAAAGCAAAAAACTGCTCAAAATGTTTGCATGATCACAGATGGAAGGTCTTAAATCCACTTCTAATTTACCTGAATCTAAATGCAGATAATTATTTAGCCTAATTTTTTTTTCCTAATGTATATTATTATAAAAAGGACAATTTTCATTTGAACTTTCAATTTTATTTTTTAGAATAGATGACATAAGAATTTCTTGACATGAAGGTGTGTCTGATCATTTGCATATAAATTTTATTCACTTATTTTTAAATTACAAGACTTCACCTATAATTTTTTTTTTATAAAGTTAACATTTTCAAATCTTAACTGGATTCAAAACTCATAAAAAAGAACTTTAACTTTGTAAATTCAAATATATATTTTTAAGGGTTAACTTTATATTGACCCCTTGTAAACTAGTTGATTACACCAAATTTGCAGATATTGGAACAGTATTCTCTGTACTCATCCCTCAAACTTGAAGTTCGCAGTATTTAAATCAAATCTCCGACCATCATCAGATAACAAATGTGAAACTTGGCCAATGTATATAAAGCAGCCAAAACCAGTAACACAACATAAATAGTTTGAAATACAGGTTAGCTATTCACTTCAAATAATATTTTGCTTGAAGACAGCAGGAAGCCATTTTTCAACAATATTTAAAAATTCATCAGTGAGTATTTTTATAGACTAGATATGGCCTTGTAATTGAATTTTTGTTATAAGGGGATGTTTAGAAAGAATTTGTTTTCTCTTTCTTTGAATATATTTTTGCTGTAACTAAATTTCCCCCTAAATATGAATTACCAAGGCACTTGAGTCCAATTCCTCATAGTTCATGTTATGTACTGCAACAAGGAATGACATTTGTTAACTTAAACATGGACAACTGAAGCTAGTTTTATTTTTTAATGGAAATTTTTATCAGTACAAATTGTTTTTGGAAAATTTTTCTTCTCTAATTTTTTTTTTTTAATATATTTTGTTTTGAATATTTTTGATTAACATGAACCTCAACCCCCTATAATTTTCTGATGTGAATCTTAAAATGAAACATTTTTGCTTTTACCAGTATAAACGATTTTTAACTTAAAAATATTTTCCAGTGGCAATGGTTCAAACAATAGCAAAGCTTGGTTAATTGTGAAATGACTGTGCCGACTAGACAAGTGTGTATTTTAAACTATTTGCTCTATTCATTGTACAAAATAGAATTTTTTTTTCTTAAAGACTAACAATTTTTTTTTTTTGTCATTTTATTAAGTTATAACATAAAACTTTAATCTTTAGACTGTTGAGATACAACAATGTTGGTTGACATCATGAAGTAGGTCAAGATATTAAAATGTAGCAGAATATATCCTTTTGTAGAGTTTTGTTGTTAAATTCATTTTATAATCTCCTACCTTGAATAACATAGGAATGGAGATCTATTTACACTTTTAATCAAACATTTAGAAATTTTCAGAATATCTCAAAACAATGTTTTATTATCTAATCAAAACACAAAATGAGTTTTACCTAAAGATTATTTTTCTTTATTTTGGGCAACCAATGCTACATATATGCAGCCCTTGAATCAAATAACACAAAATTAACAGTTCAATTTAAATGTCCTAACAAAAATCTCTATAATCTAAGCTAAACCATTTTTGAAAGGGGAGTTGTAACATTTCATAAGAAATAAAAATTAGGAGTGCCTTCAGCAATTACCAAAGACTTTATCTTCACATGAATGCCAACATTGCTGTTTGTGTCTCACATTAAATTAAATTTGTATCTTTAAAAACAGAATTATTTTTTTAAAAATCTTTTGTTATTCTTGCAAATGAATAAATTTTCTGAATTCTATTTTGAGAATTGAGTGACAAGCAGAACTTCACATCCTCAGCCTTTGTAAAATTGAAATAGATATATAATTGAGCAAACATTCTCTTTTCTATTATATATTTTCTACACGGATTTCCTTGTTTTTTTTTTTTTTTAAATTTTTAATATTAAAAAAAAAAAAAAAAAAAAACAGTGCTGTTTATATCCCTGCCCCCATTGTTGACCAAGGAATTAAATATGTCAAATAACAGTATTGGTAAAAAAAAAAAAAAAAAAAAAAATCACCAAAATGTTTCTGAAAATTTTTAACTCTTCAGTTGAAAATCTCATGTGAAGGTTTGGTTTAAGCTACTAAGCTTATCTACAATTGAAAATTTAAAAAGAGATTTTTTTTAACTCCATATTGCTTTTCAAGATCATCAAGGGCAGTCACTGTTTTTTTTTTGTTTTTGTTTTTTTTTGTTTTTCAGGTTACAGTTTCCAATATTTTTGGTGTTTAAATTTGCCCATTTCTCTTTTATCGTACACTTTACTTACCAACTCCTTAACCACAAATGTTCAATAAAATTCACATAGCACCCTAAGAAAAACAAGTCAGTTTCTGTGCAAAGTAACCCAATGAAATTTATTGTCTATCACACTGCAAAATGTCATTAACATACCCAATACTGTTCAGACAATTGAACAATTTTCTTCATAGTCATGTGAACACAATCCATTCCTTAGCTCTTGCTAAATGTATTACATGACCTTTTCCTTAAAAGAAAAAGGCTTTTCTCCTTCCACCCCTTACTCCCAACATCATGGTGTACACTTGACGAGGACTACCGAATGGTAAAGGTTATCGTAGATGTTTCCTTATAAGGAAACATTCAGCATTCATTGGCCAAGCAGCCAATACCACTTTTGGTTGAAATTTATAAAATCTTTTTATTATTGAAACAATTTTTCAGGAAAGTAGGTTTCTCAAGTCTACTCTTACCACTTTTTCTGGTAACGATTGAGAGAGAGCTTCCTGCTTAACCTTTTTTAGTTGTTGCTGCTATTAAAAATCCTCAAGTAATGTGGTTTCTGTTATTTGGTACAGTTCTTTGTGATTCTGTAACACCAGTCCATGAAGTTCAGAGAAGGATGGTCCTTGATATGGATCAACTGAAACCTTCTGCTAACAAGTATATGAAGAAAGGTTCACTTGTCCAAACATTGGATATGTAACCCAAAGAAAATTAGTTAAAAAATTGTATAACTTTTAAAATTACCATTAAATAAAGCTGAACATTCTTTTCATTTACAGAAGATACGCACATATAAATATTTCTCTGGATACAGAGTATCACTCTTTAGTGATATGTGATTTCCACTCATGACTAATTCATTTGCCAATTGTGTATATATATATATATATATATATATATAAAACTGTACAAAATGCATTATAGCTATTGTAAATTAATTGTACCTATCCTTCCTTATGTACATATTATATATATTATCAGTACATAAAATCTAGCATTGTGAATAAAGAATTCTGCATGATATTGTAGCTTTTATGCTGAAAGGCTATCAAGTTTGTATAGAAAATTCTTTAAAAAAAAAAAAAAAAAGTTGGAGTGGAAATATTGAATCAAAAATGTTCAATCCAATGTGAAACCAATAAAAATGATTGGTTTTCTTTCAATATTTTTTTTTTTTTAGTGACATTTTTCTAAATACTAAATTTCAACTGGATTGGTCTCCACACCTGTAGATAAAAAGGCCGAACTTGTTGATATGAAGTGAAATATAGAATAGATTGAGGAAGAAGGCAAGCCTTGTTTAATGACTTCTCACCTTGTCATTTCCAATTCTAACATTGAGAATTTTGCAGAAGGAACTTTATTTTTCATTTTTCCTTATTAATTTGTCATTATTTTTTCACATATTTGTCTTTCTCAATTCCTCTTCATTTTCTAAGACAGAACATTTTTAATAAATTTAGCAAGGGAATTGATTTCAGAGTTACAAATATGAAAAAAAAAACAACAAACAATTTTGATATTGTAGTAGATATAGTTACATTTTTTTAATGATCACTACAGATCCTGCCAGTAGCTAACAGTCTAATATGAATGAATGGGACTACATAATAGAATATTCAATTTTATTTTACATAAATTTTGTTCATTCATTTGTTCTTTCCTTCCTTCCTCTCCTTTTTTTTTCTCTTTTCAAATCATATAAATCTAAATTGATTTCAGAATTTGCAAGAATGAACAGTAGCAACCACTTGTTAATGAATTGGTTGATGCATTAAATGACATTTACTCATCCTTCCAATCAACTGAGACACTCATTATCTGAATAATGCTGTCACCTGTCCATTCATTTGGTTTACTATTTGAATTAAAATACCAAATGTGTTGAATTCAAGTTAAATCTTGTAGTGAAAATAGTTAATGAGTTGCCTTGGTACAAGAAACTATTAAACCCTTGTCCCAGAATTTGTACAAATAAATGAAGACTGTTAGTGATCTGGCATCAAATAACTTTCAAGAACAATACAATGTAAAATGGCACATAGATTAATAACTGTACCTATGCACATGTGTTTTTTTTTTTGTTTTTTAAGTATTATTTCAAGATATACCTTGTGGTACAAAATTTTATTATTGCTATTAAAACAGACATACTTCATGGAAGTAACTGGAAAATAAGAATGGAAAAAATATAAGTAACATGAATTGTAATTTGAAAAACAAAAAATATATGCTCTCTAAGCCAGTTACATTCAGGCTTTCATTTGAAAGTTTTAGAGACCATCTTATAATTATGCTTGTCTCTCCCTTAGCTAACTCAACTGTTACACCTTGCCAATACCTCATAAATAATGGACTATTCCATTTTGATCACACATGGAAAGATGGAAAAGACATATCAGACATTACTTGGTTGCAGTGAGAAAATGAAAAAAGGGAAGCGAGAACTGTTTCAAAGAAACGGAAAAATTGCCAATTTCAAATCTTTTCATTTGTACCCCCTTACTTCTTAAAATAATGACCAGCATTCATATTTATGATTGTTATTGCAATATTTTGCTAAAAGTTGTTAAATATTTAATGATGTGATAAGGGAATTTTTACAGATATTTTATTGTTATAGAACTTGCCATGAGCTTATTCAATCATTAACTTAAGAATTAAGATTCACCAAAAAATTTAAATAGGAAAATTGTGAAATTTTCATGGGTATTTCTAGTATTCATTAAATCTCTACAGCCTTCTCTTTGCAAATGGAAAGAATGGCCTGGTAGGTCTCAATGTGATATGTTTGTGATAGATATAGATATACATATATTGGTATATTATTAATATATCTTAATTTAGAATATTTTTCCCTATTTTAGCCATGATGTCCATTAATTTTATTTCCTCAGTTGAGCCCTGAAGAGAGAGGAATAAAAACCAGCTAGCTGTTATTTTTTTCCTTTTTTAAATTAACGTTCATGGTAATTATATATTTTCTTTTATTTTTCTCACGCTGCCATGAAATATTTTTTTTTTAACAGCAACAATAAATATTATTTCCAAAATATATGAAAAAAATTATTTGCTGGTTCAAGTTTATCCCATTCTATATGTAATGCATTTGACTAGAAAAGAAAATATCTCACAGAAAAAGCAAGTATAATGGCTCCAGACATGGCACTTTGCTAACATGAAACCATTTTGAAGGTTTCAATTCTAATCTTTTAAGATCATGAAGTCACCTACCAACCTACTGACTATAATCTTTGTTCTTATGTGTCTTGGAGCCTTTTTAACTCTAGTACCAAACCTTATTTTTGTACATAATCTTAGGTGATGGGGATGCATTAGTTTGGTTCAAAACAGAAAAAATTTGAACAAGTCTTTTTTAGTGTTAAAAGTAGGGTTGTATATTTTTTTTTTATATATATATATATATATATCTATCTCTCAAAATCCCTGTCCCAAACACAGTAAAAAGAAACTTAAATTTCTTCAGCTGAATTTGAAGGCATCTTTATTTTTATTCTCAAAATCATTACCCTCATAGAAAAAGAATTTTATATAAAAATTTTGTAAGGGTGATAACAAAGTTGTGCTCTGTGCTGTTGATTCAAGCTTCCAACAGGGAGTTTCTACCAATGATTGCTGAATCATTTTTTTATTTATTTCAGCAAGCATATATGAGCCCTGAATGCATGTAGATACCAAATGTATAATGTTTGTCATTCTTTATTGATTGTAAGGCTGAAACTGGTGCTTCCCTGTTAAGAGGTAAATTTTATTATGTATTTTTTTTTCCTTTTCTTTTCATTTCTCTATTTTCTTTTTCTATATTTCTTTCTTTTCCCTCAATGAGTGAGATATATTTAATTATATACCTGTATAAATTCATGTAAGGAAATTCATATCCAGCAGTGATAGAAAAATACAAACACTTATATTGATTTGTTTTGGTTCTTTTTTTTTTTTCTCTTTGTGTTATAGCAAAATGTGCTGACCCTAAACTGCTCTGCACCTTTATAAAAACCTTCAGTTATCTATTGGTTACCCCAGCTGGCCTGGACTCAAACTCTAGGTTACTGATATCTGGGAGCAGCTAACAAAACTCCATTGTTTTACCTCCAGGTACACACAGTAAGCCTTAAATCTTAGTCATGGACTGATGAAGGCAATCCCAAAGTTTGCCAAAATACCTACCTGAAAACTAATAAAATACTTCAATTTTATTTCTTCTTTGTGTTCTTGTTTTTATATTATGGACCTTTTTTTTTTTTCTTTTTTTTTTTTTCAGACTTTTGGGAGTAAATCAAACAAAATTAATCAATAACTTTTAAGAAAACTATAAGTGCAATTTCTTGTTAGCTTAAGACATTACTAACAGGCTCACTACCAGAGTTTTTTTTTTTTAGGTAGGGTACCAGTATTTAGCTGTTTAGCATTCAACACACTCAAACCCACTTTGTAAATATCAACTCTCAAAGTCTTACTGTTTACATGACTTCCTGCATTATTTGCGATGATGTCATCATATATTATAGCAGAATAGACATGGGGTGGGTATAGCAGGTTGAACATGGAAAGCCAATATTTACAGGGCGATTTGGGCAGTTTGAATGCTAGAGGGTTAAGGTGGAGAACTGCAAATAAGAATTTGTACACTAATATTTACTAGGCATACTTAGAAAAGTCCAGGTGATAGAAAAGAAAAAAAAAAAAAAAACACTTCACTATTTTACCAAAACAAGTGAATTATCATCAGCTTTTTTCTTTTTTTTTTTTTACATGAAAAGAATTGAATTAAATTTCATGAACAATAATAACAAAATGCTCAAATAACCCACTATAAAAAAATGTAATTTAATTCCATCATTTAAAAAAAAAAAAAAAAAAGTTACTTAGTAAGTCAGGAAAAGCAGTAGCAGCTTATCACTAAGTGTCCCCATTAAACAATAGTCAAGCCATTTGCACCCTAAAATTAATTCATATCATTTTCACAGAGAAGTGAGTGATTTTTTTTTTTGGTGGGGGGGTAAGGACAGGACCTCCTCTCCTCTTAGCAATGAACTCAAATACTAAACTTTAGAAAAGATCATATGTACTTTTCTTCACATATTTTATTTTGATAAAGTAAATGTTTGTTTAAATTACAAGTATTTCTGACCACAAATTGAGAGAATAGTGACGCTGGAACACAAAGCTCAATATATTCATCATGACACCCAATCTGATAAGGGTATATCAGACACATGCATCACTGCCAAATGTGCACAAAAAAATATGACACCTGGCCGTGATTATTGTAACTACTAATAATAATAAAAACAATAATAAATTCTGTCAATTAGTATTTTTATAATACTAATATTATTTATAGCCAGACCTCTTTAAAATACTTTCCTTTCCACTGCATTCTTTTTAAAGGCTTCAATTGCAGTATACTTACTGTTAATTGCACTCAAAGGTGTATAACAGGATATGGCAACACAACTATGAAATTCAGAAAAATTCAAATTAAATCACATGCCGAGTGATAAAGGTTAATCTGGAACTCCCATGGTCCAGCACTTTTTTGAATCAGTCACCATTAGTTCATTGCACAACTACGATAGCAGCATCACACATTGTTTACAACTTTCCGTAGCAGCAGTGTTTTGGTGATACAGTCTTGCTCATTTCTTATATATACCTGCATATTTAACCATTCAGGATGCTACCTAAGAGAGCAGGAGGTGCATGAAACAATAAAAACCTCGTTTGGAAGAATTAATGATTGTTTTATTTCCTGTTTCAAGCATTCTTCTATCTTTGATAATATAGCAATATATCATGAAATGAACAAAGTCCGCCAATTATTTTATTTTAAGACATTTTTTATGTTTATACATTCTTTTTATAGATACAAATATTTAAGTAAATGCTCTGTTCATAATGTGTGACGTCATTTGTTTACATCAGGATACGCATTGAGCAGATATGAATGTATGAGAGAAAATCATGGAGAATTGTAGCTTCAAAACAGTAAAATCAACCTTGCTAACTGAAACACTCCTCTGTGGCTCAATCGGTAAAAGCATGCCAGGCTATATGACAGTTCCGTATAGGATACAGGTTTCATTCCTGTCGGAGGACGCATATTTTCTATGAAATCAGGCCAGTAAATGTTGTTAATACTGTTTATTATAAGCAGAGCATTTACTTAAATATTTGTATCTATAAAAAGAACGTATAAACATAAAAATGTCTTAAAATAGCAATATAATATGTGGAATGAGCTGGCAAGATTATGTTTAGATAGGCGGATTTTTTTTTTTTTTTTTTTTTTTAGGGAAGATTTGTGGTCCAGCAGTGTCCTGGTCTGTAGGATGCTGGATTAAAGAGGTCGAACTGTAATTATATATAAATTCTATAAAGTGAAAACAATTTGATATCAAGAAGAAGCCACCATTGCAGTTGTGATTGGGAGAGAATTTTTATAGGAATTAATAAACCAACTACTGTTTCGTAGATTTTTTTTATCATGTATTCAATAGGTATAGTAGAATAGTCTAACCAAAATTTGCAATGTGATCCATGGTCTTCAAACTGGTATTGAATCCAATGTTTGCATGTTGCAAGTAAATCTCTTCTCCAATCTGGAAATTAAGACTTTCAGTTTAATCAGTATTGCAATGTAATGATCAGAGCTGATGGTTTCTCCAGGTTCCAGGAAATCTAAGAAGATCACACCTTTCCTATCCCAAAAGACAGTGTACATCATTTTACTTCCTGACACAAGTTTCTTGATTTCCACACACTAGCTCAGCATGGCGACGCCACTTCATATCACTTGTAATGGTACAGAGTCCAGGAAATTTTCACACTTTTATGATAGTTCAATAGATCCCAACATATTTTGTATTCTTTTTATTTTTTTTAATAATGTTCACCCAATACAAGGCCCAATACCCACTCAAGGCAGAGGGTTACTGTGTGGTCATATATTAGCATAGGAAAGAACAAGCATTAGAAGTACAGAGCTGAAGTAGACTATAGTAGGAACAGGAAACATGGGATAAACCTCTACTCCTGTTCAAAAGATCAGGAAAGAGTAAAACTTTACAATGTCTCAACATTATCAACACATCGATGCCAACATTCTAATCCAGACATGATTTCCAAATTTCTATTCACAGACAAGCTGATCAAGCATTCTTCATATCATGGGTTGACAGATGTGTAAGGCTGCCTGAAATGTGACTTGTCATGTACATTGTGATTGCTACTGCTGAATCATTACCCACCACTTAACTGTGCTTGGTCTCTGTAAACATTCAACAAGCAATGGTGCAATTTTTTTCCACATGACTGAATTCATGCCAGACTGCTGATTAGCTGCTATTTGTAACAATGTTTTATTATTTGTTCCTAATGTAGCACTAATTACTCTTTTAAAAAGTGAATTAATGAGGTTTTACTTTATCTCCAAGACTCTCAGGTCAATCTTCACAGTTGACAGATAATGAGGAAAAACAAAGGTCAAAATTGATTAAATACCATTATGGTTTACCCAAAACACACAAATCAGGTATTTTATGCAACCTTAAGTTTATATCTAAAAAATTATTTTCCACTATACAACCTTTCCCCACAGATGAAACGTCACAAGCCTCTTGCTACTCTATCGGTATTTCCATGGAAAATATTCCAACAAACTATATTCTAACCTTCACAGCTAACACCCATTATGCTGTCCACATTTTAGTGAACGTTTTGTATTCCATTGGTGAAATGTAAGTTCCACTAAAATAGTTTCTTTCTACAACTGTTGCTTTGTGGAATGGACTCCCAAGAGGATGCTTCTCCAATCTCTAAAATCTTAACCTGTGCAAATGTAGTGTTAACCATTATTTTCCCCTACATATCCCCATAAACTGTTCCTCTTACTCTGTTTACCTTGAGTGGCTTTTGGGCCTTGTATCAGGTGAACATTATTGGGGAAAAAAATAAAAAGGGCCAAAGATTACCTAATTTGTTGCTCATATGAAGAATGCTGATTATGTAACATAATTGGAAGGCCAAAATCCTTGCATGGATATATCCATCCAGATATATATCCAAGACTGTCTATAAGTGAATTGTGATTTTTGAGCATGGCTGCAGTGAATTTAACCTTCCATTCATGCTTAATGGAGTTTAAATCTGGTGAGTACATGAGCCGCCTTGGGTGGCCCTACCAGGAACGAAGTTCCGGGCGGCACACACACACACCGGCTAACAAGGGCTCTGGTGAAAATCCAAGGAGCGTCTGCATCGGTAACCGGCGGCTTCTGGTCGTTCCTGTCTCTGCGTCTGTGGGAACCCCACGGCAAGCAAGAACGTTATCCGAGTAGGCCTGGGTACCCTACTTCTGTAATTTATCCCAAGAATCTTCTTCTCATAACAGGAAGAAGCCGGCTCAATCCCGCATCAGTACAGTACAGTAGTAGAGTACATGAGCTGATAGAGGACTTGGAAGTAAGTTAAAAGTTCCTAGAGCCCATTTCAGGTCATCCATGCACAACATTATAATTTCTCTGTGTGGGACACATGTAAATATGTGTATATGACTTAGTGATATAAAACTATCTGAAAACAAAGCATGTTTGTCATTCCTTTTCTTTCAGCTATCCATAAAATAGGGTTAACGCCTTAGTTTATGACATTATTATATCATGGATATAATGCACATAATGGGGGAAATGCAAATGAGAAAATATTCATTTCTTCTATAGCTCACCCATTAAAAATAAATAAACCTCCAGTGAAATTCAAACTTACATCCCTTATCCTCATGATTACTTGGGCTCTAACTTCATCACTTATTTATAACCATCTGATATATGGGTAGATACACAAGTAAGATTAGGTGTATTATTTAAATTTTTTAAATGAAGCATTGTCAATAGGTATTCATTATTTTATTAATATTTCTTTCATCTTATTTCACTTGCTTTTTATTACACTAGTAGAATTATCTTTTTACTCTTTATTTTTATTACAATTTCTGGATTATCATGACTGTAAGTTAACAGCATATATCAGAAATCAAGAATAATTCTTCAAGACTCAAACTCATTTATGCCTGAGTGTTGCAATAAAGAACTACAGAAATAAGATGAAAGAAATACTTGTGAAAGAAGCGTTAAAAACTATAATTACACCAGTGTTCATAGTCATGGTTAGCATCCAACTCTTGAAAATTTCTTGCTTTGCTAAGTTTTGCGAAAATGTGAGATACATATGGTCACTTGCTTGCATGAAGAGGGGAATCCATTTCCTGTTAGAAGGGTTAAACACAATATTTGGATATCCATGTCTCAAAAGGTTGTGATCCAGTTTTTTTTTTTAATCATTTCACCTCAAGCAAGACAATAAAGCCACTAAGATGCAAGGGTATACTGAGAGTGAAGGAAACTAAGAAAATATTGGGGAGAGAGGACAATAAAAAAAAAAACGGGATTCAAATAGATGATGGCAATTAGCATTGCATTTAAATTTTTGAAGATCATAGTTGATAGGAAAGCAAAAAGCTGGAGTTCCACAAGTGAGAAGTGCGAGAGAAGAAACTATTAGCATAGAACTTATGGTTACAGCGAGTAATTTCAACAGTAAAATGATGAGACTTAACAGTCAGTCCAGTAGTGTGCTTAAATTTGTTAAATTGAGATACTGCTTAAAGCTTAGCTGCAAACAACAAGCTTTCCACACTCCAATTTGAAATCTATGAAACGCTAAACTAAAAGGCATAAAAATCAGTATATGCAACTGGGTTTATTCCAGAGGATTACAGTTCAATCCAAGTGCCAATTGGTTAAAAAAAAAAAAAAAAATCCTTCTCTACTTAGTAATGTAAGCAAACTATTCAGTGGATTTTTAGAATAAGCATCCAGCTTTACATATCCCAATATTAAAGCAATCAGTTTTAATACTTATTAAGATGTTTCGTCTAACAATGCAAATGAAAATGCATTTGAATAAGCTTTGAATGAGAAACACAAGCAAGTGAAAAAAGTTATGTTCAAATGTGCAGTTTATTGCAATGATGTACTGTGCAGTTGTTTAAACCCAGCAAAAATGAAAGTTTTTTTTTTTGTTTTGTTTTGTTTTTTTTTTGTTTTTTTCAAGCAAGCAGGTAAATTAAACTGAGTGAAAAGAAAAGAAATTTGTCACTTTTTGTTGGCTTTGTTTTTCAAATCATTTTTTCTATTTATTTCCATTTCTTCTGGTGAAAAGAAGACCCACTTTTTTTTTTCTTTTTGGGGGTCAAACATATTTTTAAATTATTTATCTTTCTTTATCTGGCCTTATATTCTAGATATATTTTTAAACTTTCAAAAATATTAATAAAAAATTAAAGATTTTTTTTTCTAAAACTGGCTTGAGAAAGCAGTTTTTTTTTCAATTCTCTCAGTTGAATGACTGGGTTTATAATATGACCAAAATCTAAACAGGGTTCAAAATTTTGTAGAGTGACACATTTCCTTTTCCCATATTTCCTGATCTTATTTTTTTTAAGTTATCAATAATGTGTTCAAGATTTGCTTAATATAAATTTGAAAATAGTCATACACTATTTCTTTTTTTTTCTTTTAAATCACATATTCTAAATATTAGGTCAGATAAAAAAAAAAAGATAAAATTGGGTGGGAATTTTTTTTTTTTTTTTTTTTAAGACATTTTCTTGGTTCATTTTAGGCTCTTATTGTTCATGTCAAAGTTTTTACACTTTGACAATATCAGAACATTTTACAAATGTAATTTCTTCAACCAAAAATTGACTAACACAAGAAACCTTACAAAATAATAAAACAAATAAAATAATTTTTTTTTTCTCACATTCATTTTCTGGTTGATAATTTGATACATCAAAAAATACCATCAGTTATTATCAACTTCTCAACAATCAGAAATACCTAACACTTCATAATAACCAACCTTTGATCTCTCAAGTTTCTTCATTGTTCAAATAAGGAGTCAATAATTTGGCATATTTTCAACAACAAACAAAAAAATAATTATTAAGAAATCACTGTTTATATCATAAGTGCAAGAAACTGTCGTAATTCAATCTTGATGTGCAAACTCAAACAAGGAAAGAAAAAAAGCCAGTAAAGTGTGTATATGTGTGCACACACAGACACAAAATTATTTGTAAAGATTTATGAAAATGTCTAACAAAAATAAGGAAACCAATCTCAGGAAGCTTCTTGAATCCTCAAACTGTTTAATAAAATTTAAAGTGAACAATAACATTAGACATCACTTCCTCTGACTAACCTTCATTTGGACATTTTTGTTCTGATAAAATTTAGACTGTTCAACAAATAAGAATCCTTATAATTTTTCACATTTGAGGAGAAATGGCCACCAAAATAAAAAAAAAAAAGAAAAAAAAAAGTTTGTTTTTTTTAAAACAAATAATAAAAATGTATAAGCAATGAAAGGAAAAATCTTATAAAACAGTTATCAATTGTAATATTATTTTCAAACAGGATTGGGGAAAAATTATATGTATATATATAACTACCAAACTCCAAGCATTCAGTTGGACGTCCACTCTTACGATACAAAGACAAATTGAAAGACAACTTGAAATGTCTCAACTTTGATCTGTAAACCTGGGAAGCCCAAGTATCAAACCGAAAGAAGTGGCATAAGACATGTTTCATTAAGTTTTGAAGACAGTAGACTAAAGCGCCGTGATCAGCTTCATCAAGCTCTGAAGCAGAGATGTCATCAAAATCCTGCTTTAACAAATTTATCTGTCAATGTGACTTTGTCATCCACAGCAAGGCTGGGCTAGTATTGCACTTAAAAAAAGCACAAATGAAATGTTTTTCCCTTACCTGATTTTCTCCACAATAGCCCCTGCTAGCATGCATAAGTGTAAAATAAAAAGCACCATCCAATGCTGAGCCTTATTTATTGTTCACAACAGGAGAGTCCATCATATATATATATATATATATATATATATATATATATGTATGCATGCATGCAAGGATAGTCCAAAATAGTAATTTTTATAGATATTAATATTTTACTATATAAAAAGACATATGAATCATTAGATAACACTATTTGATTTCTTTTCCTTTGATAAAGGAAACCATTAAAATTTCATGAAAAATCTATGAAAAAACTTTTAAAATCAAAATAAAAGGCAAATTAATTTTGAACCATTCTAGAAATTAAATATTTTAAAAACCAATGGGAACAACTAGACTTTTGAGAGATTTCTTTAAATTTCAGTCATTTCAAGCATTTATCACCATTTACCCAAATATTTTCAAATTTCGTTGTCAATGTCAGTATATTTCTTTCTAAAAGATTTTTTTAAAAATTACAGCAGAAATATCATATATATATTTTTACTCAAAAAACATTAAAGGTTTTCAACAATCTCTTATGGAAATAGATATAAAAGCTTTCTCTTCTCTGCATACATGGGCATGCAAAAGTTTTGAGCCCACTACATAAAATGATTGTACACCTATTAAGGATCATAAAATGTACTGAGAAAAGCATATTGCTAATCACTCTTGATTTGGGGGTAAAATTAATAAAAGTAATTAATTTGCCAACAAAGGACAAAAGTTTTGCATGCCAGTGTATATTGTTATAATTCTGACTTAACATTCGATTAAATACAGTGCATGTTGAACAACCAGTTACCTCCCCTTTGTGTGTGTGTGTGTGTTCATGCAGGGAATAAAACCAAAAATGTCAGAAAAAATTATTTTCACATACATTTACACTACAGCAAATTCTAAACATAAAACAATATTGGCAAGGATAGGTGTAAATTACTTTAAGCTTATCACAAAATATGGTAAATAAGAAATATAGTAATTGATTTGTACAAACAATGCTTAGGATTTGATAGGATAGCTATGAGTAGAACCACTGAAGGAAATAAAGATAAAATAAATAGGAAATATTATCACATAATTCAATAGCATTCAAAAATTTTGATGTAGTAGCCATGTTTTTCATTGCAAGTGAATTTAGTGACTAAATTAAAACTTCTTATTCTAAATACCTAAACATTTCTAAACTTAAAAAAAAGTTTACCAATCATTATTTAGTTATTAATAGTAGAGGTAAATGACATTTTTAGTTTCTTTTTTTTTTTCAAAAAAATAAATAAAAAAGTAAAAAAAAAAAAATGGAAAGAAGGGGCAGATAATATATCTGTCACATGTCTCTTTCTTTAGATCAGTCATGGGCAAACTGCAGCCTGCAGACCACAGGCATTCCTGTTTGGTCTTCTGAATGGCTAACCTAATTTAATGAGGAAAATAATGTTTATTAAAATTTTCTATTTTGTTTCATACTCACTAGTTCACTCACATTCTCTCTTATGCAAAGAGGAACTGATGTCAAAAGGAAATAACTGTTAAATACCTTAGTAACTTCCTTTATTTATTAATAATGCTTGCTGTGTTGTGGGTACAGTTTGACTAAACCATGATTAAACAGTGATTAAGTACATTTCTTGAATTTTGTAATCTTTTGTTGAACGTAATGCTCTCAGCATTTTAAACCATTGACAATTTTCATTAAGGAAAATCATACATGTAAAAATATTTTGCTTTAGAAACAAGAAACGTTCATATTAATTTTTTTCGTATTAATCTTTTTAAAAAGATATTTTTTATATTTTTAAATGAATAAATTAAAAAAAAAAAAAAAAAAAAAAATCACTCACACCATAATGTGTCAATCAGAGTGTTATCAGTAATAATATGCAAAATCTTCTATTTTTAAATTGTAGAAAAATCATTTCTTCAAATAAACTTTTTCCCTTTTTTAAAGACAGATGCTTACACATATGATCTTCTATAGTGAAAATGCCTATTTTTATTTTCAATGAAAAAATTACTCTATTATTTATTTTTTCTTTTTTTTTTTGTAGTGCTGCTCACCTTATGAGCCATATCTCATACAGCACAGTGATTGGAAAAGGTTGCTCAAGATCTTAAGCATCAACAATTCCTTTCAGTGGCAGATCCACTATGAAGCTTAAGTTTCAGGGCCCCTAATCCCAGAGGGTCCCCTGAAACAACTTTTTTTTTAATGAGTGAATTTTTCAACAAAAAGGAATTTTAAAAAAATGTTTGCTATTAAAATAGGGCTATTTTCATGATAGGATCATAAGCCAATGGGGTGGAGTAGCTAATATTGGTCTTAAAATATGATCTATCCATTTCATATGACCTCAAAATTCTCCTGTAATTTGTTAAATTTCAAAATTTTGTTGGGGGATTGCAGTGCTCAAACCCCCAGTTGGATAGGCTCATTGAAATTACCAAAATCTATTAACCTCCTACATTTTAGCAATTGGATCCTAGAATCTATTGTTGTTGGTTGGTTGTTGTTGTTGGTTGCATATTTGTTGAAGCATCAGGGCCCAAAAAATATAGGTTTGACATGGACTTATTTGTTTCAAGAGATCTTATTTTGTTTATAAATTAAAGGCCAAAAATGTTATTTGTTTTTGTCATATTGGTAATTAGAATAAAAACTTTTAAAAAGTAACTTCTTTAATATATTTTAAACTATGCTATAAAAAATTATGCAAATATTTAATTAATTTTGCAATTGCATTATGCTTACAACCTCCAAAACTTGGCATAAAGTTCTCTCTCTTATTGCACTGCCAGTATTAACCCTTACCATTCCTTCTGCCTGAAGTGGGAACCCTAACTTACCACAGGTTTATATTCAGTACTTCCAGAATATTAAATTAAACTAAAAATAAAGATAACAATTATTCATTTGTTTTACCACTGAAAATGAAAACAATTATAATAAGTATTTACACTATTTACATTGTTGTTCTCATCTTTATTCTCAACGTTTCAACCATTGTATACTCTGGCCTTCTTCAGGTGATATACGTTTGGTTCAAAATTCCAACATATAATACCTGAAGAAGGCTAGAGCATACAACAGCCAAAACGTTGTGAATATGGCAATAAATATGAGGACAACAGTCCAAACAATGTAAATAATGTAAAAACCTCATAAACAGAAATTATAATAAGCATTAACTTTTTTTTAGCATCTTTATAGTGATTTACTTTGCTTAATTTAGATGTGGCACAAATCTATGAATACTGAGCACCACATGAAGGTCAAACTCTCTACTCAGGCATAATTGATGCAGTGAGTTAAGTTTGCTATTATATTTAATATCTATCGATATTTCTGAGCTGAGGTATTGTAATTATCTACACTATTTACATTGTTCGGACTTTTGTCCTCATCTTCTTTATCATATTCACGACCTTTTGCCCGTTGTATGCTCTGGCCTTCTTCAGGTGATTGGAAATTCAAAATGAACCCTTTATTTCATTCACCAGGGCAGATTGTTCTAGTTCCACATGCAATGCCTCTTCTGGAGATCTCAATATCAGTTATATCCTTTTAACTTTCCAAGAATTCTAAAGAGGCATGTCACGTAAAACTAGAACAGTCTAGCCTGGTGAATGAAATAAGAGGTTCAGTTTGAAATTCCAATCACCTGAAGAAGGCCTGAGTGTACAACAGCTGAAATATTGTGAATAGGGCAACAAAGATAAGGACAACAGTCCAAACAATGTAAATAGTGTAAATTATTATATTTAATATCACTTTAAAAGTTTATTTATAGATTTCATTACCTTTATCTATCAACGACATATCAATTTATGCAATTTTATGTAGTGGGCTCTTGATAACATAGAAAAGTGTTATAAACAAATTAAATATATGAGAGAGAGAGAGAGAGACAAACAGACATACTGCATTTGATATATGTGGATTAAATAATAATAGTTTTAAATGCACAGTATAATAAATGCAACAGTAAGACTTCAACTCAGAAACAATGATGTTATTTAGATTCCTATCTGTGCAAAGAACCCTGTTTAAACAATTATTCATTTATCTAACAGTGTTTATGTTGTATTTCTGATGACTCCATCTATTAATGCTTTTAAATGGTTTAGACAATTTATGTACACAAGAGCACTAGCTCTATAACCAGATTGATTGACAGATGGAATAGACTCCATGATTTCTAATCAAATGACCTAAAAAGAAAAAAAAAAAAAAAAAAAAAAAAAAAAAAAAATTCTTTGAAAAAATTATTGCAACAACAAAACATCTTGTCCTCAAGTTTAATTACATTTTTCCTTTTTTTCTTTTTCTTAAATAAAAATAAGCAAATCCTTGCAGTTATGTCTGCAAATGATTATACTCCTGTAGTGCTTTAATAAACATAGTATCAGCAGCAGCCCTGGGAGTATAAAAACACTGCAAACCCTTGAAGTGTGTGACAAACTTTTCACACTGAAGCAAAAAGGGCTGTGGACACTTCACACTAAAAAACACCTACACAGGCAAGTCAAACTCAAATACATTCATTAACATTTTTTTATGTAGGCAATTTACTTCTAGGAAAAGAAACTCTTGTCTTAAACTTTCCTTGTTAATTTTGTTTAATAAATGTTCTCTTGTATTGCAAATCAATCAGTCTCTGTTATTTTGTGTATGTACCTTTTTCATTACCATTAATGTATTGTAAAATATTCTCATAAGGAACCTTACACATTAATTTTCAAAGTAGTCAACACATTAAATTCCATAGGTATCACAGATTTTATAAGCATACAAATATACCAACAGCTGTGACTGTCTATATTTCTAAGATGAAGTATTGTAACTATTGACACTACTTACATTGTTTGGACCATTGTCCTAATTTTTATTGCCATGTTCATGATGTTTTGACCATTACTATAAACAATATATATTATAAATGATGGGGTGCTAAAAAGTTATTGTCCTGACCCAGTGGATAAAAATGTTGGTTAAGTGATCCAAAAAGTGACTTGACCTAAAAAGTTGTGATTTCTATACCTGGCTACAGCAGAGGGAACAAAAACTTGAAAAGTTGAGTTACTATAGAGAATTAAATGAAACTGAGATATAAAAAAAAAAAAAAATGCATATCACCTGAAGAAGATTCGAATGTACAAAGGCCAAAAGCTTGTGAATATGGCAATAAAGATGAGGGCAACAATCCAAATGATATAAATAGTGTAAATAACTAACTGTAGCATATTTATTTTCATGGATTTTATATAAAGTATGGTTTTTAACAGAAGAAAACATTCAAATCCAGATAGCTTTTTTTTTTGTTCTGAAATTACATCCAGACTCGCAAGTAACAACTGTTGTTTGAACAAAGATAAAGAAAGTTATTTATATTTTTAATATTTAGATAAAACATTTTTTATTCTTATTGCTAACTTTGCTCTGTCTTATTGTTGTAAAAAAGAAAAAAAAAAAGATAGAGTCAGCCATCAATAATTTTTTACTTATTCCTTTCATCTTTAATGATCTCTTTTGAAGGTATCAGCACAAAAAAGTTTAAATATCTGATTCAATATTTATATTGATACTATATATTCAATGAAAGTTTTAACAATAACATCATGATAAAACCAACCAACTAAATTCTTTAATTTTTTCACTAGTTTACTTTATTCTTACTTTTTATTACATTGTTCAAGTCATTTTATTTTATATAACTATTAATTATGCAATATGGATCAGAAATAAAAAGAAACCTCTGCTAAGAATTGAACCAACATTCTTTACCTTGGGAGCATTTTGCATAAATAATACCTTACTGATTTAATCTTGTTAATATTTTACTTATGTATGACATATAGCTCAAAGGCTCAGAAAATTTTAAGAAACTGATCAATTTGTTTGTCAAGTTACCATCCCATGTCTTGCTGGATATTTCAAAATTTTCTTGAAATCTCTTTAACCAGGAAAGAAATAAACAAACTCATTTTCTGCCAACTTTTTCTTCCTTTGAAAAAACCATTTCACAAATTAAAATCCTCAACCTTTTTAGTGGCATCTTTTATATTAAATAAACAGTGAAATATTAAACAAAATTAATCAACCTTTTTTGCTCAGTAACAAAGAAATTTTTCAGTTATTTTCATACTTTATGTTTTAAAACTGTCTGTTGAGCCCTAAAAATTAATAAATTAAATGTTCAGAAAACTATATTCAAGGAATTTAGAAGAATAATAATAAAACAGACAATTTTTAAAGAACAATTACTAATCACATGAAAAAACAGCTTATATATCAATAAAAAACAGAAAAATTAACCATTTCCAAGTACAGAAGATCAAAAGAGACATTAAAAAAATTCTTTAAGAAATTCAAAAGAAATTAAAAATCAGCAGAGAAAGTAAACAATTACAAAAGATTTTAGGCAACAACAGTTTTTAAACTCATTTTTCTAATAATAATGATGAAAATAAAACACTGGAAAAAGTATCATCAAAAAAATGTTTTTGCTAATGTGTCCATTAATTTTTATATTCTTCAAAGGAAAAACTTGTATAAAGTATTTTTTAAATGATTTTGTAAATTATTCAAATCCAGGAAGCTTTTTCTTGCACTGGAACTCCATATATACACTAGTTAGTAACAACTATTGTCTGTTTGGACATTATAATTAAAAAAGATAAACAGTTATTTATTTTTTAATATTTAAATTAAACATTTTTTCATTATTATTACATTACTAGCTGTATTATATATATATATATATATATATATATATATATATATATATATATATATATATATATTGTTGATAAAAACAAGATGGAGTCAACCATTATTCATTTTTTACTCATTTCTTTCACCTAATTGCTGTTGATTAAGATGAATGAAATATTTGTCAAAAAATGATTGATAATGCTTCATCTAATGCTAATAAAATAACAAGATAGTAATAAAATAATAATGAAAATAATTAATATAAAGGTTAAAATCAACTTTACTCTGTAGAAAAACAAAGATGGTGCAGTAAATGAAAGAAATCAGTGGCAGAAAGGCAACAGATTTGTGTTCTGCTTAATCATTTCAACTTCCAAGAGCACAGTGTTTAATACAAAGTCTAGGACTGACAGGCTCTTGAAGTATGAGATGTAAGTTTAAATTTGCTCAAAAGGTATTTCTTTATTTCTGAATTTTGGACTAGTTACTTTATTTAATATGAAGAGATAAAAATCAATAATATGATAGCGTAAAAAATGTTGTAAAGTAAATTAGAAAAAAAATAGATGAGAAGGAAAAGAAAAAAGGAAGAAAAGAAAAAAAAATGGAAGAAAAGTAAAAAGCTTCCTAAATTTCAAAATACATTTACATGTATATCATTTTTTCAAACACTGAAAATTCACTCTTCCTTTTAAAAAAAAAAGGAGTACAAGAGCATAAAAATCTATTTATTACATTTTCCAAACATATTCTAGTTATTTTTTTAATGTATGTATGAAAAATTAAAAATTTTAATACTTGTGTCTGTACAAAGTTTGGATCAGTGTCAAATGGTTAATTCTTGTTTGTATATTATCCATTCAGCCATGTTGATAACAAAAATAATCCTGAAAAACTGGTAAAATTATATAAATTATATTTATAAAAAAATGTGCAGAGTGGAGTTAGCTGCATTTTAAGATGATTATATTGTACAAAATTTTATATTCAAAGATATTTATTTGATCACTTGGATCAAAACCATCAATGACAGTTTATTTTACAATACAAAATTGTTAATAATAAGTTCATATTTATACCTTGTTTATATTTATTTTACTAATACTTAACTGACCCCTAAAAAGAAGGGGTCATTGGCCTAGTTTGAAACAAGGATTTTACTTTGCAGAGTCAGGTTTACATCACCAGTCAGGCATGGATATTACATACATTTTCTAAATAAACACATGTTCTTTTGTAAAAAAAAAAAAAAAAGTTTTATCTATTCCTTAATAACTGTTGGGGTCATCACTAAAATCCTGTCCAGAAACAAATGATGTCTATAATCAATTTATCTAAAGTTAATCTTTTCATAAATTTTGCTTTGTTGTTTGCAAACATTTTTATAAATTATGAAGAAAAAAAAATTTATTTTCATATTTAAATGATAAATATTAAATTTTAGTTGGTTCACATATTTTTATAATCTTGTAAATATAAAACTATTCTTTTAAACAATCTAATAAATAGCATTTAACATTTTTGTTGTTAATTCTCAAAAACAAAGAAAATATTTAAATGACTTTTCATATATTTAGGTTTTATTAAAATTCTAATTGTCTTCCAAAGGAGTTGAGGGAATATACAATACTTATTAGAAGTGTCAAGAGAAAAAATGTTCTTCTTACACATCATTTTTCTGTGGTTATAAAGGCTAAAGTTTGCCCAATCTTTTCTATATATCTGGAAAGGATTTAGTGTCAGACATTGGTTACTATAAATTTACACTAAGAAACATCATACATATGTTTTCAAATACAAAGGATATGTAACATATGCTTTATATTTGAAAACAATGTATTATAAATGATGGAGTGCTGAAAGGTTCTTGGCCTGAGCAAATGCTTACATATCAGGATTTTTTTTCTTTGAAAGGCTTCTTAGAAATTTTCAGCATCTCCTTGTATTAGTTGTCCTGTTTTAGATAAAATTTTCTTAAAAAACAAAGAAAAAATAGCTTTTTACATTATTGTTTATCCAAAATACCTTTCAAGCAATAACATAAGTATCTTTTGTTTCTAAAGCATTTTTCATTGAATTCATAATAGATTATTGAAAACTAAAAAATAATATTTTACAAGCATTTGAAATCATTCTAGAAAAGATGTTTTTTTAACATTGTAACAAATCCTAAACTAAGCCAGAAATGTAGGAATTGTAAAGTCAAAGAGGATAAATTCATAAAAAAAAGTCTCACCTGAACAATAAACAATATTTAAACCAAAAAATCTACACGGGGTGGGGGTACTGAAAAGTTCTCAGTTTGACCAAGAAACAGCATTCTTAAAAAAAAAAAAAAAAAATCTGATATTTGATCAGATTTTAGGAAACAAATCATACAAAGAACATTTCAGCACACATCCATACCATCAGGTATTTCTATTTCACAATCTCCCAAAAAAAGGGTTAATAAAAATCATTCTCAGAATCTCCGGTCATATCCCTCCCATTTTAATCCCAGGCTATTATATCAACTTTCTGAAATAAATTCAATCAATACACAGTATTTTTTTTCTCTCTAGAAATGTATTATTCAATGAATTATGAACCTCATAAAATATGAACCAGTGATAGATAGCCATAGATTTGAATAAACAAAAATAAGAAACATAATAATGAGGTAGCAAGAGTTATCTACCTTTGTCCCAGCACGAGAAAGGATTCATAATAAATGTAAGTGAAAAAAATTTCTAACTAGCTCTGAAAAGTCAAATAGCATTGTGTACGAAACACTAATGTTGATAAGACTCACATGAAAATTAAATTGTGGTATTATTTGTAAAATTTTTTAATCAAAAAGGTAAGTAATTTTGAATATTCTTAGAAGAAGCATTGGCATTACTATTAATTTTACTAGTTTCTCTTTCATCTTATAGTTGCTTTTTATCCCAACTATCAACTCATTTTTATATTCTATGGCTATTAAGCAAGCAGCCTGAATTAGAAAGAAAGAAAAAGAATTTCTTAGATGAAGCATTGTCATTATTAATTTTTGATTAGTTTCTCTTTCATCTCATTATAGTTGCTTTTTATCTTGACTCTCGGGTCCTTTTTATGTTCTTTTATTGTTAAGTAAGCAGTCTGGAAAGGAAGGCTTCAAATGTGGAAAAAAAAAAGCAAAGGCATCCTTATCAGATATTAAAGCCCTGCCTGTATTGAAGACATTTTTTAAAATCTGTTGAGTTTGAAATTAGTCCACTTCAAGTAGATTTGTTTTTACAAAGAAAAAAACAACTCTACTTGGATGGGGGTTAATTTTAAATCCAACAGATGTTAATGACTTCAATGGTTGGAAAAAAACGTTCTAGCTGTAGCATATAATAATGGTATTTATTACCTCTTTCTCAGAATTCTATCACAGTTTCGCTGACTATAAGGAAGTGAAATGCATTGTCTGAATAATCTTTCCATTCTGTCACATTATGGCTGCTTTTGTTTAGATATTATTCTACATCCTATTTACACCGCGTACTATCCAAAGTGATTCATTCCTGGTCTTTTGAACAGGAGTAGAGGTTTATCCCTCTTTCCTGTTTAGGATTGGGTTTCCAGTCCCTTCTAAAGTTTTCTCATTCTGTTTCACTCCCAACAGCCCCTTGCATCTTAGTGGCATTATCACTTTGCTACTTCCAACATGATGTAGTGTCCATAAAAGAACAAATTAAAATTAATTATAATGTTAAAAATAATTATAATTAATTCATTCTTTCTAAACTAATGAGAATTCACCCCACTTTTCTCCTCTTCACATGCAAATATGTGAAATTCTAACATGTACATCAATGAAAATTTCTGCTTCTTTTCGTTTTACAGACTAACAGTAATATTTATCACTTAGTACTCAACAAAAATTTGAGGTAAGAAAACCCCAGACACTTGTTTTTTCCAGCTAAATTATCTGGACACTCATTACACACATCTATAAAAATAATATAAAAGAAAGAATGTATACACTTTATTCTTTATCTTATTCTGTTGAATTCTGATCTACATTTGACCTACATTTGACCCCAATCTCACAATTTTACTTAGTATTACTGCATCTCGTATCTTCATCACCATATAACAACCAGATAATAAATAATACTAGTTTTCTTGTTTCTACGCCTTGATGTTTTTTATTTTTATGAGTACTTTTGTCTATATAAATGCTAGAGGGTTTATAATTATTTACTCAGAGTTATATCTCCCCTACTATGATTTGTTCATATTCTACATACTTGTAGCACATCAAGAACTTAGTAAACTTCCATAGATGGGCTCTATGTTCAGAATCTGGTGATACAATCTCACCACCACCACCAACATCTTTTATCATGCTGGTTCCGCAGTGTGTCCGGTTATCAAAGCCCAATTCCAATTGCAGAGGCAGTGGTATAGAAAATGTTCTCAGCACCTGGGAATAAATACAATTTCGACACCCTGACCAGAGTTACCCCAAAAATGTTTTACTATATTACTTATTACTCTCTGAATAATAAAGCATCAATCACCACTTTACGCAGGCCTAAAATAAAGTCCAGATATCATAATTGTGAAACTAAAATTAATTCAGTTAGACCTAGATACTAAGCAGACTTATGTATTTTGCAAATTGTTTTCTAATTCATGTCAACCAGAAATGTTATTTTTCCATGTAACAATGAAAGTAATTCAATGATATATCTCTAGTTTAGAGTCCTAGAACTCACTTGGAAAACCATTTATTTGTGATAATGTTCATAGTTTATGAAACAGACATAAAAAAATGATATCTTGTAGATTTACTTAGGCGTACAATAAAAAAAATAAATTTATTTTACACAACTAACCACGTACTGCGGTTAAGTTTTTTTTATTTAATTTTTCTTGGGCTCTTATAATTTTTTTCTTTGTTTGAAAATAAAGACTACTACCTTTTGCTACACCTCTAGAGGAGGAGCATGCTATGTACATGGGAGAACACCACAAGATACCTGCTGTAGCGTTTAATAAATTAATTTTTTTGTTTTTGTTTGCTATCTCTCCCAAACTCTGCTCTGCCATCTATTATGCATTGGTTTCCTCTGTCTCTTTCCTTCGGTCTGTCCTGTGAGTATCAAATTTTCCAAGCCCTCTTTCCTTATGTGCCCTAGAAATTTCAACTATCTCTTTCTGATGTTAAATACAAGTTTCCTTTTTGTTTCCATTATCTCTAAAACTTTGTCATTTGGTCCATGGTATTCTCAGTATCCTTCTATAGAACCACATTTTTGTTGCTTCAAATCTCTTCTTCATCTTTGAGGAAACTGTCCAGCATTCACTGCCATCTAGGAGGACTGATATTACATAACAGTTCAATACTCTTTTCTTTGTTTCTACAGATTACACTGCATAAAAAGAGGATTTTCAAACAGTTGCTACTAGTTTGAGTAAATTCAAAAAACTTTCAAGTTTGTATTTTCCAAATACAAATAACTACAAAACTTTGCACCAAGTTATAGTCAGTTAACTCAAAAAATGTTGGCTCATCAACACAAATTGAGACCAAACCTTTGACTTTGTCCAAAGAAGGAAGCAAAGTAGCTGAAGTGTTCTTCTTGTTTACATTTTCTCTAGAACTTTGTTGTTGCCCACATGTTTGGTATTCTCAGCATTCTTTTGTAAAACCACATACCGGAAATCACTCATGCTAGCAAGCCATAAATAATCAAGCCTTTGCAAATTTGAAGGAGGACTGGCATCAAAGACTTAAAATTACAGCCCAGAAACTGACTTTCAGTGTTCACAGTCCCAGACATTGCACTGACAGAATCAGACGGAGGAGACATTGGAGAATTCATAGACGAACACATAATGAAAATATTCTTCACAACTGATGAACACACCTACATATTAAAGAATACCTATCTCCATTCTAAACAAATATACAAATCAAATTAATCAGTCATAGGTAGAACAGGTCAGAGGCTGGAATGGTTAATCAACATATACCAGTCAATATTTGAAAAGGCAATTTGAACAATTCACGCAGATGCATAAACTCACCTGGGTCAGCGATAGGTGAGCATTTATGAAACATATATCATTGTTCCAGGCCCTACAGCCAAGACATGTTCTCAATATGGAGGAAGGTTCACTATAATTTTCGACTTGAGGTTTTAGAGTCAATTTAGATTAATTTCTTCCAGCCATACTTCTGTAAACAGGAGGTTTAAGAATAATTTGTCTACAGACACAAGTTCAATCAAAATGAATTGGTTAAAAAAGAGAGAGAGTACACAAATAAGTCATGACATACTCAATAGATTTTGTAATCCATATTTACATCCATAAGAACTGCAATATTGTTACTTGCAATTCAACGCAAAAATAAACAATATGGTTTAATATCATAATTCTCTTGTACATATCCACAAGATATTTTTACTGCTGAAAATACACAGATGCAATGGTTGATATCAGTCTAATATATACAATATAAGAGCAAAATAAAATAACTTACTAAGAACTGATTTGGTGACTTAAATAAGATTCTTGGTATAAAAAGCAACTATCTAAAAACTGAACTAATTATCAGAAATTTTACAAGTACACAAATATACTAACTTCAATCACTATTTCAATTCAAATATCTATATTATGAACATAATGCATTTTCTTTTAATATTAAAATGACCACAGAGAGAATGATATATTTTTTATCCTAGTTCAAGGACATGATTTTGTTTCTTTTAGAAATATAGTTTAAATGATTCAACACCAGAGATAGAAATTTTTTTTTTCTATTCTCTACTACTGAACATTATTTATGACAGTGATTTGAACCATGAGTGGATAAATTTTGTTTGTAGATTAAGACTGTACTTGAGTAAAGAATAGAACGATGGGCTACACCCAAAGGTAGCAGGAGTTTCCTGAAATTAGAGGGTGGGTAAGGCTTGCAATGGTCAATATTAACAGATTTTAATTTCAGCTGCTAATAGTCTTGCTTACGCACATGCACCAGGATTTATTAGATTTTTGTTTTTGTAAATTCATTCACTAAATTTAAAATGAATCTTTCAGACAGAAAATGATTGATTATAATTCAAAGATATCTTTCTTTAAAAATGGCCTGGTCTGATGAATACAATTTTCAAGTTTGAATTGTAAGCTAATGAACTGGTGAAAATTTATTGAATGAAAAAATGTCAAAATTTTGGCTGTAAACCACTGAACCCAGAGACTTGCTAATATATATCCCTGAACATTTTGGGTAAATTTCATTACAAAACTGCCTCTATAACAGAATAAATCAGCAGTGAAAAGCAACAAAGGTGCTCATGTGAACAGCCTTATTTTAATTACATATTAGGCTATGTAATTCTTTTTGGTATGCCATTACTACAGCTAGTACAAAATTTCTTGTATGAACAGACTTATTCTACTTATTCTGTGTAAGTCTTTACAATGATTAGACACTAGAGCAGTAAACTAGTACAATAGGTTCAATGGGCTAAGATGACATATGCTGATTAGTAAACCTCAAGTAGAAACAGATTTACTTCAGAAGAGTTATAAAGTAAATAAACTATCCACCAATTTGACTATCACAGACTTTTAAACAATCCAGATAAAATATTTCTCGATATGGTGATATAAGTATTTTTGGATTGTACATTTAACAGTGTCTACTGTAAACTTAATAACTCAGAGACAAAGAATTGGCAGTCATATGTCTATATGGACTTTTGTTCTTGTTTTGATGTGAGGAACCCATCCCCAAAGTTTGTAAAAGTATTTTGATACACCGTGTGTGTGTGTATATATATATATATATATATATATATATATATATATATTCTGCCTACCCCGAAAATATATATAAAGCCACAACTTGAGAATGGTAGTCATTAATTCAAAGGGAAACTATAGCAACATATAATAATGATTACTAAACATTAATCAATTTGAAGTAAAATCCGTTTTGAAAAATGAGCACAAAATTTTCTATAGGTTGGAAACAAAATTCCCACACAACTTTTATTAATAGTGATATACAAAGTTGTGCTAGAATTTTGTTTTCAACCCAATAATTAAAACCCAATCTAATATCCAAAAATATCAAACATAAGTTACCAGTACTTTTGAATGTTAACTTTTTTTTCTGTTTGTGTTTTTTTTTTTGTTTTTTTCATAGTATCATGCTGAGGAACTAGTCACTTTATTGGGGGAGGGAACAACTTTCTCTTCATATCCAAAAATTATCACACTACTTTTTCTGCTAATACTGAAACAAACACAACAAGTATGCAATTTTTTACATTGTTTCTCAATCTATTCAAAGATTAACAAAAAAATTGTAACCTTGCCAACATGATATTAATGAGTCCTGAGCCACATTTGTTGCTGACCAGGGTTATAGTGAAGTTCATTAAAAGGAGAAGCAAAGTTAAAACATCAAGCAAAATTGAAACTTCAGATACTGAAAAAAACAAGGTAAATAGTATAAATAGTAAATAACTGTCAAAATAAGCAAATTGAATGAAAGTTTAAAATCCAATACACAAATTTTAACGAGACAGAAAATATAAAGAAGAAATGGTAAGTAGTGTTTCAAAGAATTCTACTTTTCTAATGCATAAATAAAAACAATCCAGTATTTAAATGATATAAATGCCTTTATGGCTACTTTAACCAATTTCTTTGAAGTTCAGATGGACAGTGTCAATAGTGTATAAAATAGAATAATCAAGACAAGTTCAAATCCCAGCTGAGACAATCTCAGCATTCACTTTGCACTACCCCCCTTGGAAAAAGCATGAATCCAACCTTTTCCTTCTCAGATATAGAATAGATCAGTGGTTCCCAAACTTTTTTTCTCTGGGCCGCATTTTTGGAATGAAAATTTGCTTGCACCTCACCAAATCTCATGTGATAAAAAGTACATTTAAAAAAAAAAAAAAAAAAAAAAAAAACAAAAACAAAGAGGGTTAAAGGGAGATAACCACGGATTTAAAGTCAGAACATTATCATTAATAACTTTTCCAATTTGCCGACCCTATATTCTTAATACTTGATATAATGCAAAAATATCATAATGATAAAATCAGTCAATAATTATTTATAACAATTTATACTGGGACTCATGCATGCAATTACAAGTAATCCATAATAATATTTTAAATTTTTATATTATATTTATTTTTGAGATATGAATTTTTTTGGAACTGTTTCTAAATCTTTGATTGTCTTTCAATCATTCTGCCTCACATGTTATCCTCTTCCACCGCACATATGAGGCACACTGCACTGCACCATTTGGGAAGCACTCTCAGGCAGAAACCATTCAAGAATAAAGACAACTGAATTCAAAATTATGGCAAAGGTAACAGGAAATTACTGCACTATTTATGCCAAGAACAGTTATAACAATGCAGTTTAGATAGCAAAAATTGGAAGCTGAGGAGAGCAGTAATCTGTGGCACTTGAGGAGGAGGATAAGTTCTTTATTTCTAAATATACTATGTATTTTTATACATCTGGTATAATATCTGTTTATTTTTGCAATATTATAAATTCATTTAACCACTGTTAACATCTTTTGTGCAATTATTCATATCTAAACGTTATCTGTGTGCTTTTACACAGCTAAGTCTTTGGACTTGTCTATTGCTATTTACTGATAATCTATAATAATTATTTTCTATGCTTTACCATTTTAAATTATCTATCAGTTTACTATAAGCTAATATTCAAAAAAAAGAAAATAACAGGATGTTTTACAGATTTTTACAGTTGAAAAAAGAGCTACCATAATTTTTACATTTTTTTTAAGGTGTTTGCATGCATGTATATTTTATGAATTAACCAAAGTTCAATTGATTTATTTGATTGATTATTGCAAGAGTTTCACATCAAAACATTCATCAGGCTCAGTTATTAAGGTTTTAACGAAAATCTTACGTGGTAAGAATTTTAAATTTGTAAGTTACGATTGGTGTTTCAAGCAGCATAAATATAAGGTCTGTTAATAATTTTAATAGATTTATCGAACCTCTGAGCCTGATGAGCATTTTGATGCGAAACTATCAGATAAGTCAATTGAACTTTTGTTGATTTATTGAATATTATAGCTCTAGTTATCTACTGAGCGCATTTTGGCAAAATCCTGAAAATACATTCAATTTTTGCATTTTTAGTTGTATTTTATATATATATATATAAATTTTGTTAAAAATGACTGGCAAGGTACTGTGGTTAAATTTTTTTTTTTTTTTTATTTAATTTTTCTTGTGTTCTTATAATTTCTTCTTTTCTGGTCATAAATTATGTAGAAATTGTCTAAATGTTTTGTATAACCAAGTGTTTTTGGCTATTCTTTCAGCCATTATCAAGGGTGATTTTATTTTTACTTTTAACTGAATGCATAGAATTATTTTATGTATCTATTTAGAGTTATAGGAAATGTTTTTATCTTCCATGAACACAGCCACAATGTGCTGACTATGTTTGGAAAATAAAAACATTATTATAACGCTTGATACATAAAAAAAAAAAAAAAAAAAAAAGATCTATGATAATGGCAAAAAGAATAGCAAAAAGTGGTCATACATACAGCACATTTGGACAATTTCTGCGTACTTTATATCCAGAAAAGAAAAATTAGATAAAAAAAGACAAAACTGTAGTACCTTGTCAGTCGTTAATGAAACTTGTATAAAAGAGGGATTGCTACCCAAATGCACAATTTTTATATCATTCTCTAACCCTAAAAAAATATAAAATTGATAACATTTACAAAGCAGATAAAAAAAAAAAAAATACATTATTTTCAGTCTGACAGACAAAGCCAAAGAAATAATGAACATATTTTGAGAAGGAAGAAATTTCCACTTTTCTAAAGATGTCAAAAAATGAGCTTAGTTAATAAACTTAAAGAGATATTTTAAAAAGAACCATTTTCAAATTGTAAGATGCATTAAAAAATATTTATAAATAAAAATCAGATTTGTGTATAACTTCTTTTTTTTTTTCAAATTAAAATACAGAAAAGCAGAAAATACTTTAGTAAATTTGGTTTTATTAAGACTAAATATTTATTTAAAAGTTAAGTCTATAGTGGCAACAAGTGGAGCAGTAAATTCCCAATCACATTTGTTTGAGTGTACAAGCTAAATAAAATTAACTTAAAAAAAAAATAAAAAATAAAAAATGATGCAGGTTTTTGGTGCTAAAGCAAAAAAATATTAATTATTTTTACAAAAATAAAATAAAAAACAACCACAAAGTGTCACCTTTTTAAATGTTTCTCTTTTTCATTCCATTTGTAAATTCAGAATTTACAGATATTGGTGGGGGAGAGCAAAGAAATTGGTTCAATAACATTTTTAAAAATGTTCCGCAGTTCTTACAAAGAAAATTCCTATGTGCCTTGAAGGAGTGTTTATTACAAAAAAAAAAAAAAAAAAAAAAAAAAAAAAATGAAATTTCATTTGGTTAAATGCAAAAAGGTTTTCTTTCTCAGATAGATGTATTTCATATATCTCACAGTTGTATTAAAAAAAAACAAATAAAAAAGAATTAGAATACAAGATAAACAAAAATGTATGAAGGCAAAAAATAGATATCCTTTAAAAACACAAAAAATTAATAAATTTAATCATGAAGTCCCTGTGTACCCATCAGTACAACTATTTTTCCATAAAACATTTGAGAAAAAAGAAAGAAATTATGAAGAAGAATGCAATATATAACCTTAGAAACACCAAAGTAAATATGCAAGAGAAATATACAGCATTTATATTTCTACTTGGAAAAATAAGCAAAAATAAAAATTAAAAAAAGATTCAAATAAAACTATTTTAGTTACCATTGTTTAAAGAATTAGTTAAACAAATGCAATATTTGACAATTAAAAAAAAAAATGAGGAAATAAGAATTTCATCCTCATACATAACATTTTTCTTCTTTTTTAAACTCAGCTTTGTAATCCCAAAACTATTCTTAAAACTTTTTATGGAATTATTTTCTTTTTTGTCTATATCAATGACATACAAAATCAAATTTCAATACACATACAGATGGGGACATGTTGTACAATAAAGGTTCATAAACCTATAAATTACTTTTTTCCAATTTTAAATTTCTCTTTTTGTCTCAAAGAAGGTAATGCTACCTATAAATAAACAAAATAGTGGGCAATTTAAATCTGTTTACTAATAAATACAAACCTTAGAAAAGGTTAGAAGGTTGTAAAAATTTCAGTTTTTTATCATGAAGATAATGTTTTTCAGCAATTAAAATAGTTTTAAATGTCCAGTAAGTCAGACAAAATTACAATGGTTCTTTTTTCAAATATGTAACAAATCAATAGAACTTAATACAGTTTTTATGTATATTTGTTTGATTGCTTTAAATTGATCAAACATTATTCTTTAGATATAAATGTTATTATTAGGCTCATATTTGTTCTACAAGCTGTTAAAATAATTGGAGAAATATCAGACATAAAATCTCTTTTTTCTTCTACTGTTGAGATTATTAACATAGCTCTGGGATTAAAAGTTCAAATGGAAACAGTAACAAACTCCAGACATAAACCAAAAATAAATGCACTTTGGACAAGTTGGAGCAGAGGATATTTACAAATACAGTGCAAGAAAGGGCAAGAGTTGTCCCACCCAAAGGACCAGTAAGGAAAGGATAAAAGAGATCACAGGGCTACATGTAAGTAATATAAACATGTAGAATAAGAGAGAAGAGTTTATATGAAGAACCATGGTCCTATTTTACTGGTGTGTGTGTGTGTATGTGTGTGTGTGTTGTGGATGTAGTTATTTTAATGAAAATATACAATCACTTTTAAGGTTTTTTTTTGGTTTTTTTTTTTTTTTTTTACTTGAATCAATTCCCAATTCTGTGATTCATCAACTTAGACAAAGATTTGCAATTTGTCAAAATGACAAAAGCTTAATATCAAGGAGAAAGTATAAAACAAGAAACACAATGTAAACCACAACTGCATTTTCAATCAAGCAGTAATAGTTGCTGTAGTAATGGTGAGATTATACATAAAAAAATATGGCTTGGAATGAATTTCAGATTGAAAGCTCACAGGTACTAAAAAGGGAGAGAACTCTAGATGTGCAGAAAAAGATCACAGTCATAGGGAGATATGTGCACTGTGCAGGGAATAGGAATGATTATTGATATGTCAAGTGTAGGGATAACAATCTGATGAAGTGAAAACATCAGAGCCAAAAAGTGAATCAAGGAAAATGCCTTGAGAGAGAATGAGAAACTGACCAAATCTCCATAGCTTTCCAAATGTTTTCCAAAACAATTGATCTTATTCTTTTTGTTGCTATATTTCATCCATGTTTCAATAATTGCCTACAGGTCAACAGTTTGGAAAAAAGTTTTTGGTTTTTCTTTCTTTTTAAAAAGGGAAAAAAAAAACTATTCAACAGGAAAAAAATGACAAATATACATTTTTTTCTTTTATTGGTTAACATTTTCTGGTTTCTCGATTAAAAAAGAACCCTTTCTTTCCATATGGACTGTGCACATGGAGAAAGCCACAGAATGGAGTAAGCGAAATGTGGTAATAAGAATTTAAAAAAAAAAAAAAAGAGAAGAGAATGAAATCAATAATCTGAAAAATTCTTGGAATGGTAACTCATGTCAAATTAACAGAAAGCTTATTTAATAGTAGAATTCCTTTTTCTTTCACAATTTTTTTTCAAGCAATAATTTTTTTCAGTTGAAAATTATTGAAAATAAAAAAATGTTTTGTATCTCAGAATACATAATATTCAGACAGTATTTTTTGCTAATAAGAAAACTACAGAATACAAAATGTCTCACAAATACTTGCAATGTCAGTTGTATAACCTTTAACATGTTAAAAAGGTAAGTAAGTTAGTAAGGTTTACTGAAATTTTTGTCCAAGTTTAATGGTCAAGAGTTTAAATGAAATAATATTTTTTAATATTTAAAATTTTTTTGTACACCAAAAAGGCAGCACCTATTTATTTTTTTTATTTTTTTGAAAGACTGCATGAATTGAGTATTCAATTATTAGACAAAAAAAGAAGAAAAACAAAAGAGGAGATAAAAAAGGAAAAACCAAGAAAAGAGGAGAAAAAAGGAAAAAAAAAAAAAATGAGGAGAGAAAAGGAGAAAAAGAAGAGAAAACATGAGAAGATTTAAAAAAGTTATTTTATCAAGTTTTCTACTACAAATACATTTCTATTTAAAATATTTTTTTTTACATTCTTTATGAGCACAATAATGTTAAAAAAAGAAAAAATGGGAGAGGGGAAAATAATTTTATTCCATTACTTTTTGTATAATGTCATTGTTGAGAAACCTTTTCAGAAAGAACATGCCAAACAAACAGGAAAAATAATTCTGATTACATTTTTTATTATCTCCATACTTAAAATATGCATTTTTGTTAAATACATTTTTCATAGACTTGAAAAAAAAAATTAGCTTTTAAACATTTTAAATTATGTGTATTTGCAATGTAGATCATGGCTAAAAAAAAAAAAAAAATTAAATTGAAAATTTAATTTTTAAAAAGAAACAATATTTAAAATAGATACAGGGCAAGTGATTTTTTTTTTAATTTCATTTCTTTCTATGAAAAATAGAAGTGATCAGTCAACATTAACATAAATCATTAAGAAGTAATTGAAATGTGGCTAGCCTTCCAACACTGATGTAGCATAAGTTACTTTTGTGATCAGGTAAGTGGAGTCATAGAAGAATTTAAGTCAGATAGTGGGGGTGGGAGGGTGACAGAAAAGCAATTTTGTGAATAGGATGTAGGGTGTGGTTTTTAATGTTTTAAATTGGGTATTTGATTCAATTCAAATATTTTTAAAAAATTTTTCTTATTATTTTTTAACATTATTTAAATTTTATTTAAATCAATAGAAATTATTTAAATGTAATCAAAATTTAAACCAAATCAAACTGAAAGTCCATTTAAAATTTAAATTCAATCTTAAATATAATCTGAAAACAATATTTGAAATCAAATTCTAAAAAGGTAAGAAAAAAAAATCAGGTATTTATAATACTTGTACTTAAAATTGGTTAAGACAGTATGCACATAAAAACAAAACATGTATATTCTATGTGGTTTTCCTTATGTATACACATTGTTGTGTGTGTGTGTGTGTGTGTGTATATATATATATATATATATATATATATATATATATATATATATATATATATATATATTGTGTGTGTGTATATATATATAAGCAAATATATGGATATAGATTCGACAGTATGAAAAAAATATATATGAAATAAAAAAAATCCTAATAATTGCATATTAGGATTTTTGTTTGTTTTTTCCGTATATTTTTCTTCATACATATATACACACACACACACACACACACACATATATATATATATATATAAAAATAAACACTCTTTCCCCTATTCTCTTATAAATACAGCAAATTTTAATATATATGTTAATAAATTCAGTTTAACTATCTAACTCCCAATAAGTGGAAACCATCTGTGAAACAGGAAGATAAGTTTCCAATAGTTTATTTCATTTGTTTTTGATTGTTTTTATGCTCTATTTCTTGATTTTGAACACTTTACTTTCAAAAACTGCTTGTCTTTAAAATATTACCTTCCAGAAATACATTGGTTGACTGTACTGCTTTTTTTTTCTTTTGTAAAAGTCTTTTTATTATTACACACACTGTATTCTGAGAAAGACAATGTGCTATGCTGTTAATGCCTGCCCATACAGATGAATTCTGAAGTCAAAGTAAAATGCATGTTGACTATTTCATTGGCTAATCCATCAGTTGCAATTTGTGTCATCTTTTAACAGACTCTCCAAGGGTGGCCAATATAAACAGAAATCATTAACGAGTTTATACAGAGTTTAATGCATTTAAAGGCTTGCAAATATTTGTAAACAAAATGCTCAATATTAAAAAATAGAGCAGTAAGAGTTAATTAGATAAATAACAATTATATCTATTAATGAATTTAACAGATTTAACTTAGTATATTTGTGAAACTTGAAATCAGTAGATAAGTCTTTTGAACTTTTATTTATCTCTCTCATGCTAACGCTGAAGAAAAACGATGCATATTTATTATTATTATATATATATATATATATATATATATATATATATATAGATAGATAGATAGATAGATAGATAACTTAAATGTTATTTTTAATGGATACTCATATTTGAGTAGGCACTTTATTTATTAAACAGTATATTTATTTTCATCTACTGGACTGAATTTTTGAAAAATCATATTAGTAAAAAAATATGCACTTTTTAATAAAATTTCTCAAATATTCAGACTGGTAGACAAAAATAAACAAATATACTATTCAATAACTAAAAGGAAGCATCTACTCAAAAACGAGTATCCACTAAAATTAACATTTAAGTAATAAAAATCTAATCTCTAAAACAATAAAAGCATCCATATAAAAAAAAGAAAAAAGAAAGTAAAGTGTGAATTTTGCATATCTACTTATTTTAAGCAGAAACCTTAAGCACAATTCATCACTCTCTCAAGTGGTATATACATTCTGATACTTACCGGTCACAGGGATCCATTCCTGCACTGGTAGTATCACAGCTGTGACTAGCTTAGACAAGCTATGACCAGCTAAGAGCAGCAGCCCGAGTGTCTTCACTCGGGTCCCCACATTAAAAACTGATCTTGTGTCACAACCTGACTCAGTGGGGGGGGATCAAGTAAATAAACACAATTCATTTAAAAGTCAACATTTTTGGGGTTTTTTTTTCTTATTTTACTAATAGAAAGTTACATCTTCTAATCAGTTCTAGAACTGATTCAATTTAATAAAAAAAATCTATTTCCTCTCAAGCAAAATCAAGGAAAATTATTAACTAGGAAAAAATTTAAATAAATAAAAATTACACATATTGGAATAAAATAAGACAATTTTACATTATTAAAATCAAATCATTTTGTTACAAATTGGATATTTCCCTAATACATCTACTGAACATCAACATACCAGCTATAATGGTTGAGATGGTAAAAACAACTTCTCTAAATTGGAAAAAACTGATTCAATCAAGTACTTAATTTTTTTTTCCTGGATACCTTACACAATAAATATTATCATAAATCTATTTAATCCTTTTAAAAATCACTTGATTGTAAATTCACATTAACTAGTAAATACACTAGATTTTACAAGTACACAAATAAACATTGAAAGACATTTTACAATCAAGATACCTACTCAAACCCATGTCAATTGGTTTGAAAGTATCAGATGAGCAAAGACATCTAAACTGTGTTATTTATATTTTATTTTTGACAGAATAAAATAAATTTAAAAAACTTTCAATATCAAGATACCTGAAGCTGAGTCAAGTGTTTTAAGAAAATTCTTTGTCAGATGAACCATGGTTTCCATCTCGTATCGTTGGGTTTTAACATTTTTATTGCAGCCATAAGAACTATTGCATATCATTATGAATAAATAGAACAATAAAACTTTTGCTGTATAGAAATGACTTAATTGAAAAGCAAGTTCACTTTTCTTTCCCTCTTGTTTAAGTCTTTATATCTATCTCTCATATGCTAAAATGGTTAGATAACAATTTTTAAAAAATTATATGAAAAACAGAAAAAAAGGTTAAAGGTTTATCAATTTCTCATTAGGAAGACTTCAATAATTACAATTCAATCACTGGGACTAGCTTCTTTCATACTTAAATGACAGGTAAATTGAATTTGATTGTATTATATAAGCAATATATAAAACTGAGTCTAAATACATGCAAAAAAAAAAAAAAAAATACCTTTCCTAAGAAATTCTTGAATATAAAAAAAAAAAAAAAAAAAAAAAAAAAAAAAAGCCTATTATAATCAAAAATTAACGTCTCCTTACCAATAGATAAAATTATAAAAATATATACCAACTCATTAAAAACTAATGTTATTTCACTTTTGGTAATGATTTTTATAAAACAAAAATTTTGATTATGAATATAATCATTTTTTTATCTTTTCTTAGAATTTTTAAAGACTGGTCCCTTCCAAACTTGTTTACCTAAACAGTGAACATATTTCCAATATATCAATGCTTCATTAATATCTCCTCACAAAATATTACATGATGCTTGTGAATAAACTAAACAATAATGAATGTACAATCAAATATACTTATGAAACAAAAACAAGCAATATATTACCTTTCCTTGATACCATGTTAAACTGTACTGATAACAATTTAAAAGTAAGTGTGTATCAAAAATCTAATAAAAATGATCTGAATATTATCTAAATTAGAACAAAGTTAACACCTAATTTAAAAGCAAAGATAGATTTAAATTAACAGATGTGGATTTGAGCTCACTCAACTAAACATGAGTTGTATGTAAATATGAAGGAGCTGTATATATGTAAGTGAGTGTATGCTCGTGTGAGATTATATATAACAGCTAATACTTTGAGACATTAGTACCAGAAGGAAGATAAAAGCCAACTCATAGAGACTTATTAAAAAGGTTTTTCCAATTTACTGTGAAATGGCTAAGGATGACCACTTTGTTAATAAAGGCTTTTGTGTATAAGAATTATGAGGTTGTTATAAATCCCTGGTGACAAGGATCTTTTTTTTTTTTTCTCTCCAGTGATTTTTGTTTCTCCTAATCCATTTTCTTTGTCAAGTCTTCTCTCTTCAGCTTTCTGATATTCAAAGCCTCATGGCTTTGAGACAAAAGATATGGACTATTTAATCCAATCACAAGGGGAGGGGGGCATCTCCCCAGGTAATACTTCTCCCTTGGCAAGAGGCTAGGGTCATTACTTGGTATTTGAGGTGTCTCCAAAAGAAGCAGTGTTGAGGCAGCTGGACTATTTTTTTTTATCTTTGGTCCTATGTACACATGAGCTCCTCACTTTAAATCTTGACCTTGTGTCACATTCTGTTCGAGTCCATACCAATTCCTCTGATATTCTATGTACTCAAGAATAAATTTCCATTTAATTATTAACAAAAATTTCTAAAACTGATTCTCATTTGTCTTGATATACAAGTGATAAATGAGAGAGTATAGGGGGTACCAATATAAATGTATTATATATAGATTTTATTGATTTTAATCATGTATGGATACATGGAACCCCATACATGTTTCACAAAGATATATAAAATAGAGATGTCAACCATTTAATCCTAAAGATGTTACAAATAAAAATGATTTTTTGCAATGGATTTAAACAAGAGCGAATTGAAAATCAATCTTAAACTGATCACATCTATACCAGTATGAGCAATAACATCCATCCATTGCTACTATATTAGTGTGTGTATGTCTATGGTCTAAAATTTGGAATATTGATAGAAGAAAAGTGCTCAGTATCAGAGATAGAGTTGTGTGGTGATAGGAATCAACACTATATGGTGACTGTCAATTTCACACCTCAATACAAAATTCAGATCTAGTTTTGAAGTGTGAAACTGACAGTCTCCATGTGTGTGTGTGTGTGTGTGTGTGTGTGTGTGTGAAATTATCCCCCCCATCACCAGTGGCACAACCAAGTTTCATGCACAACACAAATGCTAGGTGCTGATTGAAAACTCAATCAGTTCTCAATCAGCACCTGGTGATTGCCTAGTGCATGAAACTCAGAGTTGTGCTACTGCTGAGGAAAAACATTGCCTTTTTATTATTAATATAAATTATAGCTTATACATTGAACACTATTTTATTAACACCAGCACTCAATGTACTAAAAAGGCCTACATATTTGTAGAAAATTAAAGACTGTTAAAAGTGACAGTATATGAATTTTTCAGGTATAAGGTGAGACAGCCAAAAGACAAACTTTACTAAGAATCCTTGGACCACTGCTGATATGCGTGTGTATGTATGTGTGTAATTTCAGATAGAATATATCACTAAAGGACAATATGAATATAGGCAAAAGGAAAACTTATCTTAGCCAATGCATTCCAGGCTCCGAGGGGCTTTATCAAGGCAAAGAATAAAGTCCCTCTGAGGATGAAACGCATCAAGTTTTCCTTTTCTCTTTATTTATATATGTGTGTGTGTGTGTGTGTGTGTGTGTGTGTGTGTGCATGCATTTCAAACCCAAAGTGATCTTCAATATTTATATTTATAAAAGTTGTATCTCCAATATTGAGTACTCTTCCACCAATAAATATAGTAAATTTAAACTATGCCATATACTTGTAAAGAAATCCTATTTCCATGTCTGACAATCACATTTGATAAAAATTAAAAATAAATAGAAAACTTAACAACTGAGCTATAGCCTATACCCTGTTATGTATACATAACTATAAATATGTACTAAGCTTAAAAGCCACAATAATAAGACACCAAGTGAAAAATAAACCCACAGCAATAGATTCTGTCTAATAAGACATTGTGGCAAGCACCTTTGTATATAATTGTATGTATGTGGAAATTTAGACATTTAGGCATATAGCTATGTACGTGGATGCAGTGTAGATAAGAAAATAAAAAAGGAAATTAATTGAACCATGTTTATCATGTAAAATAAAGAGTTGTTATCCAAAGCAAGTTTAAGCCAAATGAAGAAAAAGTGTTTATAAGTTACAAATAGAAAGGTAAAAACCATTGTTCCCATGAAACATTGTAAACATTTGTATAATTAACAAATTTAAGTTAACATCTTAATCACTGACATTGTTTTTTTTTAACCATTTGTGTGTTTTTTGGGGCTTTTTTTTAGTGAAATGTACTATTAGTGCTAATAGTTGACATTTTTTTAGCAAAGTAACTTTTCAGCTACTCCAGGACAACTGTCACATTTACTATGTATACATTGTCTTGAATCACTATCCAATTCACTGGCAAAGTAAGAAGACCAGGACAAAGAAATTTTTCACAAGATATTTCATCAGTCACTCTCAATTGGTTAAAGGCAATATTTTAATGTTTGTAATTGAGAGACTTAAAAGAAAAAAAAGTTATAAATACATGTTCATTTTTGCTATTATCCAGAGTGGAAGGTTTTAAATATTTAACATTTTAATTATTTTCAGACTTGAAGGATTTTGTTTTTTTAATTTAATCCATTACATTGAAAGACTTAAAAAAGATAAAAGGACATTCTTTATATCTTCTATATTTTTATATAACAAAAGATTTTTTTTTAATTAATTTAATTACAAACAGCAAAGAAAAATAAAATACCTGAAGATGGTTAGGAAGCTAAAACCTGAAAAATAATACTTATTTTTAAGTTTTATAAAATATATTACTCCCCACCACCCACACACACACACACCAGTATAACAAATTTTGAATTTAAAAGTCTTTACAAGATCTGGCCCATTCTGAAAATATCTGGGTTCTTAGGTAAGTTTAATTTCTCTTTTATGGAGATGAGTGGAGTCCTACCTTTCCCAAAGATTACATTTCTCTTTTATAATAACCAATATTTTTAAATTATGCTTAAAATGAACCTTACTTAAGAGACCATTGGTTACCATGTTAAGCTTTAGATAAAATTTCAGGTCACTACAAAAAAAAAAAAAAAATGGTTAAAAATGATTGAACTAGCAAATGGGGGGGAAAAAAGAATAAATATTGTACATTCTTTATTACAATTTAATCATTTTCTTTTGTATAATACTGTCTATTAAAGTTTGATTTGTTTATTTTCTGATAATCAATTGTAAAAAAAGAAAAGAAAAGAAAAGGAAAAAAAATACCATCTGAAGTTAAATTTGGCATTAATGGCTTGATTAATCCATTAGCTTCAGGTGACAGGAATCTCGGTCATTACAGTTCTGTGGGTCAACTGCAAATGACAGAAATTTCCATCAGTTACACTTTAGCTTAATGCTAATAAAAATTTTCATTTTATTGTGATTGATGAAAATTCAGTTTTACTTTTGAGTCAAATATACACTCCTTTCTCCAACCAAGAAGTTCTTAAATCATAGAGGATAATTTTAATATTCCCCCACCCCTGAAAATGACAAAGAGTTATTATTGATGAACACTTTTATGAAAGTGATCAATCAAACTTAGATTTATCATAAGGAAGAAAAGTTTACTAAAGAGGTCACAATTGATAATAAACAAATACACCAAGCGCTTCAATAAGCAGAGTGGTCACTCATTGGAAGCAGAAGATATTGGAAGAGGCAAAATAAAGGAAACCAATCTAAATAATGTTTTAGAGATTTTTTCATCAACTGAAAGAGATAAATTTCAGATAACATCTACCAAACAAAACAGGGTTTTTCTAAATATTTTCTTCTCTATCTTAACCATTTTCTTTAGTAAGTTTTCTTTACATGCTGTTTTAAGTCATCTCAAGAAAAATTGAAAGCAAAAATATTATTATATTAAAAATGTTTCACTAACTGCTCTGAAAATGTAAGTAATTTCTGCATTTAGAAACTGATGACTGAGCTGCTCCTGTGACAATTCATGAGATTTTGTGTTCATCTGTTATATTTAAATTTTGTTTTAAGTAAGCCTTAACTAACATTGATATTTCTATATAGAAATGTTTCCATATTATTTTTCTAGCCAAAGTTATTAGGTTCAAATATGGTTTCAAGTTTGCTGAATTTTATTTGATTATTCAAGATGCAATGGTAGAACACATCTGATGTATGCCATTGAAAGCAAAAACTATTCAATAGTGGATACTATTTTGAAGGGGAGTTAACTACTCTAAAGTACTTTAACATCTTTAGTCTAATAAGCACCATAATTGAGTCTTTATTTTATCATTAATATCAATGTGTAAATTTTAAGCTGTATTATGCAGAGAATGCTTTTTTTTTTTCTTTCTTTTCTTTTTTTTTTTAGATTAAGTTAATCTTCAATATCCAGCAAGACAAATATAAGGATACAAAACAAGGTTGTTCATTATAGACAAGTTCAACTTAGACTCAACCCAAATATGAAGATAAAAATTTTACAATTTGAGTCTAAGTTGATATTATTCTAAAAGAAGGTAGGGGAAGAATAAATTTGAAGATTTAAGAATTGATAATACTGACAGAAAATCTTTTTTTTTTGTCAATTGTAAGTAAAAACAAAAAAAAACAACAACAGTTTTTAAGAAATGGTAAAAAGAATAATCAAAGCATGCTTTCAAAATAGAAGAAAAAGTTTATTTTGAAAATGAAGAAGTGGAGGGGCTGCTGCTGCTACTGCTGTTTTTTCAGATAAAATTTCTGGTTTGTCATCTCTAAATCTTGGCTCATCTGTGATTGTCATGTCCTCCAGATGTTTGATATCACTCTCACACACACCACACACACAAAACTTTATGTTCACACAAGATTAACCCTTGATGGATAGTAAAAAGATTTTTAAATGAAAGACATCTACAAGGCACTACTTTTAATTACTAGCAAGGTGACTTGGTATTTGTTCAGGGAGAGAGAGAAAGGGAGGAGAGGATTTTAAGTGATATTTTAAAATGCAGGGGTGGGGATTTCCAGAAAAAAGAAAAAAAAGAAAAATTCTTGTGCCGTCAAAAATGTGAAATCTGATGGAAAAAAAAAAAAAAAAAAAAAAAGTATCCAAATAATTTTAGAAGTCTTTTTTCCTTTTTCATTTATTTAATTTGAACCATTTAAGTAAGCCTGAGTTTTAAAAGAGAAAAAAAAACAAGTGCAACAAGAGTGGATATTATGAAAGGACAGAGTTCACCATATCACTGAGAATAAATAAAAAAACAAAATTAAAAAAAAGAGAGAGAGAGAAAAATGTAACTTAGGCCCTTACTCCTAATATAAAAGGTTGTTCCTCAGATTTCTTTTAAATGAAGACCACCGCCATTCCCTATTAACACAAGCATTTCAAATCAAAGAATATGCCATATGCAATTTGCTTAATTTCATATACGTGAGTCAGTCCAAATAGAGAAATCAATACTTATGTAAATCAGTATTTTATATTAGAGATTCATAAGAAATTGTACCATTGGCTGATTGCTGGTGTAATAATATAAATAAAGGGAGAACAGCCAACCATCAGGGAAAAGTGAAACTGTATAAAAGGTTAGAGTTACAAATCACTTATTACAAGTAACTTATTAGATTAATTTCCCACCTCCAAAAAATCTGACAGAATTTTTATGATGCCTGCTTGCTTGGTTAAGTGAATTAAACAGGGATTTGGAGCAAAACCTTGTTCATTTAAATAATAAAAATAAATTTGAAGGAATGAGATAAGACAAATGAAAGTTTTCAGTGTGTCCCAAGATAGTTTTTCTGTTTTTCTAACATTAAATCAAGGAGCCTGTGTATTAAAAGTCCTAGCCATTAAATTCTAGAAATGTCTGTACCACATTATACAGCAAAATTTTTTTCCAGACATATCATAAATTAACTAACATATATTGACATGTGAATATTATGAATTGTTAATAGTAAATAAAAAAAAAAAATGACAAATTTCACAGAGAACAAATATAAGTGACATAAATGGTTCTAACCAAGGCAAATCCAAAGCCTTGGTACTGCCTTGGTTTTAACCCATTTATAAGAATAACTAATCTAACAAATAAACATCTAATCAAATAAAAAAATTCAAATTTTAATAGACTGTACCAAATAATTTTATTTTAATTGAACAAGGAAAATAAAATTAAAAAATTTGTTTGCAATTATTTGGAACAAATAATTAAAAAAAATATATAAAAATAAAATTTTAGTAGTTTGGGGCTAAAATTTACAGAACATGAATTTCTTTTCTTTTTTTTTTCTTCTTTTTTAATTATTAACAAATCAGGATGGAGAAAGTTATAATGTAAATACAATAACTTCCAAACAGACAATTGCTTTTCTTGTTCAAATGACCATAAATTAAATAAATACCTTGTCTCTGCAATACTTGAATTGATAAAAAAAATATTGAACAAGAAATGGTTACTCCTACAGTTTACAATTTCTATATGAAAATTATACCCCTTTCAAGATATTTGATAGCAATACACAATATTATAAGTGTTAAAACTAATGGAAATTGAAAAAAAAAAAGATGGTATATTTAAAATCTCTACTACACTATAACACAAAAGCTGTTCAAACCATAAATCTATTTCAGATTTCTTAAACTATCCTTATTTTTATTCTTACTGTTAACATTTTAATTAATAATCTTTAAGTTAAATGTATCATTAAACATCAACAGGAAATAGTTTTCAAGAAATTTCCATTTGTTGGGTTAACTTTCCTTTTGCTTCCCTAATCGGTATACACTGTGCTTGGCAAGTCACGTGACCCATCATAGCCACTCAGTGAAGCCCTGCTTTGTACAGAAAGGAGTTTTAGGGTAGATGCCATGAAGAGATGTTGTTCCCCTAAATACATGAGAAAAAAAACTTCTTGCAACATGATGTGCTGGATTTGTGAGTAAAGAGACTTTTGTAATTTTCATTAGCTTTCCTTTTCAGGATTAGAGCATGTAACATATTTGTATAATTTGTTTGCATTTCTCTTTGTAGAAAATAAAACCTTCATTTATGTTCTTGTAACTTCTCCGTAGCCATTATTTCTTTTTTTTTTTTTAAATGTTTATGTAAATATCTGTACTTACAGCAGGTACTATTAAGGTGATCCATACATATTTGGTAAACCTAACATATTAAATAAAGATAATGAATTCTTGTCTAAATTTGCAGGTTTTTGTTTAAGAGGTTTTAATAATTGTATATAAATTAGTTCAGACTAATTTTATCCATCTTTGGTGGTTAATCATAACATTTCAACCACATACACTCCAAACTTCCTCAAGTATTTTTTGAGTCTTGCTGAGAGTAGAAGTGACATGCATTTTCTCTCTGCACCTGTTTGTTGGTGGGATTGTCATAAAAACAAACAGAACATTCCAAAGACATACTGGTCAGAGAGTATGCACCTGGATTGTTGTAACAAGATAAGAAAATTAATCAAAATTAATTTATATACAAAAAGGTGACAAGGTTGGCATATTCCCTTATGTCCAGAATTCAACTTGATGGCTATGTATTCTAGCTGAGAGTTAGTGGGGACTAATTATAATCATTTTTTTTTAGGCAAAACACACTATTTACTGTTGTTAGCAGACATTTCAATTTCATTAGCAAATCATTGAATTAAGCAATTACTACTAAATAGGTGACTAACTGATAACATAAAAGACTTAAGACTAAAAAATAAAATGTAGGTCTTGGCATAAAAAATACAAATGACATTCAGTGGTTTTGGATCTATCACATAAATAACTAGTACATTTAATACAACTTTTGAAGCTTGTAATTATTTTTTTTAAACAAAACATTTCAAGTTGTCATGTCGCCATAGTCAGAACATATAAATAGTAATCATAATCAGTAAACAAGTACAATTTTGATATGCAATTTAAAAAACTGCATATCAAGATGAAAGGTTGGATTTTTGTGAACAAATTTATATTGATAGTTTTAAATAGTATAAAAGACTGAAATGATTGATACTATCAGAGAATGCAAAAAGACTTGCCTAAGGTTCAGATACTCAGTCACAAGTGTTAAATACAAAGAAATGTGGTAAATTTTTTTTTAATTCTTTAGTAGATGAGCCATACCAACAATCTCATAATTACTCTCAAACTAGAAACAATAATTTAGTATCATAGTCTTTTCTCATTCAAATTCTAAATAGTTTTTATTGGAAATGAAGTTTCTGGAATTAATAACATTGTTAAAATACATTAGAAATTAAGTACATATAAATCTATATAATATATATAAGTATTTCTATTTAACTAAAGAAAAAAGGCTCTCTTAGAGTCTGTCTATTGTTACAAGAGGGCTTCATGAAATGAAGTTTTGCTTTACTTTAAAAAAATAGGAAATAAGAAAATAGATTGAAAGGAATATAAAAAGTGAAAGTGAATTTTCACTGCACTCAAGTAAGAAAAATTGCTGAAATTTTGTTTATTTAAATTGTATGTTTAAAATGTTTACTTTTTTTTTAAATCGACAATTATTTTAATTAATGATAACTGATAAGGGAGAGAACTCACTTAAAAATAGCTTGTAATAAAAAAATGAAAAAATATTTATAGGCTTAAACACACAGTTGCAACTTCATTAAATTTAATGCAAGAAACTTTATTCTATTTTGAAAAACAAAAACCTGAATATGATACACCAGCAGAATCCATCTTGCAAGATCTTAACCTTAGTTGTTTTCCACTTTATAAAAGGAAATATTGACAAGTAAGTTTCACAAGATATATTGCATAATGCTAATTTGAATACAAATCATTGGGATCTCAGGATCAATCAAACTGTAGCAAATTCAATGTTACATTACCAAATCAACCATAAATGTCACATCTATGCTTGATCAAGCAATAAAAATTCTTTAATATCTTTAAGATAGCAGAAGACTTTTTTAATGCTATAGTTTCATCTGCTATTCACATATTCATATTCTATAACCAAGAGACAAAGAAACATTCTACTCTTTCTTAAAAATACAAAACATTCTTACACACTGATGTATTCAAACAGATTTCTCCATATTAGTTGTGATAGTTGCAACATTTTAACCATTGGCCTGCGTGAAGAAATCAGTGTATAATCATGATAATTCCTCATTTTAAATTCAGACAGAAAATATAAAGTTTACAACTTGATAATTCATGAAGATTTTGATTTGAAAGATAGCCTTAATCTTTCTATTGTCCATGACAATCTGAAAACAATCCAAGATAAAACGTTTTATTACTTCATTTGATAAATCAAAATATTTGAATCTTAAATGATATAATTACAAATCGCATGCAATTTTTAAAACAAGCCACAAGAGCTGATAATGTTAGTAAATCACCTAATTTGAGCAAATATGAAACATTTGTAGGACTTCCTGAAAATTCAACTCTTTAGTTCTAATGATTAACATCAGTCATATAGTTGATGCTTGTTAGTTTCAAATTGGTGAACAGGAATTTAACATCTATTATTATTTTTATTTATTATTCAGTTAAGCTAGCGTGAACATTCACGAGTCTATAACACCAACCATTACGGTCCTTTATACTTAACCGTAAATATATTTTTATAATTAATTAAATTCTATTTTCAGGTATCATTTTGTCAGCCATCACTAAAATTTAAGCAAATGGTTAAACTGACAAAATTTATTCAGCAGTATTAATAAGATAATTCATCCACTAGTGAATGAGCTATAGAGGGAGGGATTTTTTTTTAACCATTCCTTGAATAAAAAAAAATTTTACTCTTAAGTGGGGAGGGGGAGAGTACACTTAATAAGAATAGTATTTTCAGTAGGGAATAAAAATATTTTTAAATAGGGAAAAAATATCTAAAATAAGAACAAAAATAATATTTTTGATTATAAAATATTTTCAATAAGACAAAAATAATATTTTTAATAACAAAAGCAACTTTTTTTTTAAAATAAGAATTAAATGATACATATGAACCTGCCCCCACACCAAAAAGAATTAAAATGCCAAAAACAAACAGATAGACAAAAAAAAAACATTCATAAAAGAAACTTTGTTGGCTGAAGAAGGGTTAGTCAGGAAGTACTTGGCATCTGAGGCAGTGTTCACAAATGGCAATCATTGGGTTAAGATAGATTCAAGATAAGGAGTTTCTCTTTTTTATTCTTTTATTTTTTTTAATTTTGATTTCCACTATGAGGAATTTTTGGAGGGGGGCGGGGAATAGTTTTGGAGGAGGGCCTAGTCCATATTTTTCTCAAGAGGATCAGTTGTTTTTAGATCTAAATGAATAATTTATGCAAGGGACTGGAAAAAGAAAGAAAACTAAAATCTGGCAACAACATCAGTTGCTAAAACAATACTGGAGGTGAAGATGTGTACGGAAAATAGGTGATTTGTCGGTATTTTTCCTTAGTTCTCTTTTTCAAAATTTAGTTTATAATGAGCATTCTTTTACATTTCATTCATACAAACATGCTTGTGTGTACCCTATATAGGATGTGGCAGAAATATTTCCCACATAATCGTAAGATATTGGTGACAATAGTGTGTTCATCTAGCTAATGTCTTACCATTATGTGGGAGGTATTTCTGCCACATCATATATATATATATATAATTATATATATATATATATATATATATATATATATATATATATATATATATATATATATACACATATATATATATATACATATATACATGCAAAGTTAAAAACATATACTCTCACTTTTACAATAACTAAAGGTCTTGGGATGGTAGGAAAGGTAAAAGGGGGTAAGGGAAAGTTATGGGAGTTGTTAACACAAAATGTTGAAATTCAACTTTGTTTTGGGAACCAGAAAGGAATGAAAAGATCACAGTTTGTATGTTTTGTCCAGTTGTCTGTCACATCTGTGTTAGATTGACCGTCCTTTCTCCTGTTCTCTCTCTCTCCCTCCCTCACTTTTTCCTCCTCCTCTTCCTCCTGTTTCCTGTGAGGAGGAAGAGGAGGCAGGTATCTTAGAGATGCATCACTGTCACTGATGTTGCATGCTATCTCCTTTAGTAACCGAGAGAAGAGCAGGTTGTTGCACAGTCCACATCCAATTACATTACTGTACATTGATTAGAATTCAATAATTTGGGAAAGCCATTTGCATCAAATTCTAAACCAGGGGCCTGAAATATTAAGAGAAAAAAAAATTAACAATGATATAAAGACCCAACATATAGTACATAATATTTTCAATAATCCAACCAACAGCTTTTCTAAGTATTGCTGTAGCTACATTATAAAAGTTTAACAGACTGTTACAGCTATTCTTTCAAGCTTTTTTATACTAAAAAATTAAGCAACTAAACTCACTATAACTGTGAACAATGACAAATGGTAAAAAGAAGCCAACAATGATCCAAGAATAATTTAGAGAGTGCTTATTAAAATTGCTATCTTTGCACATAGAGATGCAAGTGATTAACCTGTGAAGAAAGTAAGATATAGAAGTGATTCAATGACAAAAATGCAGGTAAGCAAGTCATAGCAAGAAGGAAGGATAACAGATGGAGCAAAAGGTTGTTTGAATGGTGCCCAATTGATAACAAAGGAAATATAACACCAGGAGGAAGAAGATGGAGATTGAGAAGTTTTGCTAGTAAGACATAGCAGAGATTAGTGCATAGTCACAGTAATCATGGAAGGTATTGGGAAAGGCTTTTACCCAGCAGCAGGTTCACAGAGGATGGTTGTGTTGATGATAACATCCATTGCAGGAACTATGTAAGTCAGGTCTCTAATGTATATCATTTTAAGGTTAGTATCTCTATTGATTTATTTACTTTTAAACAGATCTTTAAAAAAATGAATAAAAAATGACATACATTAAGCAATTTATTTTGATTTTTTTTTTTTAAATTCAACATTATTTCTTATTACTTTAAATGTCAGAGTGAGTAAATCTTCCCTTTCTTCTAAAGTGAAATTCGTACCTACCAAACTGGGCAGTAAAAAGTCTTAAAGAGAAAGCCAACCTAGTTTAAAGGTGGTTTCCCCAGGATGAAGTTAATGCTGGTTCAATCCCTGTCAAGAGGCATATTTTCTTTAATATGACTTTCAGTTGCCCAGGCAGTAGGTGTCAATGCCAATGTTTTGCAAAACAAGACTGTCTACTCAAACATGTTGTACCCATTAAATATGCTTATAGTAATAAGAAATTATATATATATATATATATATATATATATATATATATATATATATATATATATATATATATATATATATATACATATATATATATATATATATATATATGTGTGTGTGTGTGTGTGAGATTGTTTAGGTAGCAAATGTTTTTAAGGCATATACTATTAAAAACAATAGACATTTTATGTTGATTAATTTTAATGATCATCTATTCTAAATTCACTTTGGACAATGCAATGCTTGATGAAATTTCCTGGTTTGAGAAGAATTATTCACAATTTGGTAAAGATGTTATCTTCATCGCTAATATTTTTCATTTTGCTTTTTATTGCAATGATCAGTTATTTTACAAGTGTTAGTTCATTTCCAATCAACACTGCTTACTAACAGTTGTACTAAAAAGCTACTGTTCATTCCATAAGTGATGTCCAAAGTTTGATAGCAACAGACTGAATGGTATTTTTGCTATTCTAAAATGCCTAAATGAAAACACTTGCCAAATTTTTTTTTTTTTTTTTTACAGTTAATCTATATCGTTACAAGTTAATAACTGACTTTGGACTCCTGAAGATGGAGCAGGTTTACAATGCATAAAGACATAATGCCTTCTCAATTTAGAAAAGCATTTATGTCAAAAAAACAAAACACAGAATATTCATGATATTTATTGGATAGTTTCTTGAAATGAAAGAAATTGTTGAAGATAGTTTGAAATATTTAGAAAAAGTGATTTCATCTTAAAAGATGCATTACAAACAAGTCATCATGTTGAGTTGAATGATTACCTGCTTTTATCTGAACTCAGTAGAAACAGTACTGTTACAATTGAAAAATAAGCTTAAAAGTTGAATTCAAGCTATTCAGGCAAATAGAGGGAAAGAGGGTCAAGGAAAAGAAACACAATACATACCTAGCAGGCTTAAGCATGTGGATGACAGAACAGAGTTTGAGAGAAGTAGCAAAAAGAAAAACTTATTGAGAACTACAAGAGATAGGAGAAAGTGGAGAGCCATGATCACCTACATCCTGAAGGGACACAGCACATAAAAGAAGCACATGTATACATGTAACCTATGACCTGATTACATGATCTTCCTTCTTTTAACTATATACAGAACTTTGACTTTTAGATCAAACCACAATGTTCAATAACTTTGTTTTATCATGTTTATGTATGTTACAATCATTTTTTGTTATATATTAAAGCTTACACTCACTTTAAATATGTAATAGTAAATTGTGTTAAATTACAATACTTTCTGAAAAATCCCTAAATCTGAATCCCTCTCTTATATATAGACAAAGTAGAGAGACTGCTTATTTAAAATTATCATCATTGTCCATGTATGAAAGGTGTATAATAATTCATTATTACCTGTAAAAAGCAAACATATACATATATATTTGAATATCTATGAGATGTGTTCTCTTAGAAAAGAAACAAAACATTTAAATTTACATAATTTTAAAATTCCATTGTTAGGGTAATACAATGCTTGCATGCTTCAAGTTGCACCAGTCACATCTCAGTATCTTAACATTGGATTTTCTCATTCCTTAATGAAATCAGATTGCTGGTCATTATCCAACAGGCAAGTCTACTGTTATGGACAGAGAAATAAAGCAACACAAGAAGTCACAGTTTATGATATAGACAGATGTGTCAACAGCAATGAATGTGTATCCTTTACAATAAATTTTGGAAAAGTGCAGACTATGACCAGATTTTAATTATTACACTCATCTTCTCTGATTCAAATTTGTACTTAACTCAATATAAAATCTTCAATCCCCTCAAATGAGAAAGTATGAAAATGCTATCACAAGAATTGCTTGGGGAGTTCATTTAAGAAAGAAGTAAAACTCATCATCAGTTGATATAAAATTAAAAAAAGTCTGTCATAATTATGAAAACTTAATAAAAATATACATTTAGTTATGAAATTTTGGATGAATTGAAAATGATGAAATTTATATATTAAGAGTAAGAGATGACTGCATTTCAACATTAATTTCTTTTATGTACATATGCTACATGTACATAGTCATTATTTTTTTTGTTAGTATAAAAATCATTTTGTTAGCATAAACAAATTAGAATATAAACAAGATAATACTTATATTTCTAAAGGAATACATTTAAAAAAAAATGATATTATGTTAACACAAAAGGCAGTGACAAAAAATAAAACTATGTACCTCCACTAATTCAAAAAAAAAGAAAAAAAAAAGCATACTATGATGAGAAAATGCCCCAAACTTGATGAAAACTAAGTTTTAACATCAAAATCTTTGTTGTTATTATTAGGAGGAAAGATCAAAGTTCATTTTTAAATATTTAATTAAATTTTTTAATCCTTTTTAGAACATTTGAAATTTTGATTAAAATCTTTTCTTGCATCAGTGGATGAATTATAAATTAGCATAATAAATTTTAGCATCCTTTTTGTGGTGAAATATATTAATTTGGAAATTCTTGCAAAAATCAAATAATTGTTGGGTTTTAATGAAACTTTCATGACATTCACAAATTAATTATTTTAGAAAGTCTTTTTTTTTTTTATTTTTTTTTTAGAATATCTTGGTAAAAATATTTTTTAACATGTGTTTCACCCCATAATTTTATGAAAACTCAAGAAATTTTTTTAATAAGAGATTTATATTTTTAGAACAGTTAGCTAAAAATGGTATAAAATTAAAAATTTTTAGAAATTTCAAAACAAAATCTCCACCCACTCAATTTGAATTAGTTTTGAAATACAGCCAAGTATTTTACTTATTGTAAATATTAAATTTAATCTATCAGCTTTAAACTAAAATTAAAATAAAAGGTTCAACAAAGATTTTTTAATTTTTAAAAATTTGTAATCCTGAGGTATTGCAAATCTGTCAAGATATCTAATTAAAACCATTTTCAAATGAAACAAATTTGATTTTTTTTTTTTTTTTTTTAAATTGAAGCTATATTCAAAAAGTTAGTTTTAAAATAATATGCTGGTTTACTTACCATTTCTCCAAGGATTTCTTTGGGAGGTTGACCTAATTCTTGCATCTTAGGAAAAGAAATTAAATAAAATACAATGAAAAAATAAAATTTCAAAACAAAGAGAAAAATTATTCATTTTAATTTAAAATACAAAGTAGATGGAACTCATTTAACAATGACAATTAAAAAGTGTGTATATATATATATATATATATATATATATATATATATATATATATATATATATATATAAGAGAGAGAGATAGCTTTTATTCAAAATCTTGAAAATGGTTGGCTACTTTTACTTACATTCTTAATAAATTTTGATGTATGATTTCTGGTTTATTCATTTCATGAACCAATTGTTAAAAAATAAATGTAAACAAAACAAAATAATGACTTTAAATTTTTCTCTTACAAATTCAAAAATATGTCGCCATCCATAAAAAAAAAATTATGTTACTGCAATCAATAAATAACAAAAAGACAAAGGAATAAAATTATGAGCAAAATCTTATTAAAAATGTTTATCATTACACTTAGATTGATTAATTTTAATTTAATTTTAAAAATATATTATTTTGGGGATGTTATACAATTTGTTTAATGGAGCTATCCTATATTTTATCATTTCAGGCATTAGATTTGGAAATGGCTAGAAACTTAAATAAAAGAATCACCATTTTAGAAATGTACAAGGCAAAGCCCTCTCCAAAGGATATTGACAAATCATTAAAAGTGAACACAATGTTAGATTGGAGGACCATCAAAAACGAGACTAGGGATGTGAAGAACAGGCAAGGACAAGGTCGTCCTTGAACTTCAGAGCTCATCAAATCCACCCAAAAGAAGCTGAGAAAACATTCAAAGAGGTCTCTCAAAAGTCTTGCAAAAGAGGCGAATTTGTCCATCAGAACCATGTCAACCATTCTCCATAAAGACCTTAAGATGTCTCCTTACAAACACCAAAAGAAACTGCTGTTAGCTGCAACCTCTGTGGAGAAATGACAAGCCAGATGCCAGGTCCTCCTCAAGCACATTCAGGCAGCATGCTTCCAAAACTTGTGGTCAGTTATGAGAAATTTGACATTCAACAGCATTTTAACAACTAGAACAATCAGATTTAGTCAAAAACTGGAGACAGTGAGCCACAGATAGTTACTTAAAGACAAGGAGCAGCTTCTGTGATCATGTGGGTTACTGAGATTGTGACAGGAAAAAGTCCTCTGGTTTTTGTGGAACAAGGGGTTCAACTCAACCAAGAAAATTATGTGAAAGACATGCTTGAGTCATAGTAATTTCCTTGGGCTAAAAAACATTTCAAAAACTGACGTTGGTCATTTCAACAAAATTGAGCACTCTTTTATGAGGCAAAAAGAGAAAAAAAAAAATATGTTCCTCACTTCATCTCAAAGGAAGACTGGCCTTCATCATCCCCAGACCTAAATCCTCTTGACAACAGCATCTGGAGTATCTTAGAAAACAAGGTTTCTGCTACACCCAACAAGAGGTTGGAGTCTCTGAAGACAAAACTCTTGAAGGAATGGGACAAAATCCTCAAAGCATTATCCACGCCTAATGAGAGTCATTCACCAAGTGTCTTCAGCTAGTTATTGATGCAGAAAGAGAGTGATAATGTATCAAATAAGTTTATGGACATTTGGTTTTTGTTTCTGCTTTGTAAAATATTTGCAAACTGTTTTGTTAAATAAAGATGGACAAAAAACTTTGTAATGCCAATTATTGAGCACTGTGTGTGTGTGTATATTCATACACACCTGTATAGAGCCATGCTAGATGTGGCTGATATGATTTCCATAGCAAGTAGGCCTTTACAGGTTGGAGTTGCCAGCCCTATATCCAGCTGGTTTTAAATTCAGAATTATCCTTTTCCACTCTGCTATTTAACTCATAGCTGAAGGGGGAAAAGAGTTTGAACTTGGCATGCTGATTTCACTTTCTGCACTAATAACCACTACACTATATGCACATCCATTTGTGCATGTATCAGTAAAATGAAAACTATTAATGGAATTACTGGAGCTAACCAGAGACAGTCACTTTTGTGACACACACACAAATAAAAATAAATATACATGCAACAAGAATGTTTTTGTCCTATTTTATGAATATAGGAGTGAATCTTGTTTGTACTTAGATTTCTGAAAAGAAAATGAGAACACTGAAAATTAGTTTTCACCTTATTTTAAGAGAAAATACTTAAATAATACAGAACTTGAAAAAATATTTTGCACTACTTATATATCCACTTGTAAAAGAGGGAATAATCTTCTGGTGACTGATTTTTGTAGATTAGCAACCTTTAGACATTTCGCAAACTTTGACATTTGTCAGAATCAAAAAATATTGATTTTTTTTTTAAAGCAATCTATATATATAATATAATATAGATACATCATCAAATCAGTCCCTGACTTTTATAGAGTTATCTGCACTTAATTTTTATTTACAATTGTTTTGACTTGAAATTGTGCTTACTACTTTAAAAATGTATGTATCTGTTTGTTCTTTAATGAAAAAATCATTTTTGCAAAAAAAATTAAAATTTTTTTTTTATCTAAAAGAAATTTTTTTTTGTAAAATAAAGAAAAATGTTTCCATTTTGCAGATATCAATGACATAAGCACAATTTTGAACTTGGAATTTGTAAACAAACAAAAAAGGTTCCAGTAACTTTGTAAAAAGCCAAGGATCAATTTTACACTGTATTGATATTATGAACAGGACACCCATCCTAAAATGATAACAAATCATTATTATTTTTTTTTTATTCTGACAAGTGCTGTGCCATAAGCAATGTCTAAAGAATGCTACTCTACAAATATTTCCAAAAGAGGACCAGTCTACTTAAGTAGTATCAAATATTTTAATTCAAATCGTTTGGAGTCTACTAGAAAATTCATAAAAATGGCTACTAAAGTAGACATAATAGTAAATTGATACTTACATGAAAAGAATTAGTATTTTTTTTTAACAAAAGAAAATACTTACTTCCTGCATAAGTTCAAGTATTCTTTTAAATCTGTGGTTTTTAGTATCTTCACTGTCTGCTGTGGTTTCTTTCTCAAACTCTTGACAAATGGTTTTCATCAGGTTGTACTGCAGAGTGTAATTTTCAATCAACTCCTTTTCCGTCTTTCCCTCATTTTCTTCCAACCATTTAGGATACTTCAATAATAATTAAAACAAAAAAAACATTATTGTTATTTATCAGAATTAACAATTTAAAAATATGCTTGACGAAAAGACAATTATATGAAAAAGTTTGATAAAACAAAATGAAACATTTTTTTAAAAAATCCTTTCACCCTAAAGAAAGCAATAGAGCCTCTAAGATGCAAGGGGTTACTGAGTGTGAGAAAATATGAGAAAAGCAAAATATTAAGCAGACAACAATAAAACAACAGGAATTAAGACAAAAATAACAATTGACATTGTATTTAAATTTTTGAAGATCAAAGTTGACGGGAAAGTGAGAAGTGCAATAGAAGAAACAGTTAGCATAAATCTTATAATTATATCTAGCTACTTCAAAAGTAAAATGACGAGACCTTGCCATCAATCTGGTACTATGCTTAAATTCACTAAGTCTACATACCATAGAGGGAGGTTCTTGAGAAGAGTTACTATGAAAATAAAGAAAAGGTACAGGGAAGCTACATCACTTATATCATGTCTTGGGTAGTTGATCAAAAATAGACAGTATAGAGAAAATGGATGTACATTGGAAATACATTAACTTTTCTTGATATAATATTAAACCAGACTCAATAAAGATATTTGTAACAATACGATTTCTCACACATCATTAAGAGATAAGTAAATAGATTCCTTTTCCTTTGAGTTAAGTACCCAAAACTTTCAGGAAATTTGTCTCCAGTCAATCTTTGAGTCAATTTAAGTGTTAGTGTTTTTGGGATTTTTTTTCTCCAGCTGCCTTTGAATTGACAAACATAAAATGTTGTTAATGGTTTTAAATAATTATAAAAGTAGTCCTTTGAAGAAGCTTATCAGCCAAAAAAACAAATGGGTGGTCTCTTGTTCTGGAACACAAAGGGATGGATAGAGATGGTGGGACCCTAGCTATTATCCATATAAGCAGAAAGAAGTGGGAGAAAGGGATCCAGCAGTTAGAGAAGTAGATAGGTGACCAGTGAGTGAGTAGCTGGATAGGGAGGAAGGGACCAGCAGAAGTTAGGAAGATAGCAGTCCAGTTCAGCTGAAGGAAAGATAGGCGACTAAGTGAGAATTCATATTGTTGCCATTTCCCAACTAGAGCAATTGTCATTATTCTTTGTGAATTCAATTATGGCCAAGTGGACAAACCTGTGCACATAGCTAGTCAGGTATATATGCGGACACAGCCAACATTGAATGTCATCAGGTTGTGCAGTGAGAGATGAGCAAAGCATGTTGTCACATTAAACAAGACTAAATAAAGATATTAATATTAAACTAGACTAAATAAAGATATTAATAATAAACCAGACTAAAGTAGTAATGGATGCACATTGGAGATACATTAACTTTTCTTGATATAATATTAAACTATACTAACTAATGATCTAAAACAATGGTAATATTAGCAGTTTCCTTATAAGGAAACATTTGGCATTCATTGACCAAGCAGCCAGCACTAGTGTCAGTTGAAATGTATAAAATCTTTCTCTTAAACAATTTTTCAGGAAAATAGGTTTCTCAAGTCCAGTAGATGTTATTTCTCTTTCCAATATTGATGGTGGTGGTGGTGATGGGTGGGTCCTGCCTAACTTTTTATTTGAAGTCATGTGGAATGTCAACAGCTTTATTATGTCATTATTTTCTCTTCAAGTTACATGTGATATCCATTTTAGTTGCTGTTGAACGTCCTCCACCAACAAAATGATCTCATAAGCTTCTATTCATACCATAAGAAATCTGGAATAATTATTGGGGTTTCTAATTAAGAGTAATTAGAATTTGTAGTCTTCCATATTTACATGATGTAGAGAAATACTTTTAAATGCCTTCAATATTCTAATTATTTGATATATTGGTTTATGAGATAATAATGATTTACTAATCCAGACTTCATGAGTTCAAGCGCCCTACGAGGCTGGCATCCCGCTCTCACCCTTTCACTGTCGAAATTCCTAAATGAAGCCGTCTCTTCTACTCCAATAGCTTCATGTCTCGCACCTCTCGCCTATTCCCTATTCCAGTTTCCCTGAGAGCTATAATCTCCAGCTATTCAATTGTAATGTCAATCAACATCTCCAGTTGCCTTGATCTATCCACTACCCCTTCTCCTCATCCTTTCTTCTATCACTCCTATCTGATCTTGCTCCAAATTTTCTGTAACCCTCATGCCCTAGTGGCTTCTCGCCTTGCTTGGGTGAAACGCTTTAAAAAAAAAAAAAAAAAAAAAACTATTTAACCCATAACTGAGGAATTCCACATAAAATTCTAGACACAAAAAGCTTACTGAATTACTAGAATTATACAGAATAATCTTATTTTATAGACGCAAAACTACCTACCAACAAAAAAAATAGTTACAATTGAAAAGAATTTGTCCCAAGATAAAATGTCTTGCAACTCCTGCAAAAATAATTAACAAAAAAGAAAAAAATCTTCAAGCTAAAGAAGGAATTTACAAAATAGACTGTAAAAATTGTTCCAAGAAACTTCTAGGAATTTAAAAGAATGTATGAAACACAAATGGGATCTTTTGTAAAAGGAACATACTTCTAACATTTTAAGCTTTATTATAACAATAAACTTGCTCATGTTATTACCACAACAGTTTGGTTGATCCATTCTACAGCCTTCTTCATGTGAACAATTCAAAAGAAAAGATTTAACAGAAAAAAATATAAATATTAGAGAGAGAGAGAGAGAGAGATTTATGTATTATATACTTGAAGAAGGCTGTAGAAGTGAACTGTTTAAATATTAACATCGTCATCTTCTGTCTCCTTAAATCCTGTTCTTTTATTGCCCTTTCTGTTCAAAAATGCTTTCTCAGTTTCTTTCACTCTCAGTAACCCCTTGCATATTGTGGTCTTATTGACATACATATCTAAAACAGGTTATAATTATGAACATTTGATAAAATACTTAAAAGTGAAAGATACAAATGTTTACATGCCAAAACAAAAAACTGCAACAATATATCAAAGCTAAATGAATAATTAATAATTTAGTCAAGAGAGAAAGAGCTAGTTAAAGATAAGAAAAGTTAATGTATTCAATGCACCAAAGAGATATTAGAAAAGAAGAAAATTAAAGTTACTAGAATGGATACTACCAATACTACTATGAATAAGTTCATAGAATAGATGCTACCAATACTACTATGAATAAGTTCATAGAATAGATGCTACCAATACTAATAATAGTAATACTAATAATTTTTTTTAATGCCATCTCTTTTCAGAACATAAGTAGTCATGACCCTTCAGATTCCTTTTCTCTATTATCTGTGAATTACTATGACTTGCTGAGAGACATAGTGGTTTTGAATTCAGAGTTGATGTCCTCTTAAACTAGAGTGCCTAGTCTACCCTACAATTTCACCCATAGCTGGAAGAAGAGATAGAGGTATGTTTTTTCAAGGGCATTAGTGGGAAAGTGAATGCAACAAACTAGACTGGAATTTGAACTCAACTTGCCAAATCCTCTTTCTGTACTGATATCTATTGCACTATCCACACAACAATTTATTATTATTAACCTTTAGCACCCTGTATGTAGGTGACTTCATTTGTCAAACAAAATGTTTGCACAGCCACTGCATGCAACACTAATCCTCAGACAATAGAGTGGTTGAATTTTGTGCTAGTGTTGTCATATCCCACTATGGTAACAAGAAAAAGACTAACTAAAAATCAAAGATGAGCCTATTGCAGTTGTCTGGCCACATATACCCAATGGATGAAATACTTATGAATATTGTAGGGTGATAAATATTAATAATAATAACAACAACAATAATTAACAGTTAAGAGAAGAGCATGATTTAAAAAAAAAAAAAAAATTATTAAGCATCTTTCAGTTGCATGTTTTCACACAAGCGTAGTTTCATTCATTATGACATATTCATTACCAGGACAACTTTTTTTTTAATTACAAGACAAGCAATTTTGTACAAAGGCTTATAATTTTTTGTAGATTTGTATATTTTTTATACTTTTGAAAATATAACTTGAAGAAAGGCATTCTGTTGAAATATTGTTTAACATTGCCAAACACTGTGTTATTTCTTTTTCTTAAATCCTGCTCTTCTCTTAACTGTTGAAAAATATTAGAAGAGTTACATCAATCAATTTTTTGTTTAATAATAATATTACTACTAATTCCACAACTCAGTTATGTGCCATGCGTGATACACGCTTAGGCAATCATGTATCTTTTGATACATGACTGATGAGGCACATTTTTCCCCTGCAGTAGGTTGCTATTTCTTTCTGCGGTAGAATGGTTGCCATCCAAGGCTGTAGAACCTGATCTGTCCTGCTATTTACCCATAGCTGGTGGGGGAGAAGAGTCATACCTTTCCCAAGGGTATTAGCACGTAAGTGAATGTAATGGATTCAACTGGAATTTGAACCTAGCTCTCTGATTCCTCAAGCTGAGCTGCTATCCATTACTCCACCACTATCTTCCCATAATAGTCACTACATTTGCAAAATATTTTCTTGAAATAACTTATGACATAAAGGAAGCATATTTTTCAGTATGCCCAGATTGCTACCAAATGTGACAAGGTTGAGAAACAATTTACTAAGCATAGCTTAGTTGTGGCACATGGGCGAAAATTTGGAACACCCAGTGAGGATTGAACTCACTACTCAGTCATAAGTGATCTCGCAAGACAAGCTTGCTAACCATTACACCATGTCAAAGTTCCCAAATGATTTAATTGTAGCTTAGATCTGGCACTATTTAATCATAATTGATCTAATGAGAAAAGCTTAATAACCATTACACCACGTCAAATGACTTTCTAAGCATAGCTTAGATGTGGCACAAGACTGGAAGTGTGAAGCACCCAGTAGGAACCAAACTCACTACTCAATTGTAATTGGCCTAGCATTTATAACAGAGGAAGATTGAAAATGATTTCTGCTTTATTTTAAAGAATTATTTTTTCTTGAAGTTTAAAAGTTTTCCAATACATTACCTGCGTTATTTTTATTATATTAGACAGATGAGCATCAAAAGAGGTGTCTTTTATTTTTAAATGCAAAAATGAGAAAGATAGAAATGACTATAATGATCAACTAAGCCAAAGACCAACTCCAGTTTAATTAAAATTTCTACTAAACTCACCATATAAGAAATTTACTAACCTTTTGAGATATTTCTTTTAAGGATGGATAGAGGACTTCTTTGGACAGAAGTGTTTTCATCATATTCTGCATCACTGGAAGAATATCTGGGTTATCAGCCCCTCCACCTCCAGTGTTTCCATCCAGTCCAACTCCAACATTCCCTGGGTTAAGACCCAGATTACTGAATGCTTGATTCAATTCATCTTCATTCAGCTGCTCCTGGAATTGGAAAAAGAAAAAAAATGGCAGTGCAAATTCATAGGAGAAAAGAAATAAGTGATTTCTATCAACAATTTTACAGCTGGAAATAAAATAAGGATTTAATTTACAAATAAAACAAAATATGAAAACAGTTTTATCTCTCTAGTCTTCTAAAAAAAAGTAAAAATAAGCTCACAGACACAGTACCCAATTGAAATATATACATAAAATTAAAATACCGCACAAAGAACACTCAACAAGTTAAAATCTTAAGGATCTAAATATTATTCTATTTTGAACTATTGTTCTCATCTTGGCTGATATACACAACATTTCAACCACGTGCTATCTGGTCATCATCAGGTGTTCAGATTGGTTGATATGCGATATCTGTTGATTATTATGATATTTTGTCCCTGTGATATCAGTTATTGTTCATTCCTCCTGAATTTGTACTCACTGTCTGATCCAAGAATTGAACTCCTGACCACAAGATAACAGTAACACCTGTATAACCAACTCTTATATCCACTACACTACTGTCCTGAAGGACATGAGTGGTTATGACTTCAATCATTGGATCTGCTAGTGAAGCACTAATTCAGAAGGAACGAACAATAAATGACATCACAGGGATGAAATATCACAATCAACATATTCCATACCAACCAATCAATGAATGCTGGAGGGTTAGTTGGTATTTTTTTAGTGGCATATCAACATTTCTATGGGTTATTTAATGCTGAAATCTAAATATTTTGTACACAATTTTATAGCTTCAACCACAGATATTTTGTACATAATTTTATACTTCCAGTGCAAACTTATGTTTAGATATAGTTTGGAGATAAATGTATTGCTGGTAATTTTACTATAAAAATGTTTTTTTATACTTTAGTGCTGTATTGGTTGACATTTTGCTATAAAAATGTATTACAATTGGTCATTTTTTTTTTTTAATAAATATATTGCAGGTATTTTCACCATAATGTATTTTTGTACTTCATGAACGACCAAACAAAAATTGAAACACTATATTCCCATAGCTGGTACCCTAACAGGTGCTACCACCTTGGGTCAGGGTGGTCCTGGGAACAACAGCAATTAAGAGATGGTTCTACACTCCTCAAAACCTCCAATCTATTGATCAGAAACTTTGTTGCCAGATGTAGTTTATCGTCATACCCATAGAGAGGGTACTTGGTTGAAAGATGTTGTCTACATTTGCTAAGATGAGAACAAAGATGGTCTCAGAAGTGACTAATATCAGATAAGTTGTCTCCCTTATGTGTTCCAACAGCCCAAATGCAGTAGTACCAAGGTGATACCTATAACAGGTCTGGCAGCCATGCAACTGGGGTCTATAATTGGGGACTGACATGTAGAAACCTAAATTACTGCTAAAGAACATTTTTAGCACTATTCTGTAATTATTTAATTATCAACTATACCTAGTGTTAGGAAACACCTCACAACTGTAACAATTATTGATTTATTTGCTTAAATGCAAATGCATGAAGAAAGAAAAAACCTAACCTTCTCTAACTGTATGCACAAAAATTACTTTATTTGCCACAATTATGAACATTTTAGATGATATTGGAGTAATAATATTACAGTTTGTTGATACTAATTGATCAAAAACATTGAAAATTTAATTATATAATATAATCAGTAATCAATAAACAGTTTATGAAATTATGTATGAACAAAATTTGAAAATACTTGGAAAAAAAAAAAAAATAATGAACTTCAGACAAGCAATAATTTTGATAATTTTGTAAATTTTATTTTAGTTTTCAACTAGCACTAAATGCTTGGTCCAACATTTCACAGTGTCTTGAAAATTATATATATATATATATATATATATATATATATATATATATATTTTTGTAAGTTTTGTAAAACTATAAATACATCTTGAAAACACACACACTATATATATATATATATATATATATATACACACACACACACACACACAAACATCAATAGCTGACAATGTAAGTTTTGTATAGATGCATAAGCATGTTGACAGCAGCAGAAGCGTTAAGTATTTTCTTGATTTAACTTATTTTTCAAAGTTATTATCTCCATTTCCACTGTTTTTTAAATTGTAAACATTCAATGGAACCCTCTCTCTGCTTTTCCCTGACTGGACAAATTAATCAACACATTTGTTTCACTTTTCATTCAAATCAGTGTCCACAAAAACTAGGAAAGTTTCACTGCATATTTACAAGTGACAGTAGATGAAATCAACACCACAGAAAGAAATGAAAACAAATGCAGGTTCAATAATTTGGTATTTTATTAATTGGGAGTTCAAAGTCAGAGCTACTTTTCTCTGGTAGTAAGTAGGTATTGCATATGTCACTTCAGTTCTTACTTCTGCAAAGCAACTGTTACATGACTGGCTGAACAAACAACTCCACTCTCTTTCACACCTTAACCAGAACATTACTTATGTAAGGCTGCAGATGAAAACTTTTTGTCCAAGTGTCACTTGACCTCAAAAGTTTTCATTTATTTATTATTTTACTTCTTTTCAGTCAAGTGGGCTGTTTCATTGAACACCAGATACTTCAGACTCTAGTCACATCATTTAGGGCCCACTTGACTTTGTGTGTGTTCAGCCGGTTATGCAGGGTTATGGCACAACACAACATTTTGAGTGCGTTTTTTTTTTGGTCTTCCTCAAACTGTTGCATCAAGTCTTTACTTGTCATTTGATACTTTTCTATATCTCCTCTAAGACAACAATCCAACAGAATGACAGGACTGTATATTTAAAAAAAAAAAAAAAATTAAATGCCTATATTTTTATGTTGTAATGTTTTATGACAATGTAATGTATAATGACAGGTCTGCATATTAAAGTTTCTTGTTAACTGTGTTAATGCAAGAAAAGGTCAAATTGAGCAAATTTGTTTATCCTTATAATGAAATCTGTCTTTTTATTGACATTCTGTTTTGACAAATATTAAGTTTATTTAGTGGAATTGCCAAAAGTGCCCAATTTGCTTTGCATTGATTGCTGATACTAGAGAGACCTTAACTACTAAAATTAGTTTTCTAAGGAAGGTTGACTGGTAAGGTTTCAGTACCATAACTAGATTAGTATTTTTCAAAATAAAATGTACAAATTTGAGAAAAAAACAAAAAGTCAAACTTACATTATAAAAAGAAAATAATGGAACCAATATAGCCACCACCTATATAAAATCAAGTGCTTTAAAATCCTTTTGTTACTTTTTGGATATTAGGTATTAGCAGAAATGTGTTAATAATAATAATGATGATGATGATAATAATAATAGATGACAAGATCAGTCTTAAAATCACAAAAGAAATAAATCAACCTTATGACAAATGATAAGAAAAAATAAAATTGTTCCTTTACCTGTAAACCCTCAGCATTTTGGGCCAAACTGCTCAATGTTTTAGCAAGAGTATCAGCAAACTCCTTCTGGGCCTCTGGGGAGTCACCTTACATATAAATAAATTATAATTCTATCAGAGATGAAATATCAACAAGTATTTTTAACTTTTGTCAAATGTTAAATTCACATGGTTAAAAGGCAGTAAAGTACGTTTTTCAAATCCAAATAATAAATTGGATATTATGCATGGAGTTTATGTAGCCACTGTTTTGATGGTAAAAACAGCGAATATTACTGATTTTGCATATTTTATTTTTTATTTGGTGGTTGTTTTTTTAACTCTCATTTAATGTTTCATAGGATCTGCATTTTACAAATTTATTGTGAAGTAAAATATCACTTAATGAAGGATTTTAACATGAATCATTTGGAATAGTGTTTTCATCTTTATTTTCAGAATAAAATTTCAGCCAAAATGGTCTATTTTCAGATGTTACACCTCTTTTTTAATGTAATACAACTCCTCTCCAAAGACATGGATGATGTGGCAGTTAACAGCACAGTGAATGGAATTGGCAACCCAAATTCAAACTCTGGTTGAGATATCCTGCATTCACCTCACACTGATGCCCTTGAGAAAAGCTATGTCCACATTTCCCACACAGCTACAAGTAAACAGTAGGATGTTAGAGGCATTTTGGTCTGTAAGCCAGTCCTACTTAGGTGTTGAGTTAACAACCCAGTCAAGATAAAAAAACTGAAACTGCAGCTGGATTATTTGGTGTTGTTGCAACCATTCCCTATACTTCACAAGAAATTTTAAGAGAAAAAAAACAAACAAAAGTTTTCCCTTCTACCCAAAATTTCATTACCAACTCAACTGGAGTCAATCACAGATTAGTGCTACAGATTCAAATATAAAAAAAAAAACAACATTTATAAAAATTAAACACCACAAAGGGAAAACTTAATGAAACATATAGCTGAATAATGTTATAAAACAACTGATTTTAACAATGAGGATATTTGTTCAAATAATTAATTGAATAATAATAATGCTTCATCTTAAAACGAAACAGATTTATTGAAATACCAACTATCAGACATTACACATTCTTTTAATAATATTAATCCATTTCTACATGATGGCAAACTATTTACACAGTCATAATCAGCTCCAGAGACCAATTTGAATACATTAAGCTCTAATGATTTTATACCAGAATGAAAACTTGGAAAACTTTATTATGGTAAAAAATACTTAAGATGAGGCACTGGTTGGAACATGGGATACTACAAGACACCTCCTACAATCTGAAATATATTTCAGCTTTAAATAACACAAAAAGGGTTGATAAGTCCTAAAAACAAATCAGTTGTCATGGTACAAAAATATTATAGTCTAATATATTAGGCTTGGAACCCAGTAATAATTGAGATTTTGCCAATCTAGTTAATTGTCTTGCATAAATGGGTTAAATAAAGGTTACAAAATTATTAAATTTAAAAATAATAAAATTGCAAATTCAATACTGTGGAGATATTTGAATAGTTTTTCTTATTAAATTTAAACTTAATCTTCATATCATGGTCTTAATCTTCCCTAGACACCAAGCTTAGTATATTATACTATTTTTGTACTATAACAAGGAGTTTAGAAATCATTGTTATAGTACAAAAATGTTATAGTCTAATGTATTAGGCTTAGTACCCAGAGAGGATTAAGACCATACCCATCTAGTTAGGCATTGTGCATAAATGGATTATATAAAATAATATTGCATCTCATCAACAAATCAGAGGCCTATCTTCAACTCAATAGTCTATTTGCAGGATCACAAATGTGATTAACATATTTACTGCTGCATGTGCATTGCTTCAGATGCACAGGTGTCTATTTCATGATTTTATTTATGGCAATATAAAGAGCTAAACTCAATTTCTGCCTTGCAGCACTGAGCTTAGAGACAATGTGCTAATTATATTGCATTGTATATGATAAATATCCAAGGTGACAGTCAATGTGTTGAAGAGCTTCTTAAGCTTAGACCAATATATACAATGTCAGAAATTTTACTAAGAAACATTTGTGTTAATAAAAGAGATAAATAATTAAAGTGGCCAAATATCAATCACTTCATAGATGTAAAATAAGAAAACCATCATCAAACCATATCAATGTGTATTTATGTATATATTTCCTGTCCCATCTGTAGTGGAGGTAAATCAACTTCCCTTAGTCATCTTAATAAACTATACAAATATTTACCTTCATTTAGACTTAATTAGTTTCTGAGCAAAATGAACAGTTTAATTAATCAGTTCCTTTACTCCAAAGTAAGTCTTATTTGTCCAAGCCTTTCATGTGAGGCAGTCAGATACCTTTGTCTATTAAGTGGTTGTTTTGCTCCAACTTGATCTTGAAATAGATTTTGTCATTGCTGTTTTAGTCATTCCGTTGCTAATTTTTTTTTTATGAGATATTTCCATTTCTCTGTTATATTAAATACACAAAATTTTTAACATCAAAAAATAAATTATAGATACCATTGAACACATAAAAAAAGTTCCTTGGCCTCTATTTTAGTTGTGAATTCTTTATCTCCACTTTATTGAATCACAATGCATTGTTTCAAGACATCTCACTATTAAAGCTTTCTAACAATAGCCATCATTTTCTGTGACACTGGCACAATTATCTAAGATTAATGGCCAGTCTTCAGAGGCACTGGTAGTCAATGAAGGCATCCTTCAGAGCTCACTTCCCAGACCAAGCTTCTGATTTACATAAATGACCTACCTAAGAATAGAATATACACCAATCATTTGTAAACGTCTATGCTGATGATACAACAATACACAGGCACACCTCTAAAAGTCTTGACAATCAGAGATTAGCAGCTGACCTCTCTTCCAATCTAACACCAACTTCTCAGTGGGGAAAAAATGGCTGGTTACATTCAATGCCTCTAACACCAAACTGGTTACATTCCATCACTGCCGATTCAACCCTGAACTACCACCAGTTACAATGAATGGATGTGCCCACATCTCGAGAGGATGTTGGGCCTCAAACTCACATCTGACCTCAAGTGGAATTCCAATATATGATCCATCATTAAAAATACAGGTAAAATGATTGGCTCCTTGTACCACTCCAGTAAGTACCTGATTCCTCATGCTACCCTCTACCTTTATAAGAGCCAGATCAAGCCCAAAATGGAGTACTGTTGCCATATTTGAGTAAGAGCTGCCCAGACCTCACTTTCCAGTCTTGATAAAGTTCAAAAGCATCTCCAAGTCCTTGTGAGAGAAGAATTATTTTCCGTACTCCAACCTCTCTCTCTCACAGGTCTATCACTACTAACCATGGTAAGTACTCAGACAAACTGCATCTCCTGGTTGCACCATGACTGACCTTCATGGCTAAGACCCACCATGCCACTTACATAGTAGCAAACTACCCACATTCCCTCTGTATTCAGTGGGAAGTAAGTTCCACTCAAACAGCTTCTTTCTGCAAACCACTGCCTATGAAACAGGCTCCCTGGAGGAAGGTTCCCCCCACAACCGATCACTACAATCTTAACCTGTTCAAGTCTAGTGTCAACCATTATCTTCCCTTCCTATCCATATAAACTACCCCTTATTGTAACCATCTACCTTGAGTGGGCCCCAAGGCCTTGTACAGAGCGAACCTTACATTAAAAAAAATAAAAAAAACAATACAGTTAACTTTGTTTCAGTAAGAGTTTAGTCAAGTTCATAAATGAGCAAATCTTGAAATAAAATTTTGTCAATATTTAGAAAAGAAAGGCTGTGAAAATAGCTGAATCCTCTGTTCATGTTAGGGGAAAAAAATTCAGTTATTAATTCAACAATCCTCATTAATTTCATTTTCCAAATAGCAATGATTTCAAAGACTATTCAGACAAATCACAAATTGAGGTTTTAAAATTTAGTACAAGAATAGAAAACCAATTGTACATTTTGATATAGAAATACAAGAAATCTTCTAAAAATGTAATATAATGTCCAGATACTTTTCTGTAAACTCGTCTGTTAGGGCAGCTAGCCAAACTGTTGCTGATGCCTACTCAGTCAGCTTTGTATTTGTTCAACATTCACATAGCCCACCTGCAGTTTATATTGCAACTATACTGAGCAAACCTTAGTTACAGTTTCTGAGAGAGAATGTATCATCTGGTTTGATTAACAGTACACTTGGTTTCAATGACTTCCAGCATTCTGTCTACCCAATTTCACCTACAAGGCTCTGTTAACCCATAGTATGGTTTTTAGGCACCTTCCAAAGGTGTCGTACACTTAGATCCTCTCCCTAGGACAATTACGCTAAAAAGCCACCTTCCTATCAACCCTGTTGGGATTCAAACCTGGGTTTTATGGCCAGTAAGTGAATGAAAATGCAGATTAATAGATAAACAGTAGTATAATTCTTGCTTCTGTACTTTAAATAGATGTCTAATATGAACTCTCATAGTGGCAAAGATTAGAGAAAAGCAGTAACTGACAGATTAAAACACAAACTGCATGTTTGCATACTCACCAGCGGATTCTGCAGCTTTGGCAAGGATTTCAATGTTTTGCATAAGTTCCGGGTCATCTCCAATGAAAGAACGCATGGCTTCATCAAGTTGTTCAGCCAGGTCCCTACCTGCTGAGTCATCCCCTCCTTCATGTGTTGATGTGTGTAACCCACTGAATGTAGATGACACAAACTGATTGGTAGAAGCTGAAGATGGTGACTGAGGATGATTCTGAAATAAACATAGAAATCATATAAAAAATTGTTCAGTGAATAATTTTTATGGTTCAAGATATCAAATTATCTCTGCTATTCAAATATATATTTGCATTTTCAATGTAACTTTAATATTTTTTTTTATATAACCATAACGAAAATATTCTTAAAATATTACTATTATGCCTGTACCTGTATTGAATATTCTTTAATCAGGATATATTTTAGCAATATTTACAAAGCTTGAAGTAAACTTATTGCAAATTCTTTAAATAAATTAGAATTATTGTTTGTCAATAAAAAATATTCTTTAAAGAAATACAACTATTTTACTATTTATTGCAAACCAAATTGGCATATATTTCAACACTACCATAGTAAAAAAAAAAAAAAAAAAAAAAAGATTTTCTATAACCAGCATTATAACAATAAAACAATCAAAATAAATATAAGTTTGTCATATAGATATCATTTCAGTTTATAAAACTATTTAGAAGTTATAACATCTAGAAAATTAAAATCAATGCTTCATAAAAATTTCTAAAATTCAAGCATTATGAACTAAAATCAAACATGTTATCTACTTGAAACACAATTACACAAACTAAAAACATTCTTTTCATTGCTTTGCTTCCTGCAAAGTCAAATATGAGTTTGCCATATTGATATCATTTCAGTTTATAAAACTATTTAGAAGTTATAACTAGAAAATTAAAATAATTGCTTTATATAAAGCTTAAGGGGTTACTAGGCTGCAGCCTATATTAGCCTCAAGGATAACCCAGTCCTGTTTACAGGTTGTGTAACAACAGCTCTGATTGAGAAATCATCAAACCAAATTCAAATTCTGACCCAAGTTCATTACATTCACTTTCTCACAAATACCTTGGAGAAAGGTATGACCCCCACTTCCCACGAATCTCCCTGCAGCTATAGGTTAAATACCAGGACAAATTGGGCTCATCAATTCAGAATCAGTTTATATGCTAATTAAACCAGAAGTAAAACACAAAACCGTTACAGGTATAGTGATATAGACTGTGGACCAGGCAATAGCAAAATTTTTGTTCTGGTCCACTTTCCTTCTGTCTAGTGTATATTCTCAGCTTTAAATAACCCACAAAGGGTTGATAAGCCATAAAAAAAAGTCAGTCAATCAATAAGTAGAGAGAAAATACTCTAATTAGTAGAGAACTACCCCACCATGGGATACTGGGTATGTGGCCTTGAAAAGATTATGGAGTTCATAATTAACTGTAGGGTGGGATTGTGGACTATATGATCTTGACTGAGATCAAATAAAAAAAATAAATAAATAAATATGTTAATTTTAATTGCTTTTTATCTCATCTACTAAGACTGTCAATCTACAGTCATGAATAAACAATACTTATTAAAAGTTAAGAATGAGCTCACAGCAAGAGTCAAATTCACCTCCTTTTTTAACTCAGAAAAACTGCCTATGTTACATTGTACAGCATCTCTTCCAAATGAGATACCAAACTTTTTATAGTTGACAGAATTCAGTCATGAACTCATTCTCACCTTAATCACTGAACATAGTATTTGTCATTGCTTTTCTCTTAACTGGCCAAAATTGGTAACTTTTGATGTTTTCTGAAAGTTTCAATTTTATTTACTTCATGCATTTTTACTTAATATTTTTGTAAATCTTAATATTTCTTTCCAGTTCCCAATGTGTCTTAGCCCTATTTTTTGTTAATTCTTGAATCTAATACTATCCCACCCAATCACCTGCCATGGCCTTAGTTAAAATGGATGTCATAAATTTGGGAAGTTATATTTTCTGTTCTTCAGCTAATAGGTTGCCAACTCTTGATAGAGTTGGTCAGTTTGGCAATTTAGGTTTTGGTATCAGTTTCTGGTTTTGTTTTCCTTGATACCGCAGTTTTTGATTTGGTTTTTCAGTTTTTAATTTAGTATTTTTGCTTTCTAAGGAAGCCATTCATTTTCTTGTGCAATGGTAGCATTTCCAGTCAATATCTGATTTCATTTGAAATTGATAAATTTGCAACTTTCTCATGTATTTCTGGTCCAATCTTAAAAATATTCATATGGCTGGAAAGAAAAAAATAATCTTTCTAAATATGTAATTTGTATGTGCTTTTATTCATTGAATTATTTTTTTTTACAGTAAGTTAAAACAGTATTGCTTCGACCAGCTGAAAATGCAAAATGATTTTTTTTTTAGAATAAATTTTACACGTTACTTTGTTTCACAAAATCAAAGTGACCAATCTTTATCAATATTCTTGAAAATGTACACTCCACAGCTGTTTGAGGTTTCCTATAGCCCCACTGAACTTAAATAAAGTCAATTCAGGTTTGCTATGGTAAAAATTTTCTATCCCAAGTAAAAATTATCACAAAAATGGCAAAAGTCATTTTGTCACAGCTTATTTTCTCTCAAAAAATGGATTTTCATACTTTTATAGGGGTAAAATATTGAAAACTGACTGTTTTATCATCACCTAAACAAATATCAAGGAAACTTTTGATCTGAACCACATGAAACTAGGTATTTTCTAAAAGCATAGGATATATTCTTTCATTTAAAAGTAAAATTGGCTGGTGTAAATGACTAAATTTTTTCAGGAAGCAAAATGTGAAAAAATAGTGAAAATTTTGCATTTTTTCTAGTTCTAAACAAAAATTTCCCCCATTAATGGGAAATTAACTTTTTTTTTTTTCTTTTGGAAAATCAGAAAGCCTAAATCATAATCAAACTATTCCAGGCATAAAATTGAGAGTTTTGAAGGAAATCAACATTCCTAGGGGGTCAAAACGTGACAAAGTAATTTCAATTTGTAATTTTCAATTATACAATTGTCAGGGGTTAAAAAAAATTGACACCCAGCCACAGAAATCTTTAGTAAAAGGCGAAAGATTTATCAGCAATTCCTGACCACCAGAAACCAAAAGTTTTGTTTTTTTTTGTTTGTTTTTTTAAAAAGCAGCAATAAGGAAAATTAAACCAAACTGACATCTCTGGGTCAAAGGTCAGCCAGCCAACAATAAACATTTAGAACAAGTTGTAATAAAACCCACCACTCCCAGATAAGAGCAAAGAGTGAAAAAACAAAGGGTCAACTAGGGCTTGATATAACCTATGTTTGAACAATGGCTTGATGTGTTTTGTTTTTAACACCCCATGACCCGGGTGATGACAACAACACTTAGCAGACGACATTGTTTTTTTTTTTTGCCACATATCTTTCGTATTTCCCATCGCCGGGCCATTTAACCATTCCTTTTATTCAATGATGTTCACGCCAAATGAAAGAGAAAGGAATAAAGTTTGAATGATATCATTTTGAAGTGAAAATAAGTATTTTTTCACAAAAAAAATGGTGATTTTTTTCAGAAAATTGGGCATAATTTCTTAATGCTAACTGCCGAGTGAGTGACATTTTCCACAGCCAAATCGAAGATTAATTACCAGTGAATAATTCCATGTGCAAACAATAGCTGTCTGGATCCTATAACGTCGCCCGAAAAGGTCCAAAAGTTTACTGATTGATCGAAAACTTGTTGTGCATGCTTGTGTTTTTCACAGTCAATTTCCATTATTTCATCTTGATGTTGACATTTTCGGACAGCCAAGTCATCAAGGATTCAGGAAAACAGTTTGGCATAGGTTTGCTTTAAGAACTTTACATTCTATGAGGTGTTTAAAATGTTACTAATGAATGAGATTTTGGGCCAAATATTTTGTTTACATGCCATGTTGGAGTTTCCTTTATGACAAAAACATGGCTTTTAAACAGCCATGACTCAATTAGAAGACAACTTAAACTACAACCAGAAAGATGTTCATTCCTTCTCTGACCCAAGGAAGCAAATTCCTTCAAAAATTATAAAGTAAGCAATAAAAAGAAAAATAAAAAAAAGAAAAGGCAATGCTTTTCTTTTACATCAGTCAACTGTTATTGGGGTTTTGCAAATAAATTTCTTCCAAACAAAGAAAGTCAATCAGTTAATTTTTATTTTTGTTATTTTTATTTTTCTCCGAAATAAATTTGTTTTTAATGAATACACCTAAAATTAAATATCAAAAATAATTAAAAGCTTTTAATTTCATTTTTAAAATGTGTAGATTTCCAAATCTGTGAGTATCACCTGTTCTTTTTTAGATACACATTTTGAAACTGAAATTAAAAACTATTTTAATCATTTTAAATATATAATCGTAAGTGTATTTGCTAGAAAGCCATAAAGATATTTGGAAAAATAAAATGAATTAATTTTCCTTGTTTAGAAGAATTTTATAGGCAGAACACCCACCAAACACTAGTGGCTAAAAAAGGATAATTTTTAATTCTGGTTTAAAAAAAAAAAAAAAAAAAAAAAAGACTTGCAGTTTTGAAAATATACACATTTTTAAACTGAGATTAAAACTTACTTTATTTTTTTAATATCTAATTTTATGTGTATTCAATAGATAGAAACAATTTTATTTGTAGAAAACAGACTTGCATATATGAATATATACACATCTTAAAAATGAAATTAAGAACTATTTTAATTATTCTTAATATCTAATTTAGGTGCATACCCTATATAAAAAACAAATTTATTTATAAAAAAAAAAAATCTTCATTCGTTTTTCTTGTTTGCAACAATTTTATTTCGTGATTGGCATAATAATGGCTTTTGAAAATCCTTACAAAAAATCCGACTTCATAAAATTTAGCATTAAGATGAAATTGGCAACCTTTTTTTTTTTTTTTTTTTTTTTTTACTCGTTATTTTGTTGTTAATTTTACCACAAAAAGTTTTTTTTTGAAAACTGAACCAAATAGATTTCCCTTTCAGACATCATGTCATATTTTCTTCATTTCTTTTGTAAACAAATAGATTTCACATTTATTTCCTAAAACTAGTCAATTAAATGTTTTTGACATATTTTTGTTTAATCTTTTTATTTTTTTTCTTTATTTAAAAAGATTTCTATACCTAAGATTACTCTTAACTAGGCAAAGCTGGTAACTATTGATGGTTTCTGAAAGTTTAAATTTTATTTTCTTTCCTATATTAGTTAATGCTTTTTTATTATTATTTTATTGTCAATCATTAATTTTTAACTAGTATTTCTATCATTTTAATTTTAATTGTAGTTTTTGCCACAATAACTCAAAACCAGAATCATCACCAGAGTTTTGAAGGCAGAGAGTATCCATCAAGTCAGGGAAGGTTAGGGAAGGTTAGGGTAGTCCATAAGTAAGAATTTGCACATGAGAATTATTCACATCATTTTCACGGGGGATGGAATAACAATGTTCTTTCACCCATTTTACTCAAATTCTTCTTGTTTTGTTGAAAGTTATGCCAAAATGCTTATAAGCCCAAAATGACAAAAATACATACGTTCAAATATGCTTTAAAATATAATATAAACTATGATTAATATTAATATCAGAGTGGTAAAAATTACAGAAAAGGAATAACTGACAGATTATGGTGTAAACAGTACATGTCTGCTTCAATCAATTTTTATTTTTGAGCAACTAATTATAAAGTATTTCAATATTCTTATCTACTGAAATGAAAATCTTTCTCTTTAGCTTCCAAATCTGAACAAAACACCACCCTGATTAATATTTTTTTTCCAATTTATTATCTTATTGTTTCTTGTATATCCATCAGTTATTATTAATTCAATTTTAAATAATTTGTCTTTATGTGAACAGGATTGTGTCATGATGTAAAAGTCTGAAATCCTTTTTTTTAACTTTTCCTTTAAAAAATAAAAAATAATTGAAAATCATCACAAATCAGATTAACATTTACTGGATAAAGCATATTTTCCCCCCCAAACATGTTGCTAGAGCAGCTCTTATTTTTTTTCTCTCAAATAAATATCTAATGAAAGACTGAAAATTCAACCAAATAAGAAAATTCAGTTACAGAAAAATCTTACAGGTTTGTTTTATTATATCAGTTACTAGCAGCATAGCCCGGCGTTGCCCGTGCTTGATTAAAAAATCTTACAACTCATACAGCAATCGCTATCACTTGACTTAAAATATTTTTGCCCTTCCTTGCCTTTAAAAGGATGCCCTTTGCCATGCTGATGTTGCTACATGCCTTACTTCTTGCCTATATCACACTGCAAATTTTTTCTAAGCTCTATACTAAACATTAAATCTGTTACAAAAGAAGAACTAAACAAAATGAACACAAAACGATCAGCTTTAAAAAAGGACTCGTAACTGGAAAAACTGAATGAAAAAAAAATGTTAACAACAAATACTTTTTTCACACCCAACCCAGTTCTGCATGAATCAGAATCAACGTTGAGTTTAAGCAAAGCAAATGAGTCAATTGGAGTAAAGTGCCGTGCAGATTTAAATTTTTACCCACTTGTGACGAATGCAGCTATCGATTTTTTTTTTTGCATGCTAGCATGCTAGTTAACATTCGTGTCAGTCAGCTGTTGGCAATCACACTGGCCAATAGAATCTTCCTGCCTATTCGTGGCAGCCATCTATAGTCTCTCACTCTGGCCAGTAGAAAATAGCCACAAACTACATGAAAACTGCCGTAGAAGCATGAAAAAAATCGATTATTTCCACTATCAATGGGAGTTGGGAAATGCAAAGTTGGTCTTGGCCTTTCCGCTAACTTGGAGCATGTGCATGTAAATTTTGGTGCAAATCCATCAAAAATTGCAGTCGTGCATTCATTATACACACACACACACACACACATCCTGCCTTTTATAGATAGAGATTTCTTCTATCATTTTAGCTTTTTATTGTTACTACTGAAAATGGAATCTGATAGAAACTTCTCATTAGTCCAGACTATATTCTTTATGTCTGTTCTTTATGTTCATTCACATCATTGATATTCCAGAACACAACAGATATTCAAGGAAGACGAAAGAGTATTCGGCCAAAATGTTTTAGAAAAGAAAAAAAAATATGAGAAAGAATAAAGAAATTTGTCCAAACCAGACACACACAATGAATTTTGTTAAGTGTGATGTTTTGATCAGGTAAGAACTAAAACTCCTTATAGGAAAATTAAACAGTGGCATATCTAGAGGACATAATAATTGGCCACAAATGGCTACAGTTGAAAGAAAAGGGGAAATGGAAAACAAAAGAGAAAAAGCTAAGGGGCTAGTGTAAAGTAGGGGAGAAAAAAAAAAAGAAAAATCAAGAAAAGGACAAATGATCACAACACCTTACACGTACACACATCTGTGACAAACTTTATATATATATATATATATATATATATACACACACACACACACACTTACGCATCATATTTTCATTCAAGCAGTTTTGGTTAAATAATTTAGACATTATGCATATTTATTTTAGCTTTAATCCTTTCACGTCTACAAATTCATTTTTGGGTTTTACAACTACAACGTTGACAAGACAGCTTACGTTTCACTTGAATGAACATAGTTCAATCTCAGAACATTTGAAGGAATACTCATGTCCACATTCACAGTTTGGACAGATATTACGCAAAAATACACTAGTATTTCATCAAAATAATAAGCAAAAACTTAAAATTTTGGAATCCTTTTACATAAGAGAATTGCACCCAAAAAATAAAGTCAACTATGAGTATAGCAACAAAGTTCTTAAATGTTTGTAGCAGCAAAGTTTTATAAAAAATACTAAATTAAAAATCTTTTTCATTTTTAAATATTAAAATAAAAATTACAAAAGTTACCTCCCTTGTATAGATAAAAATTTTCAATTTGAATTTTGAACGCTGTAAAATATTTCAAATTTATGGAGCTACTGTAGAAACATCCACAGATATTTTAACCCCCTGAAGATGGTCTCAGGTGAAATTAAAAAGTACTTGGGGAAAATAAAAATTATTTGAAAAAAAACTTTGAAATTTTTCTTAATCAATTTTCTACAGCCATCAAGAAATTGATTTGTGGACTTGAAAGGATTAAAGCTAAAATAAATAGACATAATACATCTAAATTATTTAACCAAACCTGCTTGAATATATAATTTTGTACCACAGAATTTAAATATGGCTTTGAAAATGACAAAACACATTCTTTTAAAAGGGACCTTTTTCATCCAACATTTCTTCAGAAAGAAGGATTTGTTGAAACAACAATAATCAAAGTGGCAAAACTAAAAGAAAAAAAGGGGGGTAAATAAGGAGCCACAACTAAAATAAATTTATTAGTAAAAAAAAAAAAAAATAAGTCATGGCTCCTTATTTACCCCCACGTCTACTTTTTTCAATTTCAGTTTTGATTATTGTTCCAACAAATCTTTCTGAAGAAGTGTTGGACAAAAAAGATCCTTTTAAAAAAAATGCATTCTGTCATTCTCAAAGCCGTGTGTGTGTGTGTGTGTGTATAAATAAATTAATTTTTGAAACAAACATTTGTAAGTAAAATGCAAAAATGAATAAAAATATTACAATCACTCATCTTTTTCATTTTTCAATAAAAAATTACCATTTATTCTTCAAATATGAGTGAACATTTTTTTTTACAAGCATAATACAAAAACATTAATCAATCAATCAAAAAAATTATCAATTTATTTCTTCTTTGTGGTAGTTAGATCTATTGATTAGTTTTAAAGCATTTCAGTCATTTGAAATAATGTTCCGTATTCAGTTTATTGCTATTTGTTTTTTTTATTTTCACAAACAAAATTTATTTCAATAATAATTTCAAGACAAGAGCCAAGGCCAACTAAACAATTATCTTTGTGATTAATTTCTATAAAACAGATAAAGTCTATGCCTTTTCTCTAAATACTTTCGTGGTAATTGTTCTGATGAACTTTCCACTATCATACCTAGACTCAATGAATTTAAGTGCAGTACTAGATTGGCAGCAAAATCTCATTTTACAATTGAAATGATTAGATGTAACCATAAGTTCTATGCTAACAGTTTTCTCGCACTTTTCCCTTATAGGACTCTCTTCCAGCTTCTTGCTTTCCAGTCGAGTTTGATATTAAATATCAAAAAAAAAAAAAACGTAAATGCAATGTTAATCGTTATTTTATGTCTTAATTTCTGTTCTTTTATCATTCTCACTCATTAATAAGGTTTTTCTTATATTCTTTCAAACTCAGTAATACCCTGTGTGTTAGTGGCTTTGTTGCCTTGCTTGGGGTGAAATGATTAAAAAACATTTTTTTAAATTAAAAAAATAAATTTTTTAAAAATATTTAAAAAAAAAAAAAATAAAAAAAAAAAACAAAAACATACATTTTGCTATTTCCCAGGAATTAAACCAGCAATAACATTGGTTGAATGAAGATTATTAAACACTAGCTGAATTACACTCATCTGTTAAGAGTTCAATAATAACAGAGAATTTATTCCTCAGTATTGAAAATGAACAGGCCTATTTAATGAAATGAAACATAATTGGATTTGATCAACATCTTTTATCAAAGGGAAACAAATGAAATGTATATTTTACAATTAAAATTTTGATTAAATAGGGAACAAGTGGGAAAACTTCATAAATTTAACATTTGTTCTTTATTTAATCACATCTTTCTTTTTAAGTGAAGAGTTGACAATATGGATTAAATCCAACAAAATGATTAACCCTTTAGCATTCAACACACACCCATAAATGTCAGGTTTGAGTCATATTGCTTGTAGCCAAAGTCTTACTGTTTTCATGATTGCATTATTTGCGATGAGGTTGTCATATAATATGGCGGAGTATACATGGAGTGAATATGGCAGGTTGAACATTCAGACCAAATATTTACGAAGTGAGCTTGGATAGATTGAATGCTAAAGAGTTAAATGAAGAACAATCATAAGAAAATTTTATAAATTTAATGTTTTGTTATTTTTTCTTTCAGCTTCAGAAATTTTGGGAAGTAAAATTCAAAAATCAAAATATTTAGCATTATTCCTATCTGAATTTCTGAGTTATTATACTATTTACATTTGAACTTTTGTCCTAATCTTTGTTGTTATTACGTCTTGGTTGATGTGCCTTCCTGCCTTCATCAGGTGTATATCAATCAGTGTAACCTACATGAAATGAGAACTGTCTACCTGTAGATAAAATGAAGGATTCAGTTTGGAATTCCCTGAAGGTTACCCATATCAATATACACCTGATGAAGGTTGGAGGGCACAACAACCAAAATGTTATAACAACAACAGAGATGAAGACAAAGTGTCCTATTTTAAATAGTGTAAATAACTCTGCATTATTCCACTTCCAAAATATTTCTGATGAAGTTAAATAATGAAACATGTCAACTATAAAAATTTCCTAATTGTTCCTGATTTAATCATTTTGTTGAATTTAATCCATTATTTAAAACTCATTAATTAAAAAGAGTTTATTATAATTATTCAGTGCCTTTTTTTTTCACTGTCAGCCAGAAAATCAAAATAGATTTCATTTGCTCCTAATAAATTTCCAATGAAAGATAAAACAATGAAATAGAAAATACATTTTGGTGAGAAAATTGTAAAAGCAATATCACAAAATAAAGAAATACTTTTTGGCAACTGAAACATTTCTTGGATTGAAAGATTTTTTTTGATTTTTTTTTTTTTTGCATGTGAATATTGCATTAATTAGTTTTGAGAGTAACAATGACTTTTTCCTGATAGAAATCCTACTATTTAATCCATAACTGGACACTCGGAGGTGGAGTTATATCTTTCCCAAGGTTGTTTGCATGTAACTGACTGTAATGAATCAGAGTGGAATTTGAACACAGCACTTCAAATTCTCATACCAAACTGCTATCCATTACTCCATCTACACCAAATTTGAAAACTCTACAGGAAATAATTTGGGTGTGTATTTCAAACAGATTATAAAATACTTCCTAATTACATGAAAATACAATTAACTAAAATTAAAGATGTTTGCTTTATGTTTTAGTAATAAGATTATTGATGTACTTAGACACAAAAATAAAAATACTACAAATCAAAAAAAGTGTGAAGGCAAGAACATTTTTGTTTCATGTAATTTCCATTTTAGTCAATGAGGACTTGTCACAATACTTGTTACAACAATCAAAAAAGATCATTTTAATTTCTATTACCATTGAAGAATCTGATGCAGCAGATCCCAGTCCTCCAACTCTTGCTTCTTCTTCATTTGAACCTATACCTGATGTGGCATAGCCACAACCTGGATGGGTATCAAAATCTTGCAATGCACCTGCAATGAGAATAATTATTATTAATATTTCCTTAAAAGAGAATAAAATAGAGAGAGAGAGAGAGCAATAAAAGAGAATAAAATAGAGAAGAGAAAATAGAGAGAGAATAAAAGAGAAGAAAATAGAGAGAATAAAAGAGAATAAAAGAGAATAAAAATAAAAGAGAATAGAGAGAGAGAGAGAGCAATAAAAGAGAATAAAATAGAGAGAGCAATAAAAGAGAATAAAATAGAGAGAGAGAGCAATAAAAGAGAATAAAATAGAGAGAGAGAGAGAGCAATAAAAGAGAATAAAATAGAGAGAGAGAGAGAGAGCAATAAAAGAGAATAAAATAGAGAGAGAGAGCGATAAAAGAGGATAAAAGTGATAGAGAGAGAATAAAAGTGATAGAGAGAGAATAAAAGCAAGAGAAAGAGAATAAAAGCAAGAGAAAGAGAATAAAAGCAAGAGAAAGAGAATAAAAGCGAGAGAATAAACGTGAGAGAGAGAGAATAAAAGAGAAAAAAGGAAAAAAGAACATGCACTTCAATTCTAAGTAATGTATATCTACAAATAAAAAAAAATGTAATAAAATCAAATTAAATAAAAAGTAGTACATCTGTCCCATAATAGTTATTACATATATATTTTATATATTAAATGTAACAAGTATTATGGAATAGAAATAGTGTGGTGATTACCCCCACTCTGTATTATGTCCTAGCTTAGATGAGTGACGCAGGTGCTTGTTCACAGAAAATAGCATTATAATGATTTGTAGAAATGGAACTGTTATAAGTCAAGGACCTCCTCTGCATTTAAGTATGAAGAGGAAGCATGTCTTGGGTCAAAACAGGTCCCATGGTAACTGATAGCCCGAAGCATCACAGGATGAAAGTTTAGGTTAATATCATCCAGTTGTATCTTCATCAAAATGATTGGTTCAACTCACTTGGCAACAACTAACAAAACTAATATTTTCATTTTTTTTTTTTTTTTATGAATTCAGTAAATATACAAAAATAGAAAGGAATGTATAAGACAATGAGGTGACTTCTCAGACATATTCAGCCTACATAGTGTAATGGATAATTTGTCAACTAAATTATGCAAAAATGAAAATAACACTGACATCTCATTTTAACAGATATATTTACCAAAATTACTCAAAATTGTCTTGAACTACTAAAAAGTAAATTTATTCAATAAAATCAACATTGGCTTCAACCATGGCCTCCAGATGACTTCAGAATCTACTGCAGCTCATTTGGACAGTTTTCTTGTTTAAGTTGATGAATGCTACCATAATCCTTGTCTTTAGTTCATCTTTGGTCTTACAAGGAGTTTTGTTGGTCTCTCACTCAACTGCACCCCACACATAATAATCAAGGGGGTTGCAGTCTGGGGGAGTTAGGTGGCCAGATGTAAAAGCTGATGTGGTCACAGAAATTGTTTAACAGCCATGGCTATGTTCTCCTGCTTGAGTGGCATGATGCAAAGTCCTGTTGCCAGACATAGGGTCTTCCAGCAGCCATCCTCTTGATCCAGGACAGCACTACCTCCCTGGCTATGGACCCAATTGACTTGGAGGGATCATTTTCAATCATGGCCTGGATCTCACCAACAAATTCGGGAGTTCTTTTCTTAGCAGAATGATCAGAGTGAGTTTTTCAAGCTGCCGCACCTTGCTAATCAATTAGACTCCTCTAATTCTTTCTGAATTCTCTGCACTGTCCTCAGATTGACACCCAAACACTCTGAAATGACTCCTACTATACTGCGCAGTTGACAAAATAAAAAACAAACAATGTACATGTGCAAAATTAAAAATATAAATAGCACCCTGTATATAGTGAGACTATTCTAAGAGAATTAGAATTCCTACCAAGATTAATTAATTTTAATATAAAATATGTAGATGACAGTGTTGATAGCAGCCACAGAAAGGAAACTAAAAGAACTCCTACAGAAGGTAGTGAAAAAAAAGCTAGAAGAAAGGATTAAATATAACCTGGAAGAAGATAGAATGCATGGCTGTCAGCAAAAGGAACAACCCAACATGCAAATCACAATTTAAATATCTGGGAAGTGTTTTAACAGATGACAGAAAGTGTGACACTACAGAAATCTGAAGATGTATTGGTATAGCAAAAGATGCCTTCCAAAAGCTATACAAAGTATTAAGAAACAGGAAAATATCATTAGAAACAAAGAAAAGAGTACTGAACTATTACATAATATCTGTCCTTCTATATAGCAGTGAATACTAGATAATCTCCTCACAGATGAAAAGACTTTAAGCAACAGAAATATGGTTCTACAGAAGGATGCTGAGAATAATATGGACCAAACACATGAGCAACAACAACATTTTAAAGAAAATGGAAACAAAAAGAATACTTATATTTAACATCAGAAACAGTTGAAATTTCTAGGACACATAATGAGTAATGAAAACTTGGAAAATTTTATATTCACAGGACAGCTTGAATAGAGGTGGAACAGAGTAAAACAATGCATAACCTACCTAGTGAACTTGAGTAAATGGATGGTGAAACTAAGTTTAGGAGAGAAACAAAAAGATTACATTTATTAAGAGATATAAATGACAAGAAATTGTGAAAGAGACACAGCACATAAAAGAAGAATATTGTCATTAGAAATACAATTTTGTTAGTGCTGCAAATCTTAAGTTTTTATTCTGGTGACAGGAGGGATTGTGGATTTTTACAACTGATTCTTCCTTGGAATAAACAAGCTAACAACTAGTATAACTAGTCTGGGTTTGACTTTGGTACTTTCTCACAACTTCACAATATCACTTAACTGATTTCTGGATGTTCCTTCATAAAAAATGACAGCAGCACCCAGCAAATGTTTTTAGCATGACTACAATCTGCAAACACAGATCTTAAAAATTAACTCTAACTTCAAGTAATCCAATCTAATTGGCTCACCTAATCACATGGTCCAAAAAGTGGCAGTGTCCTTTTTCCATTATCTCCACCAGTTCATCCGAACTTACTGAATGTGGCAAGAAAAATGGGAAATCTACTTTCTCTTTAAGCACCATTATATCAGTGAAAACTCACACACACAAGTTCCAGGTATCTTTGATTCAGAAAAAAATTACTTGTTACTCTGATTTGATCTAAAGTGATACCTTTGAACAGTTAACATGATCATCAAAATATCTGGGTTGCTTTCATGCATCAACGAATGTCCATTTTTAAAACAAAAAAAACAAAACAAGTCTTTGTTACATTATCCTTCACTCTACATTCCCTCTCTTGTTAAGAAAAAAAAAAAATTGTTTCAGTAATTTACTGAATCTCTGCTAGCTTCTAAAATACACAATCTTATAATATTGCCACAATTTACAGTCAGATTAATGCCATCTTTGTCGTGATCAATGTTTCAGGTGTTGTGTCCTCCAGCCTTTTTTAAGTTTTTGTTAGTTTGTATAACTTTCAGGGAATTTTGAACTAAACTTTTTATTTAATCTAGATTTAGTTTGTTCTTACTCCACTGTCCATGTCTCAGGATATCTTAACTTGTTCAGTATTACTCAGTTATTGTGAGCCTTGTTTCCACCAAGTCCAAATTTGCAGCAATAGTATAGTAATTGTGAGTTCACTCTCTGGGTTGGGTAGTACAGACTCAATCTCAGTGGAAACAAGACTAGCAATAACTGAGCAGTATTTAAAAAAAGACTATCACTAGATGCAGGCAGTGGAACAAGAACACTAACCACAGAGATTAAATAAACAAAATTCCTGAAAAGTTATCTGGATTAACAGACAACTGAAGAAGACTGGAGGGAATAATGGCTGAAATGTTATGACAACAACAAAAATGAGGACATTAGATTGAATATAAATAATGAGAAGTCCTAGTCCCAGAAATTTTCATCTTCTACTTGTAATAAAGAAATTTTTCTGTTAAAAATGGCAAAGTAACCAATTGAATTTTTTAAGGCCTGCAGCTGAGAATAAAGTCAATATAAAATGTCTGGGTTTTTTTTCTTATAAGAAAGAACAGATATACTGTGAGTAATAACACCATGTCATTGATAAAAAGATAAAAAGGCACAGAGACTAATTTTATTCTATCAGGAATTCAAGAACTGCAAAGTATAATCTTCCTTATATAAAGATTCATAAGGAGATACAATGTAAAATGTCATGATCAAGCAGGGCATTTTTTATACGAAAAATTACATTTGACATTAACTGTTTTACTTGGAGAAAAAAAAATTATTTACTAGAAAATATGAAGCAAGAAAAAAAAAACCAAAAAAACATTAGTTCTTGTAACACACACACACACAATTTAGGAAATGAACAAATCTTAGAACTTGATAAACAAATGATTACATTAGCAAGAATATGATGCCTTGAAGCATAATGTTCCTGGGAATAATAAGAAGCTTTCAAGACATTCTTTATTTTCAAGAGGAATTCAAATAATGTTTGCCGCCAGCAAATTTCACAGAGTTTACATCAACCAATCCAAGTTCTATTTTTATTAGACTTATAACATTAAAGTTGATTTTACTAATTAATTCTTATAAATTTAAATGATGCTGGAGTGAAATTTAGACTGAAAATTATTTTTATTTTTTTAATCATTTCTTTAATCAAACAAGGCAATAAAGCCACTAAGATGCAAGGGGTTACTGAATGTGAAAGAGTACAAGAAAAAACATTAAAGATGGAGGACAATAAAACAATAGGTTTAAAGGAGATAGAGGACAATGATATTGCATTTTTGAAGATCAAAGTTGACTGGAAAACAAGAGTTCTACAAGTGAGCAGTAGGAGAGAAAAAAAAACTTGGCATAGAATTTATTTGATTACATCTAGCAATTTCAACTGTAAAATGATGAAACCTAGCTATCAATCTGGTACTGTGATTAAATTTGTAAAGTCAATGTACCAAAGAGCAAAGCTCATCAGAAAAATTACCATGAAAATATTTATAGAAAATAGCACAGGGGAGCTACATTCTGACAATGGGAAAAATGAGTAAAACTGAGATGCCAAGTCACATCCAATAATATTGCAGATTCTTTTGCAGATTTTGTCAAGAATCTTTTTGTGATGTCAACGAATACTCGTTACTTTCATAATTCTTATTGTAGTAGGGACTTTGGAATTGCAGATACAGCTATAGTAAACCGTTAAACAATGCTGGTGTCAGATGTCTGAATAGCACTCGCACTAATAGTACTTGCTCAATAATACTTACTAGAATAGTAATCACCGTATAGTGATCTGAATAGAGAAATAGTATAGTGAATAAAGCAGAGAATAGAAGTCTATATAGTAATAGAGGATAGACTAGAAATAGCGATCCAAATAGAAGATAGAATAGAAATAACAATCATTAGTTGTCAGCTACGTCGTACATATATGCATTTCCTCTATAGTCACGTGGTCTACTTAATTCAATAATGGGATCGCCTGTGTTTGCTCACTGGCAATCTATGTTCAAACTCAAGTGTCGGCAGCGACACTTTATTCCTATATAATAAATCTCTAGATACATAGCAGAAACACCAGACCAGATGTGGCAGTAATATTCAATGCATAGATGAATGGTAGACTCATAAACATGTCAGATCAATTCTGGCAAGAAAAATTGTCTAGAATGACACAGTGAATTTAAAATCTAATATGAATAAAAAGATAGAAGACAATAGCTAGCCATTTGCTTTGTGATAAAAAAAAAAGTGACAAGTAGAAAAATAATTCACATATTGACCATTCCTGGGTTGTCAAAAATATAATTTTTCAAAGTTTGTTAAATTTGATAATTAGGAAAATATTTTTCTTTTAATTTAAGCTGCACATTCTCATCTTTCCATTAATTAAAAAGACGACTAATATGAATATATAAATTTTAAAAAATCGATTTCAATAACCATGTTATTTTACAAGCTTGAAATCTTACACGAAATATATACAACAGCTTCCTTATAAAGTTCATCTGTTTTATTTATGATTTTCATTATATATCTTACAATTCTCAATACATAATTATATACTTACCTGCTTCAATTTTAATATACAAAAACATTCACTTGAATTAAAGATTTAAGAATTTATCTTATATATTCCATTCAATAATTATACTTTGTATATTCTATGTATATCAAAAAGTCTATAGCCTAATCATGAAAAATTATTTATTTTACACAACAAATATTTTTCAATATAATTCAGTACTGAATAGTCGCAGAACAAATAGTTAATAATTATGTCAGACTACAGACTTATTGATCCAACTGTATATACAGTCAGGAAGCTTCACAGGCTATTAATACGGTAATGGGTTCTCACTAGGTACCAGACTAAACTTAGCAAATATCTATACAAACTTATATCTGTAACTTAAAAGTAATTCTTTAATAGGAATTTTCAGATATGTATAACTATTTTCACACACTACTTACAAAGTTAAATGTTACAGCTACAACTAGTAATGGAACAGACATGGTAGACATACACTAGTAGACTTTAACCTCTAGTGGTTGCCTGCTTAGTTCCTTCCTTCAGCTAAAAAAAGCTCAGGGCCAATTGCCTAATACCAAATGAGGTTGCACCAAAGATACCTGAGGGGAATAATCAAAATGATGATTATTTCTCTTTTTTTACTTCTCAGCTGTTTTCAATCAAAGATCTCTTCCTTGATATTCTAGAAAATGTTTGAAAGGTCTGCACACACTATAAAAGGAATCAATCATAGTTGAGATCATCGAATCAATGTGAACAATCTTTTGCTTAGTTGAATAGTAGATGCTTCACCAGTGTGACATAGTTTTCCTTCTCCTAGACCAGTTGCCACCCGAGGCTATAGAACCCAGTCTGTCCTTCTGTTTACCCATAGCTGGGAAGGAAAAGAGATGGATTTATACCTTTCTCAAGGATATTAATGAATGTAATGAACTCAACTGGAATTCAAACTTAGATCTCTACAATGTAGAAAAAAAAAAAAACATAATCAATACCATTGCTTTCCTTTGGCCAGAATATACAAATATTATAAAATGTAAAACTAATTAATACATTTTAGTGTGTGGTTTAGAGAAATATTTAAATGCAAAATTATATAAATAAAAATTCTTTCTTAACACAAAGTGGACCAAAGGAAATGGCATCATTCCTTAATCACCTACAAAAAGTTCAAATTATATGATTCGATTCTTCCACTTTTAAGTTGAGACTATGAACCAGTCTAATCAGCGTGATAAGAAAATCTATTAAAACAAATAAAGACCAAATAGATTTGAATATAAAAAGGAAAAAAAAGTTGTTTACTCAGACTCTGTAAACACAGTTCAAAAACAATTTATTGCTTTTAATTTTTTTAGATGTCTGAATAATTGACTTTGCACATCTAAAAATCTTCTCATCCGGAAAAAAAAAAATTAAAAAAAAAAAAAAAAAAAAAATTTTAGCAAAAATGAGGCAGGAAAAAAAAAAAAAAAAACACACAAGAGGTTTGGCAAAATATAACCAACTTGCTTATAATTGGCCTATCGTAATCTTTCCTAAAATATTCTTTTATTACTTTAAGAAAGCAAAGAGGATCCCATTGAGAATAAGATGAATTATAAAAATGGATGCAGCTTATATGAAAATCAATACAGAAAAAGGATTGGGGAAATGAAATGAATAAACCAGAAATCATACATCAAAAATGATTAAGAATCTAAGTAAAAGTAGCCAACTATTTTCAAAAGACTTTGAATAAAATCTATCTCTCTCTCTCATAATATATATATATATATATATATATATATATATATATATATATATATATATATATAGCGTGTGTGCACAGCCCTATTTGACCAAAGACCTGCACATAATGTGTACAATTGAAAAGTATATTTAAACAATCCAATCCAGTGTTAGAATAGAATAAGTATAAGATTAATTAATTTTTCCTAACTTCAAATCTTTATTTTAATAAGTACATTTATCTGAATCCTTGTATTATTTCAAACTATTGTTATCTTGAAATAGATGTTGTTATAAACCAAGTAGCCTCTGGTCATCACCAGGATATCTGTTGATTATTGTGATATTTGGTCCCTGTGATAAAAGTTATTTTTTCTTCCAATTCTGCTGAAGCTCCAATCACTACAATGTTAACTTTTTATGTCTGATCAACAGTTATCTACTTTCAGCAACCTCATTCAGTAACCCTCTACCTTGAGTGGAGCTTGGGCCTTGTATTGAGTGAAAAACAGTTTAAAAATAAAAAAAATAAAAAAAACTGGAATCCATGCACAATGACATAAAGCCATTTTTTTCTTACTAACAGATAAGATTTTTAAATAAAAAATTTTAAGATAAAATATTGATTTATTTTTCAAAGCACCAATAAATTAATTATAGTTGAGATTCTAGAAGCCAGAAAATTTTCAATGTTTCCACAAGTGACTCACTTCTTTAATAAAAAAATTGACTGTCATTAATAGGAAAGTATCGACTAAGCTGATGAAACAAGATTGAAGACAATAAAAATTTTAAATATAAAAAATAAATATATAATAACCAACCACAAAGTGAAATTCAAAGAAAGTGAAAAAAATATCTAGACCTTGCAAAAGAAATGGAATATAATGAAGAACATGAAGATGAGGATTGTATTTATCATTATTGACATGTTTGGAACAGTCACAGACCACTTTCTTTATATGCAGTGTCACTCAGGACATAGACAACCATGGCTCTCCACAACTCCCTGTCCCTTGTAGCTCTTAATAAACTTTGTCTTTCTGTCTTTGTCTCAATAAGTATATTATGCATTGTTTTCTTCTGTCCCTCTTGTCCTCTATTTTTTTCCATGAGTATCAGATTTTCCAAGGCCTCCATCATTATGTACCCCTAAAACCTCAGCTGTCTCTTCCTGATATTAAATATTAGTTTCCTTTTTGTTTCTATTTTCTCCAAAACTTTGTAATTCCCCACATGTTTGTCCATGGTATCCTCAGCATCCTTCTGTAGAACCACATTTCTGTTACTTCACGTCTCCTCTTCATCTTTGAGGGAGATTATCCAGCACACACTGTCATATAAGAGGACAGATATCATGTAGCAATTTAGTACTTTTCCTTGTTTCTTGTGAAATTTTTCTATTTCTTGGTACTCTACTAAGCTTTTGAAATGCTTCCTTGGCTATCCTAATATGCTTTTGGATTTCAGCATCATGCTTTCCGTCCTCTGTTAAAACACTTTCCAGATATTTAAATTTCTGCACTTGTTTGATTTTGGTATCTCCGATTTGCAATTCACACTTTGGGCTAACAACCATACATTCTGTCTTGATCCTTTCTTCTCACTTTCATTCACTACCTTTTATAGGTTGCTTTCTGGGTCTGCTATCAACACTGTATCAACTGCATACCTTATGTTGTTAAGATTGTGGCTGCCAATAATGAATCCTGGTAGAACTTCTAGTTCTCTCAAAATCACCTCGTTGTATAGATTGAATAATTCCAGTGAGGAGACACATCCTTATCTTACACCCCTTTCTATTTTTGTATATCTGTTGAACTCATTTTGTATCCATATGCAGGCAGTTTGTGGGCAATACAGATTCTTGACTATTTTAATTTCTTTCCCGAATATGTCTAGGTTGCTGAACAGCTCCAACAGATCTTTGTGGAGTATTTTATCAAATGTCTTTGTATAATCTGCAAAACACAGGTACAAGTCCTTCTGCATTTTTATTGTTTTTTTATGATAACATTCTAAGCATAAATATTACATTCCTTGTTCCGGTGTCTTTGACAAGCCCACACTGCACTTGTCCGATTTCTGGTCTGATTCTGCTGTGCACATTATTAGATGATCAGTTTTGCTATATGACTCCTTAAGTTGGTTGTCCAATGCAGTTTACATTGTTTGCCCCTGGCTTCTTAGGCAGTGTTTTGAAAATAGATCTATTTATCTTCCAGTATATCACCACTGTTGTAGATTTAATTTATTATTTCTGTAATCTTGTCTATGCTGAAATTGTCGAAGGCCTCTAGCATCTCTATTACAATTCTGTCTGAACCATGGCATTCTATACTCCAGGCCAAGTCATGGTACAACTGAGAGCCAGAACTGGAGGCCTATTGAAAAATGTAGGATTTTCAGAAATTTTAGAAGAAAATGAAGTCAACCACTTTATGAAATACTTAGAATAACATTTTTATTCACACCTGAGGATAATAGGATGTGTTGAAAGATAAATAAATGAAAATATGTATTTTTGCTATGAACACTGATAATTATTAAACAACACAAAGGGGTAATTATGATTTCTGGTAAAAGATATATTGAATCAGAAATTTATATTATTTACAGGTGTCACTGAATCCTTTATTCAATCTATTCCCTGTGAGGAATAAAGACTTTGGTTTAAATTTACATTACAGTTACTGGGTTTGACAAGCGGAACCCAAGAAGGCTTGAAGACATCAGCCGAAGTGTGTATATAACAATCAATCATCATAGAAATATAGACAAAATCATTCTAGGAAAGTTTCAAAACTTTTAGAGCTGGTTCTTTTTCTGATCTAGGTGTGCCATATTTGCAAAAATAGAAGCATGCTTTTTCTCCATGTTGAAAAAATGAAACTCAGAAATAAGCATAAAAATGTTACTTATTGATTTATAGCAAACCTTTTCCTTTATTGTATGGAAAAGGATGAAATAAAAAAATAACCATTGACAAGTGGGGTCAGAAGGAACTTTTAGTTTTCCACCGTCAATTAAATTGGTATATTTTCTATACTTTTCATAATAAAAATGGGTTTCACATTCACTGGGTTGATTATCATTTCTTGTAATATATCCATCTATGTACACAAGAGCCATTTTTATTTCATTGGAAAGAGATGGTTCTAAATTTTCTAGATTGTCAAATATTTCTCAACCTTCCTCACAATGTTTATAATCACAAGATGTACATTGGTGACCTGGATTAACATCAAATTCATCAATATTTACATTTTGATTTAAAAGTAAAGATGTCTGCTTAATATGCAGCTTTTCAATACATTGTTGAACATTTATAAAATAGGTGCCACCTGATCCTTGTCAAAGTTTACCAAATTCTTTTTCTAATGGATCAGTTGAAAATTGCCCAAGTAGTACATATTTATGACTTGTAGCTAAAAGGTGTCGACATAGACTAACAATTCCATTGCAAATATGATGTATGGCAGTAGCAGTGTTTTGGGATAATTGTTTTTTACGATTACCTTGACTGCCAGCCATATTAAGAGCCAGTTTACCAAATTCAATGATAAAATTGAGTCGGATGTCATTTGGAGATTTGATTTCAGCTTGTAGAGGATCATTATATAATTTATCAATTTGAAGGCATTTAACATTTAAAATTTTCCACCATGTCAAAACCTTGTTTATGAAGAGGGCAGTATCATTCTTACTTGCACTTATTTCAGACTGAGTGAGAAGTGCATTATATGTTTTTTCAGAAAACACTCTGAGGCAAGTAGAAACCCATTGTCTTTCTATTGGCTTTGGAGCAATGGAAATTTCATTTAAATCTGAAAGTTTGACTAGTCTTTCAGATTCAAAACGATATAACTGTTTAAGATGTGTCCATTTTGCAACTCGACTTACTCCATCATCATCAAAGATTACTTCTCCTGTTTTTTCTGTCAGCCACAAATTGCGAATATTTTTCAACAGATGAACATAATCAAAAAAAGCAAATGTTTATTATCTTCAGTTAACCAAGGTTTTTCAGGAAGTGTAGGATATAATTTAAAAAAAGCTTGATTTACGCCAAGTTGCCATCACATATTTACATCAGCTGGTACAGATGTGATGGCTTGACTGTTAACTCAATTTGTTCAAATAAAAACGCGGATGTTAATTTTGAAATTGGAATCAATTTTGTAAGAAAATTTGGACCCCATTGAGACATATCAACATTATACCAAGTACTGTTTGAGCAAGTACAGATGGATTGTCAACTGATTTACCAAATAGTTGTTTGCCATGATATAGCAACATCTTTTTTGATATATACTTCATCATGGAGAATTATGCACCATTTTTTGACTGGTATTAAGAGTATTAAATATAGATAACAAAAAAAGATTTTTTCATTAAGTTTTGAAACTTTTGACGTCATCCTTCATAATGTTGCTAATGAGGGTAATTGAAAATCATATCTTAATTCATTATACAATGTCCGTGATCTTGCATAGTACCCAAAAGCATGCACAACTATATCCGAGCTGTATTTTATTCCAACCATTTTAGGAGCCATTGCTAAAATTGTTGACTCAGGATATTTTCTTGTGATCAAAAGCCATAGAATTTAAATATCGGATGATTTCTTCCAGTTTTGACCAAGTATCAACTGTATTTATATGATTTTTGGACAGGCTGCTAATATAACACTTAACTCCATAATGAAATGTTTCAAAGCGCAAAATTGTTATAAATTTTCAACATAAAGAGAGGAATACCATCAATAGATTTTGATAATTGAACAGTTAAAATATTTTCATCCAAAAATGCTACAACTGGACATATAAAGTCTTTTTTGTTGTTAAGCAGACTTTCTTTCAAATTTGTATAATTTTATTTAATTCTAAAAAAGCATTAAGTTCATCAGCAATTTGATTTCTAGCAGTACTGGAGCATTTTTTTATATTCCTTTGAACAGCTGAGGGTGTTGGTATTTGACTACTTGGCACACCTGGCCATACAGATGGTGGATTTTTTGGACATATTTTTCCATTAACTTTTATGGTATCAAAATTTGAAGGCCAATGTTGTTTACTTTAAAACTTTATATTAAATTTAAAAACATTTATAAGTAGCCTTTCCTTTAGTTTGGTTATTTTAATACGCTTTAAACTATATAAATAGGAATATATATAACTTTTTTTTTACCTTAAAGCAAAACAATTAAAAGTAAAAATAATGCATTTTGTCCTTTAACAACAATATCAGTGAGAAAAATATTAAAATAAATATGATAAATAAAATGGTATTATTATACTTGTCTTGTAAAATAAATTTTGTAGTCAAAAGGTGTAAAAAAGGAGACCTTTAAAAAAAAAAAAAAAAAAATAATTAAAATATTGACATTAACTGCATGTAATAAATTTATTATTGTTATTTTTTTTCTTTAATTCTAATAAGTAAAAAAATACTTACAGTTCACCAATTGGTAACTAATGTAGTAAAAATAATCATTTATTCTTTAACTTCGGAAACAAAAGTTGTTTTTTTTTACTTTTAATGGAAATGTTAGATAAAGTTTTAATAGAGAAATGTTAATGAACTTTTCTCTATTAAAATTTTATTCAAATTTATTATTCAAACTTAAACTTTTAATAGAAAAATGTTGACTTATGCTAATTTTTTATCATGGTTAAAAACTTGAGAAAATTAAACTTTAATTTCGTTGATGTTATGTTTTCACTCATACTAACAATGTTTTTTTTTAGCGATATCAAAAATAAATATCAAATTAAGTAATGACATTGAATTTATGAAAAAAAAAAAATTCATTTCATAATAAAAATAGTTTTCTTTACGGCTTTGAAGAAACTAAATTAAATTCTGTTCAAATTTGTTAAACGTTGTTTTGTTTTGCTTCTTAAAATAACACAAATTACTCAAAAAGAATTGCATTTTATCAATAAATAATTCTTTAAACTTTAATCAAAAAATGTTGAACAAACTTTAAGAGGAAAAATGCCAAAAATGAATTAAACTTTAGTTTAAAAATGTTAAGGCTTTTAAACTTAAGTAAATCTTTTTGTGCGAATAAATTTAAGCACCAAAGTTTACTTTTTTAAATTTAAATATAAATAATGTATGGACTCAAACTAAAATAATCAAATATACTTACTTCAAATAAATAAGTTAAATGATATTCCAACCAAAGGTAAAATTAAAAGATTCCTTTGAATTTCTCGAGCCAACAACATAAGAGTACACTGTACACAGCAGTTTGCTCAAACTGAAACTAAAACGATCTAATTGTCAGCCGGCATCCAGTCTATCAAGGTAGCGGCATTACGCAGAGGCCTGTTAATATAGAACGCCATGGTCTGAACAAAAACAAACTGGCAGGGCCAAAGTCGCCAGTGCAAATTCCACTTCAGATTTTAATATTTCCAGTCTGTCAATATTCCTGTGTATTGCTAGTTGTTCTTTCATTGTGGAAAAGTTCTGATATATTCATTCCATCTCTGGAATATATTTTTTTCTTTCTCTAATATCAAGCTTCCATCTTTGGACTTTATGCATCCTGTTGATGATAATGTCTTTTGTTCTTTTATTTCCTTTTCTGTACATGTCATAGAGGTCACCAAATGACAAACCGGGTAGGCCCACAGTTTATCAGCATCAGGTAGTGAGCACCCCCTGAAATGGGTGATATCCATTGTTGCAACTTCCTCTTGTATGATCCTCTGATATTTGATGGCACAGAATACTCTGCGATTTTGCAACTTGCCTGGCATTTTGCCTCCTGCCCATTTCCAGGATGCAGTCCACTCATTCTGCTGCTGATCAAATTCCACCTGAAAATCACGTTCTTCAATTGAGAGTGGTGGCACTGCCAAGCACAGAGAAAGTGTCTCTTGGGTTAATTGAACCTCCTCTGACTTAGACATTCCACCAAGAGCCTTGATCATGTCTATTCCAATTAGAAGATTAAATTGAAGTGAAGGAAACAAATTTCGATAACTCATTCCAAAATAGCTTGTAGCTGAGTTATCAAAATTTGTTTTCGTTGCTCCTATCGCACCAGCAGTATCCCTTCAAGCAATTCTCCAGTGTTAACAAACACTAGCTTTTATGGCATCTAATGAGGTCGCTACACAAATTTTTGGTCACATGAGACATCACGCAGTCTGCACAGATTGAGTCTCCCATGCACAGCACAGGCGATCTTATGTCACTTACGTCAGGTAGGAATAAGCTGTGTCCCCTACACCTTAAAACTTCCTTGTTGCACTCATGGTATTCTTAGCATTCGTCTATAGAACCACACTGGTATGAAAAACTCAAGGTGAACAAATAATATTATGCCTCTTTTTGTTGCCCACTCACCAATCATTTTAGCCAAGTTTGATAAGATAGAACAATCCACTCTTTCCTTATAAATAGTCAGGACAATAACAGCTGCTATATTTGTTATTAGTTTTGAAAAAATACAATGTATTCCATAAGAAAACAGTATAAACATCCTGTACGAAATATTAAAAGTTGTACTATACAAATCAAACATTAAAATTACAGAAATGTTGTACACCATTATTACTAAAGAGAATTTTAAGAAATTTTGGATAATTTTAAAGACATATGGAAAAGGAGAAGAAACAACCATGTCCTATCTTGATTAAAAATAAAATAAATTAATGGCTTTTTTTATTTTTCCCCTAACATTAATGAAGATCAACATGCTGTGTGTTTTTCTATCCTAATTAGAATAGAAAAAAAACAAAAAACAAACATGTTGATGTTTGTTAATGTTAGGAAATTTAAAAAGAAATAAAATTAAAATAGTAAAAAATTTACAAATTACATAATATCAAATTTTTATTTGCTCTGAGAAAGAAATTTTTTTTTTTTTTTATTCACCTTGTAAGCCTCACATGTACACAAATTTAACTTTATGGTAAGGTTTAATGAGCAAATATCATCACTGTAATAATCCAGATTAAAAAAATAAATTTAAATCCCCATTTGAAATTCTAAATGACTTAGTGTCATTAAGCTTAAACATTTACTGGAGTCAGGGTTAAGCAGTTGTGCGTATTCAAAATTACAAACATATCAATTGGTAAAGAAATAATTTGCATGAAGAGAAAATTCCTACTTTATGCACACTTATGCATAAATATGTATAACTTAACATGTCTACATTAAAACAATCACCACTGATCCAAAGTTCTTGTGATAGCCTATTTAAATCTATATATTTACATCAATGGTATCAAATGGTTAACATAAATAATTATAAAGAGGTGCTAAAATGATCTTGGCCCAGTCCACTTTCCAAATTTTGACCAAATATGAGAAACTTGTTTTTAATTTTTTTTTTTTTTTTAGAAAAAGGACTTCTTGGTCAGGCTAAAGAACTTTTCAGTATCTGTTTCATATAGTGCTGATGAACATTACTAAATAGCAAAATTGCCTTAGGTTTAAGGTGCCAAGATATCACCACTGAAATTTTTTTTGTTTTTGTTTTTTTTTTTTGATTGAGTGATTCCTTTTCTACTGTTTATCAACACTTTCCTTTTATTTAAAGCCAGAAAATATTTTTAGATTGTATGAATACTTTTTGGGGGGTGGGGGTGGGGGATAATAATGATTTAGTGATACAAGTCTTATTAATTAACCCATAGCTGAGGGGGAGAAGAGGTGGATTCAGACCTTCCCCATGGGTATTTGCACATAAGTGAATATAATGAACCCAACTGAAATTGGAACTCAGATCTCCAATTAACAATCCTGAGCCATTATCTGTTACATCACCCGCACATCCAAGCTTACAGCACCTGGCATTCCCAAGCAGTCACCCATTTAGGTACTGACCAGGCTTAACATTGCTTAACTCCAGTAATCATATGGGAACCAATGTTTCAATGTGATATGACCATAAGCAATTGAAATGTCCTACAGGATACACAGTCTAATGGGATAAAAGCATTGGTTATGTGGATCAAGTTGCCTGGTGGTCATGAACTCAATCTTTGAGTTAGGTTGTGTGTAAAACTTATATACATTGGTTCAGTAAAGGAGACAAGTAACATTAAGGACAAATAAGGAATAATTAACTGACTTATAGACTTCTTGGCATGTACAGTGGAATAAAAAAAAATGCTAATTCTATAGAATAATAAGGGGTTTTGTTTAAAATTCACAAAATCTTAAAGATTGGAGTTATCAGGGAAGCAACTAAACAGAAAAGAGTTCCACAGGCAGGAAGTGTAAGAAAAGAAACAGAAGTAGCAGTTGCATTCAGCTATTTCAACAGTAAATGGGTGGGACCTAGATGCCAATCTAGTAGCATGCTTAAATTCATGTAACTGGGGCACCAGAAGAAAAGCTTGTCAGAACAGTTACCATGACAAGCTCTAGGTCCCATCCATTTACCAATGAAATAGCTAAATGCAACCATTATTTCTATTCAAACAGTTTTTTTTCTCACACTTCCAGCATGTGGAACTCCCTTCCATTTACTCAGTCTTTTCTCTCATTTTCACTCCCTGTAACCCCCTGCACACTAGTGGCATTCCCACCTTGCTTGGAATGAAATGATTAAAAAAGTTACCAACTACAGTAGACTTGAAAAAAGACTAATGGTATAACAGCCAAAATGTTGAGACTATAACAATCATGACAAGGATATTAGTTCAAGTAATTCAGTGTATGATAATAATGCTCACTCATCTCAAAAATTAAAAAAAAAATAAATAAATAAATAAAATAAAATTTTATAATGTTATCTTTCCAAAATCAGTAACCAAAATATTACTTTGGAGCAAAATCATTTGTAATGATGACCACACAAACCTTTGCAATTTATTTATGTTGTGTAGATAAACATTACTTGTTACAAGTAAATAGAAGATATATCCTGTCTCATTAAATATACTTGATAGTATATTAAACTGTATGCAGCAATAGTAAATCTTATTTTCCAAGTCTGCAATGTCAAATTGAGAACAGTAGTTTATCTTCAATATCACAAAAAATCTATATTAAAAAAATATATCACTGGCTTTAGAGATTTTTCTGAGAACTTACAGACTATCATTTAATGGGTTATAAGATACTAGATAAACATATGTAGATCCTTGTCTCATATGAGATAATATTTGTTGATCACATATCAGCATTCCCAAGAGAAACAATCAGTGAATGCAAATAAGGTGGTTGAAGTAGCACTCAAAAGGAATCAATTGTGTAAGCACTGATACCCAATAAAAAATGACTAACATCTAAATAATAGAAATCAGGAAACTGCAAAAAATGTTTCAGCAAATAAATTATATCTATAATAGCCATATTCTGTCAGTAATGCTCACATTAATTCATGACCACTGATAATTCTTTCTTTTTGTTTATTTGCAATTGCTATATATATATATATATATATATATATATATATATATATATATATATATATATATATGATGGATTCTTTCACTGTATTTGATGCATGCAGGGCCAGCAGCTCAATTCTTAGAGCCAAATAGCTAAATACCCTCATGTACAATTTGATTATAATTGTGAAGACTCCTCAGATTTTGAATTTCAAGTTGTCCTCCAATATTGTTTGCCAACCAAGGCTAAAGAACCCATTCTACCAAACTATTTGACATAGCTGGGGTGAGAAGAGACGGAATCATACCTTTCTCAAAGATATGTGTGTGTACAAGTGAATGTTATGAACTTGACCGGAATTTGAACTCGGCTCCACAATCTCTCATTCTAAACTGCTATCCATTATATCATCCACACACACACGTGTGTGTGTGTGTGTGCGTGTGTGTGTGTGCAAGTCTCTTCATTAAGATGAATTGAGTTCTCAGATCACTGGCATATTTGTCTAAAAATAAATATGTCTAAATTAACCTTCATCCCTGCCATGTGTCAACAGCTTAGGGGTAAAATCTCCAACTGATACCAAATCAGTCAGTTTTCAATCCCAGCTTAAAGCAATCGGATGTCTAGCCACACTGTTGAGCTGTGAAACAGTGAAACTGTCTGTGGATGACAATATATGTGTGTGTGTGTGTGTGTGTGTGTGTGTGTGTGTAGGCACAAACATCTAGGGTTGAACATGTGAGTGTATATGTCTTTTTAATCTGGCTAATGATTATCATACTCTAGGGGGATATGCTAAATGTGTGCTCATGGTTCCAAATATTTTAGACCTGATTATTGTTACCAGGCATTTTCATATACTGTCTAAGACCACTTGCAGATATTATGGCAAGTAGCAGTCATATCATTACCAATATAATAGTTAATATATTTTTTCCATGCAATCACATTACTTTTCTTTCCTCTTTTATAGAGACATACCCTAGAACAAATCTCATGTACAAGTCTTCCAGTTCGACATTGCAAGATATGTATGTCCTATTCAGTCAGTAATATTTGCATTAATTCCTAATCACTGACAATCCTTCCCCGACGATACTAAATCTACAACATTAAAACGGTTTCAAAATTTAACTTTAAAAAAAAAAAAAAAAAAAAAAAAATTACTCTCTCTATATCAAAATTGTTTTTTTTTTTTTTGATTTATTTGGTTAATGTAGAAAATGGCAAAAAGTTAAGCAGATGAAGCCATGTTGTCAGCAATGAGAAAACCTAAAAGTTTGCCTCCACACAAGTTCAAATCAGTGCTAAAATACAATCATCATTATTGTTTTGTTTCTCCTTTCAATCAAACATTTTTTGTGTGACTTTCATCATTAGAATGAGCAGAATTTGACAGTTAATAAATCCTACACATGACAGCAAGGGTTAAATAAACAACGAGTCAATTATGCACATACTGACTTCTATAATAATAATAATAATAATAATAATAATAATAGAATCAGCTGGATTCCAAAATGGTATGATATACTGGGCTACATCCTCTAGAAGTAAATTTGAAAAAGCACGACACACTGACATTCGCATTTATTATATAGATATATCGCAGTGATGAGTTTGATGTCCACTTTTATATTTACATATGCTCTATTGCTCTATCCCTGATATTGACCAATTTAACACACACACATATATATGAATGAATATTGCATTCAAGCATGAAAAAGACTGACCTGTATCCACACTGCTTACACTCTATCCTGGATATTGAACATTTTTACCAGATAAATATAGCATACCTTAAAACTGAATAACATCAATCAGCTAAGTGACAAATTTTGTTTATATATAAGGTTAATGATCAGTTGAATCAGACCAGGAAACAGTAGTATTAAAAAGTGCTCAATACACATGTGAAAAAAATAAAATGTAGAGCTTTTAACTTTAAAAATTAGGAGATCAGTTAACCTTGGTTTCAACCTTACAGTATCCTCGAGCGAATTTTATCAATTGACCTCACAACACTTTATCTAAAAAAAAAAAAAAAAAAACTAATGAATGCTATATTACTTTAAAAGATAAACACATGACATTTGATGTAATAGAAAGGGTGGAGGAGGGTGTGAAAAAGTAAGAAGAAAAAAAAGGGAAAAAGAGAAGATAAGGAAGGCTATTATAAATGTATTGGTCAATTGAAATGTCCTTTTTTTTTCTTTTTTTTTTTAATCCAGCTTCATATATGCTTAAGAGGAATTTTTTAAGTATGTATGCAAGGACTCATGACTTCAGATTTCTGGTTCAAAAGATTCTTTGGATCCAGAAATGTCATTATAAATAAATAAACAAACAAACATATATATATATATATATATATATATATATATATATATATATATATATAAAAAAACACACAAACTACATTTTGAACCAGGTAAATATTTGCAGATAAATATCACTATATACTAATTTGTTGAAAAAAATGATTGTGTGTATGTGTGTACACCTTCCCCATGCCTAATTCATGTTGTTCCATCGAGATGCAGCTGATCATAGCTCTTACCAGTGAATTGCCATTAATTCTTAGGAAATAGTAAAGTAGTTTTCCCTGTTAGCTTCTCCATGGTTTTGAATTCAGAGTTTGCCTTCTGTTTTACAAGCTCCCACCCTAGGTTAGGAAACCCTATCTACCCTGCTACTTAACCCAGTATGGGGGGGGGGATTATATTTTTCCAAAAGTAATCACAACAGACTGGACTGGAATTTGAACTTCTCTTGCCAAATTCATTTTCTGCACTAATATCTGTTACACTACACACACAATTTTTAAGCAGTCACTTAAGATTTGTGCCAAGTAAATCAAATAAAAGCTAAGATTCTAACTTGAGCCACTCAAAACAAGAGCAATATCACTTAGACAATTAACTCAATTTTCAATAGCATATTATTATATTCTGTACATTTATAATGGCCACAAAACTAATGGTATCCAAATTTTGATTACTCTATTTAAAAAAATAAAATAAAAATGAGGGAAGAGGAAAAGGTTATTTTATTCCAGAGCGACATGCTTTTCCCTGCTTCTGCAGCAACAGTGCTAGAGATTCCTCAGGGGAAGAGTTATCAGGTGATGAAAGTTTCTATATTGAGGTTACATCTCATGAGAACTTTGTAGTCTATCCTCATCTTTAATTTTAATTGGAATAACTAATGGCATGCTTTTACTTATTTACACTTAATCAAACAACTGCCTCAAGATTAAAACATTTTAAATGTGTGTGTAGAATGTTTCAAGTAAACATTGAGAACACTGTGTGTTGCAACAATGTCCTTTGACCAGAGTGAGATTAATTAACACTGACAGGAAGCAGATTTTATACAAGGTAATCTTGAAAATGTCACAACACAAGCAAAAGCACCCTTAAAGAAACAAACAAATAGAAGCTTATGTTTGGTACTTTCATCAGGTTTTGTTTATTTATAAATACCTTCTTCATCAAGTTGATAACTTTCCAACAGCCTTTTTTATATATGACACACAAACACAATATAAACCACTCCACTTTATATTCTATTGATATATAAAAGAAATGCTTATTGGAACCTAAAGGTTTATTTGCTAAATGATGGCAACATCTGTGCAGTTGGGATGAAAGCTGGCCATATATATAATCCTAGCAATGATAGATTGAAGGATTTTTTTCTTTCAGTGAACATAATGCATCACTGTGAAGACATCACAGTGATTACTTTTCAATTACAGAAACTTTCTAAGTAACTCCAGACTTTCAACACACCAGCAACTTAACAAAAGAAATACTCTTCAGCTAGCAACAAGTCACAACTAAAGTATGCTAACAACAGCAAACAATTGAATAATACCAACTAACAACAGCTAACAATTGAAAGATATCAACTAGCAACACCTAACAATTGAAGGGTACAAACAAAAAACAACACCTAACAATTGAAGGGTACAAACAAAAAACAACACCTAACAATTGAAGGGTACAAACAAAAAACAACACCTAACAATTGAAGGGTACAAACAAACAATTGAAGGATAATGGTTCAAATAAATACAAAATGAAATCTCAAGCATATATGACAAAATATCCAAATGTACTTAAATTAAATCAATAAGTGCAATGCCCAAATGATGTTCAGACTTTAAGAACAAAGAGTAACAGAATTATCCACTGTAAAGAGTTGGATTCAGTAGTATTAATTGCATCACCTCAGACATCAAAGAATAGAAATAAAGGTATTAAGGTCTCTAATTTCTCCAAAGTAACTGATGTAGGAGCCACCTCAACATAGAACATCGATTCAGAATTGAGATTGAAATATATACAAAGGGATGCCAAAATGTTCTTGGCCTAAACAAGTCTTCCCAACCAAATTCTGATGTTTGGTCAAATTTTGGGAAATTAGTCTGGTTTGGTTGATTTTGTTTAGCAGCATATCAACCTCTCTGGGTTATTTAATGCTGAAATCTGAATATTTTGAACACAATTGCATACCTTCACTACAGATAAAATGTATTGCTGATCATTTTGCTCTAAACAGCTATTTTTATATTTTCATAGTGTTTTGTTTGGGAGTTCACTACTTGTTCATAGCATGGACCCTAACAGGTACTATCAGCCTGGGTCAAGGTGAACCGGAGAACAACAACAATTAAGAGATGGTTTCACACTTCTAAAAACCTCCAATCTCCCAATCAGAGGTCTTGCTGCTGGATGTAATTTATCACCACACCCAGGACTAGGGAAGTGGGTTAAGCCAAAAACTTCAGCACCTCCTTATATATAATTCTTCAGGGTTAACTATAGGAGATAGGGCTCTATAATTGCAAAAAATTGTAAGTTTCATTGCTAAAATCAATAGGAATGTAATACTAATCATGGACAATAATGGACTGTTTATCTATGTTACTCTATAACTTTTGTTACACTAATACAGTGGTCATAAATACATGCTCCACAGGGACCCTTTTCGTGACCAATATTTTTCTCAAATTTTAATAAGTTTAATAAATTTGTCCCTTACCCCTTCCATACTTTTGTAGCAACAATATTGTGCTTGACCTACCCACCAAGCACAAATAGTCAGTCAATTTTAAGATCATCAGGGTCTGTTCTAGTTCCTCTCCAGGGAAGGAAGAAAACCACCTCACCACCACATATTCTTCATCAGCTACCTGACAAGGGAGTATAAATATACAATTTCTTTGAAAACTCATATTTGGAAAAGTAATAATAAGTATAAAGTTTTTATATACAAGTTTTTCTTTTTTTTATATGGAGATGAAAAGGGATAAATTTGGCTACTCATATTGGTGTGGGGGTGTAGACACACAACAGAAAATAAGGATTTTTTTTTTCACAAGTGGAGAAATAAATCTGATATCATACTTGAATGGAAGTGGTACATGAAACAAAAGACAACTAATACAAACAAAAAATCACATTAGAACATGGTTAGAGAGAAGATTGTTAAATAAAATTAAATTTTAAGGTAGAAAAATGGGTTTTCAGTCAGTTACATAATTGAAGTAAAAAAATTAAATAAAAAAAAAATAAATTTTCAGAGGAGAACTGAATTTTGTGAAAGGTAGAGTTGCTGATGGTCCTGCATTTGAGAAATTATATGTAAATTTTGCATTTTTTGAAGTTGCACTTAATAAATATGAACAACTAGAATAGGTGAGAAATCTTAACTGATTCAAGTGTCCAACATAGAGGTAAAAGAGTAAGTGATCATCCACTATGGTATATGTTTTCTGCTTCTTGGATAGTATGGTAAAACTAATTTGCAAATACTAAGGTAGAGTATACAGATACTACACTGATCCTCAGCAGAGGGCCAGAGTGTGATACATTAATTCAATACAGGACTGCAGATCTATATATAAGTGATCTTATCATTTTTGACAGGTAGTATGTGAAATTATTGGTTAACAACTTCTGGTCAAATAGGTACTTGATTCACATTTGAGGAGAGTCTGCTTGGTGGCCAGTATCCAACCATGGTAAAATCTGATAAAATTTTCCCACCCACTACAATTTGAAATTTTGTTTTCCAGTTATTTTAAAATTGTACTTTTCTGTTTTGGGCAGGTTTAAATAATCCATGCCCATTAAGAGTCAGTCCATTTTCAACCTTATAAAATACCCATGGATAATTAAATATAGATTGCTCTAACTCAATGATTTAAATAAAAAATAAACAAACAACAACTAAAAGGTCTCTGGTCATGGTAATAGTAGATGTTTCCTTATAAGTAAGCTTTTGGTATTCATTGATTGAGCAAGCAGTGCCACTTTCAGCTGAAATTTATTACATCTTTCTTTTAAAAATTATTTCAGGAAAATAGGTGTCCACTGTTATCACTCTTTTCAGTACTGATGGGAGCTTCCTTCCTAATCTTTTGTTTGAAGTAGTATGGAATGTCAACATCTTCATTATATCATTTTCTCTTACATGTTACATTTGCTATCCATTTTAGCTGTTGCTGCTGTTGAAAGACCTGAAATGATGTGATTTCTGTTATTTGGTACAGATCTTTGTTTGTGATTCTGTAGTGCCAATCCACAAGGTTCAAGAAAGGTTGGTCTTTGCTAACGCCTACAGGCTTTGTTCACTCATTTTTAATCATTGATCTGAGAAAGCTGACAGTTTAGATATTTCAAGTTTGGTGTTATGCATGGAATCCATCTGAAAGTTTCAATCTGGCAAGGCTATTTAAGAACAGGACTCATTTTGAGGTTAATATTTTGGTTTTGTAGCAATTTGTAGTGCTGGACAAAACTACCACAAGTACAACCTATTTTATGGCTAATTTCCTTATTTTCATACTAAATTTGTTATAACTAATCCATATACTGAGGTATTTGAAATATTTAGTAATTCCTCATTCTAAATTTTTATGATGGAATCAGGATACATGCCATCACTGCTTTCAGATCATAATTTCTGTTTTGGAAAGGTTTATCTTGAGTCCTATTTTTTGGAACACTTGATTTTGATTTTTTTTTTGTTCAAGATCATTCTTATCCCAACTATAAATATCTATGGCAACGACATAACCTCCACCCCTCATCATCAGTACATTAGCCTCAAGAGAGAAAGCAACAATGTAGTTTTCTATTAGTAGATTTGTTTAGAATGTGGTATGGTTACATTCAAAGTATCAGAAACTTATTATAAACCACACCTGAGGCGGGGGGAGGAAAGATGAAAAAGAAAGGAAAAGTCAAATATCCAGTGATTCTCAAATGGAAAGCACTTGGCTCTTCAGGGAGGCATTTTCATCAAGCAAAGAACTCTGGCAAAGAATGCAACACACACACACACAGCATATTTAGGCAGTAATAACTTGGTTAAGCAAGTTTTGTTAAATTCAACCAAGCTCTATCAGTTTGATTTTTTTTATTGTATTTTTCCAGTTTTTGAATAAGTTGTACATTCAAATTAAAATTGTGAGTAAATTGTCCAGAGTTAATGTTTTTGTTCAAGTGCTTTCAACTATCTCAGTCATTAAGAACTAGATGGTGTCAATATGGTAGACAAGATTTCATTGACTACATCACATTTTTTTTTTTTTTTTTTTAAATACAATAAATCAATTTTAAGTATATATATATATATATATATATATATATATATATATATAGATATCTCATTGCATAAGCAACATCATTTCTGATTCCTTTTAAAGCTTTTTCCTTCTCTTTCACTTCCAGTAGCCCCTTGCATCTCAGTGCCATTATTGTCTTTCTTGGAGTGAATCAACTAAAAAAAAATGTAAAATGCCTTCACAAAGCTCAACTACACTGGAAAAAATACATCAAATATTTTATATGTATTTATCATCATTATTTTATGTACATGTTAGATATTTCATACACACTAAACTAGATACCAATATCCCCAACGTTAATGAATTAGCAAGGCACAAAAAAAAAAAAAATTACTGCTTCTAATTTAATCCCACTTAGGACCGTTAAATTATCAAGGTTTGAAAAGCACATGATAGAACATAGTTAAAAAAAAAATATATATCAGTTTAACAGGTTTTTGTTATTTTAATTTAAAAGGGGTGCTGAAAAGTATTTAGTACTACCACAAAGAACCACCAGTCTAACATTTGTAAACCCTCCAGTACATAAATAGTATAACTAATACATAGTTTGCTTTTTTTTATTTAAAAAAATAAATAAAATAGAAAAAAGAATCCTCTTTACCACATGAGCCACATAATCCTTATCGATATTTATTAGCTTGATGCAAAAAGCTTCTAGCCTTTTTTTTTTCCTTTTGACAAAATCTTTTAATCATATCACTTCAAAGCATTTATTCAGTCAAAGTATTTCCCCTGGCTTTCTGACTTTATATCACCTCTCAGATAAATTGTATATTTCATAATGAAAAGAACATTTCCAGTTTTGATGCAAACTTTTTTTTCATATAACATCTTGAAACTGTTGACTAGACAAAGAATGCAGCATGAAATGAAACCAATAATAATAATAATTACTGAATTAATTCTCATTACTGGTTTTATGATTGAATTACTGATAATCTGAAATTAACAGATCTGGAGAATCTTTTATGTAACATGTCCCTTTAGCATGCAGGCGACCATGGCTCTCCACAATATCCTATCATTTGCAGTTCTTAACAATGTTTATCTTTTTTACTATCCATCCTACTCCATAATCTGTACATTTACACAAGCTTGTTGCTTGTGGCCATCTCATGTTCAAACACCAGTTTGCATGCAACACCGAAGTTAAACAACGTCGAGCCTAGTCAGTACCTAGATAGGTGACCACTTGGGAATACCAGGTGTTATAAACTTCAATGTATGGGCAGTGTAATGGATAATGGCTCAGAATTGGAAACCAGAGTGCAGAGTTTGTTATATTCACTTATGCACAAATATCTTTAGGAAAGACATGAATCCACTTCTTCTTGCCCCACCCAGTTATGGGTTAATCAGTAGTACTTGTATTAGTAAATCCTAGTTATATCAAAAATTCTTACAATGTAAAAAATATTTTATGGCTTTAAATAACCTGCAGAAGGTTGATAAGCCATAAAAAAATTGTTAGGTAGGTTACTTGCTATTTCCCTTTGCCTTTCTTACTTTCAGTATGCCAAGTGAGTGCCAAATTTTCTAACCCTACTTTCCCAATTAAGTGCTAGAAATTTCAACTGTCTCCTGATTCTAAAGCCATGGTAACACACAATATCAATTAATCCATTAATTCCTTATATATTATTTGCATATTTCTTTTCTAACACATATAAGGGTGCTCAATTTTCAATATTTTTTAAAAGCGCTTTTTAATACACATGGAAAATTTAAAAATTTTATTCATCTATCCATTTATTGGCCTGTTTCATGCATAGCAATTTTTTCAAAATGGACATCTGTTTATAAAATAAAAAAATACCAATAGTTTAATAAACAAGAATAAAATTATTTGTCAGCATTCCTTCTGAAAAACTTGAAGAAAAAAAAAAAAAAAAAAAGCTAGATATCAGGAACATCCATGATAAACATGTTTATTTAGAAAAATTGCTATGCATAAAACACCCTGTAAATAGGTAACTAAATAAAAATTATATATATTTACCATTTCACCCTAAGCAAGGCAATAAAACCACTAAGATGCAGGGGTGTTATTGTGTGTGAAAAAATATAAGAAAAACATTAAGGAGTGAGAACAATAAAAGAACAGAAATTAAGAAAACGGAAGATAACAATTGACATTACATTTAAATTTTTGAAGATCAAAGTTGACTGGAAAGCATGAAGCTGAAAAACAGTTCCACAAGCAAGAAGTGCAAGAAAAGAGACTGTTAGCATAAGACTTGCAGTTACGTCTAGCCATTTCAACTGTAAAATGATGAGACCTAGCTACCAATCTAGTGTTCTTTATGTGCCATGTTACCTCAGGACATAGACGATCATGGGTTTCCACAATTTCCTATCCTTTGTTGCTTTTAGTAAACTTTGTCTTTGTTATTTCTCTTAAACCATGTTCCACCATTATTAAAGTTCACTAAGTAGGTTATGCATTGTTTTCCTCTGTCCCTCCTGCCTTCAGTCTGTCCTGTATCAGATTTTCCAAGCCCTCTTTCCTCATTAAGTGCCCTAGAAATTTCAGCTGCCTCTTCCTGATGTTAAGTATAAATTTCCTTTTTGTTTTTATTATTTTCTCTAAAATTTCATCATTGCTCAGATATTCGGTCCATGGTATTCTCAACATCCTTCTGTAAAACCACATTTCTGTTGCTTCAAATCTCTTCTTCATTTAGGAGATTGTCCAGCATTTATTGCTATATAGGAGGACAGATATCATGTAACAGTTCAGCATTTTTTTCTTTGTTTCCAATGAAGTTTTATGGTTTCTTTAATATTCTGCTTAGTTTTGGGAATGCAAGTTTGACTATTCAAATGCACCTTTGGATTTCAGTGTCACACTTTCTATCCTCTATTAAAACATCACAAATATATTTGAAAAATCTTTTTTGTTTGTACAATCTAGTTTTGTTCTACTCGTTAACTCTCCTGCACTAGCTTTTCCCGGTGGTAGTGTCTTTGTAATAATTATGACTGACTGTTTAAAGATGTTTACAAAGTTGGGAGGTAAAAAAAACTGACTCCATGAAAGAGTAGAGTACAATAATAATAGTTGAAAAAATATATCTGAAAATGTTGTTATAGTCAAGGTTTTAAAATAGTTCATTTCTTATGGTATGTGACTTGGGCATATATATATTATATATATAAAGTAAAAACGATGACAATCCGGAAAGCTTTTGAGCCACCCGCCCCATCAGCAACAAGTAAAATTTTTGAATTTGTTTTTTTACAGTTCATCAATCTTTTACAGGCTATTTAAAGCCCTAAAATATTTTTAGATTGTAAGAATTTTTTTTTTAATATGATTTACTGATTCAGGTCCTACTAATTAACCCATAGCTGGGAGAGGCAAGAAGAGGTAAATTTATACCTTTATCAAGGATATTTGCATGTAAGTGAATATAATGAACCAGACTGGAATTGGAATTTAGCTCTCCAATTTCCAGTTCTGAAATATTATCCATTACACTATCTGCTATTCCTAAGATTGATCTTGTTTAATGCTGATGATCACAAGAGAACACAATTTCTAACAGAGAAAGAGAGAGAGGGGAAAGAGAGAGAAAGAAAGAAGGAAACACACACGCAAAAAGGAGGTGCAGAAAGATTCTTTGGGGATAGAATGTTTATGAACATAGGAATCAACCATAAGGTTGACTGTCAGTATCATGCTTTCTTGTGATCATCTGAACAAGTTTGAAATTATTACAGACAGACACACACATGTATATATCATTATCAAATTTTCAATGTCCATAAAAGGAGAAGAATTCAAGAAGAGGTGCCATAAATTCAACATTCCACCTAAAAAGCTACTCAGCAGCATAAAAGAAATGGAAGACATCATTTTATGTCCAACACCTTCCTTCTTTTTCACACTATTCCCACCAATTCTATTCAGTATTTATTTCTTTGTTGTTTTTAGCAACTGTTATAGTTGAAGGTTATGCTTAACAACCCAACTAGAAAAACATGTTTGTAGCATTCTTCTTTTAGAACAATGACAGGTCACAATTACTCAGGAGTTGCACATTAATATGTAAAGCAAATAAATTTTTATTTATTTTGTACCTTTTTTTTTTAATTAAGTTTTACGAGCTAGAATTACGTTTCCTTCCAATATATCAGTTGTACAAGAGCAACTATAACTACTAACCTCTAATCAGCTAATAACATGCCATCTGAAAAAATTCATACATCTCAGTAGAGCCAACATGGGTAAACATTCAAACTGTATCCAAATGTCAAAACTATATAAGCTATTCACATTATGGAAGTCATTAACATATCTGCTGGCCATATAAGAGCCAGGTATTTACATTTATTACATCATTATGGAGTTCAGTATAAATTATTACAAAATTATGGGGTTTCATACATTTTTTTTTTTAATTGAACATTATGAAGGTGCGAGAACAATAGAAGACTAATCAGGAAGATAGTAGATAACAATTGACATTGTATTTAAATTTTTGAAGATCAGAGTTGGTGGGAAAGCATGGAGCCAGAAGAGAGTTCCAAAAGCGAGAAGTGTGAGAAAAGAAACTGATAGCAGAGAACTTACAATTACATCTAGCCAATTCAACTGTAAATTGATGAGACCTTGTTGCCAATCTGGTACTGTGCGTAAATTCATAAAGTCTAGGTACCATAAGGAAAAACTTGTTCAAACAATTGCTAACAGTTTACAGCATCTAAGTAAAAATTAGCAAAGTAGATGTCTTAGTTTAGCATGTAAGAGTTCAAACAATTTTTTTAGGGAAAGAAAAAACAAAAAGAAAAGTTTTACTATCAAATACTGTATTAATAAATGAAATTACAATATATTAATTCCTGATAGTCAAGTCTTCTATTAAAAATCTTCATGATGCTTTACTTAAAAAAAATATCAACTCTTTCAATGAGAATTAAAATAATGAGGCAAACTGATCTATCCTTTGGACTATCTATTTATAATACTTAAGAAAAAGCTGAGTATTATTTGATGTCTACACAGAGTTTACCTTTTATATACCATATCCCTTCAGGATACAGGCTATCATGGACTTCCACCTCTTTCAATCCCTTGTAGCTTTTAAGTTTTTTTTTTTTTTTTTTTTTTTATTTTTCCCAAACCCTGTTCTGCCATCCATTTTCTCAAGCTTATCAAGTATATTAGGCGCTGCTTTCCTCTGTCTCTCTTTCCCGCAATCTGTCCAGTATCAGGTTTTCCTAGACCTCCTTCCTCGTTACATATCACAGAAATCTCGACTGTCTTTTCCTGATGTTAAGTTTCCTTTTTGTTTCCATTCTCTCCAAAACCTTGTTGTTGCTCACATATTCGGCTCATAGTATCCTCAACATCTTTCTATAGAAACATATTTCTATTGCTTCAAGTCTCTTCATCTTTGAAGAGATTGTCCAGCATTCGCTGGCATACAAGAGGACAGATATCATGTAACAGTTCAGTACACTTTTCTTTGTTTCTAACCAGTTTTTTTGCCTCTTAATACTCTGCTTAGCTTCTGAAATACATCTTGAGCCATCCCAATATATCTTCTGATCTCGATGTCACACTTTTCATCTTCTGTTAGAACACTTATCAGATATTTAAATTTTTGTACTTGTTTAATTTTAGTTTTCCCAACCTGTAATTTGCATTTGGGTACATCCTTTTGCTGATAACCATGCGCTCTGTCTTCTTGTAGTTTATACTTAGTCCTTTCTTCTTGCTTTCCTTCACTACCTTCTATAGGAGCTTTTGTAATTTTCTTTCTGTATCTGCTATCAGCACTGTGTCATCTGCATATCTTATATTATTAAGATTGTGGCTGCCATCCTTGTCTTACACCCCTTTCTATTTTTGTATATCTGCTTAACTCATTTTCTGTCCATATGCAGGCAGTTTGCTTCCAGTATAGATTCTTGATTATTCATTGAGTTAAAGTTACCTTTAAACAAAATTCCATTGTAAAAACAATCTTGTGATTGTCTATAGAAAATAAAGTTTTTTTTCCTTTTCTTTTTTTATATCCAAAATTTTATTCCACCATTTTTTTTAATAAAATGCTTTTCTATTGTTTATTCAGATTTGTTAAAGTAAATAAAAGAAATGGAGTGCTGTGAACTTTTACACAAATCTAATGTATTTTTCTAAATTCCAGAAAAAATTAAAGATAAACTACCTAGAGCAGAAAAAAAAGATAATCCCTACAGAGCTTAACAGATTTTTTTTACATCCTACATACCTGTGAATCATTATTCAAATTTTTTTATGAATATTTCTTTCATAATTTTTCAGTGGCTTTTCATAGAAAAATTTTTTTTAAAGTAAATAAATTATGATAATGCAAGGAATACTGTCAGCATATGTAAAACAAACATGTTACCCAGTGATCAGAAAAGATATGAATGGTACGTTTAAATGGTTAGATTTCATCTTCTACCAGCTATAGAATTTCAATCAGTAGAACAGCTGATATGGCTAAAAAGGCTTCCTGAAATAAAAGAATGCAGGTCTAACCAGGAACTTATTTCCAATTTGCATGACTTGCGCAGTAAAATTATAATGGGAACAACCTAAAAATATGAAATAAATACCAGTTACAAACTGTTGACAATGCTTCAAGTAATAATAAATAAATAAAATACATGCTAATCAGATGTATTCTGAATTGTAATGCCATTGAAATAAAGTGCATATATCTAAAGAAATTAACAAGTGAGATGTTTTCAACAACTTTAACTTTCAATATAAAATTAAAAAACAAAAAAACAATATTTGGATAAAAATGAAAGGCTTTTAATCTGAGAGAATAAAATATTTTTGAGTGTACAGACTTGATAAAATAGAAAAGGTAATGTAATATCAATCCTCTTATATGGTAGTGAATGCTGGACAATCTCCTCACAGATTAAAAGAAAACTGGCGGCAACAGAAATTTGGTTCTACAGAAAGTGGCCAATTTTTTTTCCATGGACGGAAAGCATAAGCAACAAAGAAGTCTTAAAGAAAATGCAAACAAAATAGGGCACTTATACTCAGAATAAAGGCACAGCTAAAATTTCTTGGATACATGATGAGGAAGGAGTGCTTGAAGAAATTGTAAATGAATGGCAGAAAAGGCAGTTGGAGGCTTGGCAAAAAGGCAAATGTTGCTAAGAGTTACAAGAGATTGTGGAGAGCTATGATTGTCCATGTCCTGAAGGGAGATGATACAGAGAAGAAGAATGGACTGAAAACAAACACTGACAGCAGATTTAATGACTTACATTGATTAGTGAACAAGTTTTGCAAAAAAATAAACCTGCCAACTTAAATTATTACAAAATCTGATGTTGATGTACAAGAACTCTCATTATGTGTACACAAGAGAAGATATCGGTAACATGAAAAAGAGGCTGAAAACTAATTTATAAGTCAGTGTCAATTGGAGAAGTGGGGGACACCATTAAGGTTTTAATCTCAATAAAAAAAATTGTAGTCATGAAATTTCAAACATTTGTAACAGTATGAATTGGGATCAAATAAGAAATGTTAATAAATTTAACATGTTTCACTTTTATTTAAGCTTCAGACTTTTTTGAAAAATGAATTATAGAAGAGAAAGTTTTGGGTGCCCATGATGACTACTCCACCACCTTTATCAGATAGAGTTAAAAGGTTGCAGAGTCGTCATCATGGACACCCTCAACTAAAAGTACCATAATTCTTTTCTAAAAAATTTATGATGAAGCTTAAAAGTGAAACATTAAATTTATAACATTTCCAATTTGTTCTTTATCCTATCATTAGTAACAATGTATTTTTTTTCTTCTTACCATGATTTTCATCTATTGTAATGAGCAAGTGTTCTCTCAGGAAGTCCCATACCTTGAATGCCTATTGGGATTTAAGCTCACCCATGACCTCAAGTGAAACTCACACATTATCCATCACTAAAGATGCTGGACAAATGGTCAGTTCCTTTTACTGCTCCAGATTCTTCCTGCTATCTATCTTTACAAGAACCAGATCAGGCTGAATATGAAGTACTGCTGACATATATGGACAGGAACTGCCCAGCTTTCACTTTCAAGTTTCAATAGAGTCCAAAAGTGTCTACGCAGCCTTGTAGGTAATGAATTGTTTTTTTTTTACCTTATATCACTTTTACCACAGATGAAACATTGCAATCCTCTCACTAGTCTATTGCTATTTCCATGGAAAGTGTTCAATTGAATTACATTCTTTAGATCCACCAGTTATAACCTTTATAGCTAAGACCTGCCATGCCACACACATTGTAGCAAACCACCCTCATTCTCTTTGTATTCCAGTGATGGGACATAAATTCCACTTGAACAGTTTCTTCCCACAAACCACTACTTTGTGAAACCAGCCCTCAAAAGGATGCTTCTTTGATCACTACTATCTTAAACTTTTAAAGTCTAAGGTTAACTGTTATCTTCCCCACATATCCTTATAAACAGTGCCTCTTAGGTCTTACTTTGTAACACTACTTCGAGTGGCTCTTGAGACTTCTACAGGGTGAACATTATTGAAAAAAAAAAAAAAGTTGAATGTTTTGCAAATAAAAGGTGAATAAAAAAAAATGTATTAGTTAAACAACTAGCATCACTATTATTCTTACAGACATAGGACACATAATAAAAAAAAAAAAAAATTAAAAAAAAGAGAGACAAGATTATTTATGTAAAGATCAGCATTTCTGCTTGGGGTCAAAATATCTTCCTTTAAAGATTTTTAAAACTGAAGATTCACTTTTAATTGTTTTAATTCCAAGCTAATAGATTAAATCTAATATTTTGAATAAGCAAAATACTTTGCCATATTTCAAACTGAATTTAAATTTATTGAAATAATTTTTTTCTGATTATCAGTAAAATCTATAAAATCATCCATATTGACAAATCTGTCAACAGAACATAATTATTTTTATTAAAAAAAAAAAAAAATTTTCAAAAATAAAATTTACTTTTCTGAAACTTTTATCCAAGGAAGATTAGTTAATTTAAAGTTGAATTAATCTGATTTGAAACATATTACTTTTAATTTAAGATATCACAAAAAAGCATTTTTTAACACAGAGGTGGGTGTTTTTATGAGGTGTTGACATCTATCCACTGCCTGATGTTTGGGAAATTTAAATAAGGGATATATATCTAAAAAAAAAAATTTGATAAATATGACATGAACACCATTTTTTAGCATTTTTTAACTACCTCAATCTTAAAAATTTTAAAATATTCAAAGCAATCAAATATTTTATTGATGCTTTGGTTTTATAGTCTTATGAAAATGTTTGTAAAGGAAATGTTAGAAAATTAACAATAAATTTTAAATTTACTATGGTTACTGTTTTTACTTTTTGTATATTGACATCTGTATTTACAAAAATCGAGACAGATATACAATATAAATTCAAAATTTTATTTAAAATACTGGCGTTCATTGAATTGTAGTGAGCTTTTCCATTTATGATTAATAGGCATCGTGAGATAAAGATAGAAGACTGTTTGGCCAAATTCAATCCTTTAGTGGTGAAACTGGAGTGACTTCTCCAGGGCGCAAACCTGGGCGATGTTATATGAAGGTCGTGTGCTGCCAAGACTACATACCTCCCTACCTCTCAGCTGAACAGACAAGATCCCAAAGAATACAGGGTATTACATTTGAGAACAGCTTGACAGCAGGAGTTGCCAGAAAGTTGTCAGTGTTTGCAGTCAACTGCCTTCAGGGCTCCACTCTGAGTTTTCTGTTTGGATTTACTTCCATAGCCTTTTCCATGTTTGGATATGACCACAAGACAGCAGAGGATTAAAATCAGGTTTTTCCTTCACCTAGATGGACTGCCTTCCTGGGCTGTCAAGCTCCATTCACCTGAAGCAGCTGGTTATATGAGGTGCCAGTTTTCCACCTTTACCCATTCTCCAGCTTAGAGTTGTACTTAGTTATTATAACCTTTTATTTTTCACTGCTCACAAAAATGGGTGGGGATTATTTTATGCATTTTTAAAAACTACAAATGAAATAAAAGCAAGCTTAAGAAATGTCTGATGAATTTATAGAAATGATCAGAATAGATAAAAAAAAAATCCCTTGATGGTACTTAATACAAATAACAAGTGTAAATATATCTATGTGTACAAGATATACTGGTTTAAAACTGCTTTTATTCGGTTACTTGAGATGCATGCCATGAAAGCATTTTATAGACAGTGGGAGCATGCTTCCACTATCAATCACCCTTGGCTATGTTTATTAAATACAGTTTTAAATTAATACCCAAATCAAATATGCTACAAATAAATACAGAATTTTAAGATTTCAAAGTTTATAAATTATTTTAATTAAACTTTTTTTTTTAAATTAAAATTCTTGTAAAAATTCATTATTCATGAAAAAAATTTTTTTTTCTTAAGACAATAGTGCCCATAGTATATTTTTTCATAAAAAAAAAAAAAGAGCTTTTCTAATTTAATAAGACCTTCATTTTATTGCTTTTTTTATTTTTTTTTTTATTTCAGAGATGATCTCTAATTCTCCTTATAACTAAAATATTATAAATAATACATTAAGTGCTTCAAAAAAGAATTTCTCAAAATTAAATGAGTGTGAAGTAAGATGTAAACAAAACAAAACTTTTTTTTCCACAAAGATTTTAAAAAAAAATAAATAAAAAAACATTAAAAATAATTTAATAATTTCTGAATAAGTGCTGTAAAATTCAACAATTATCTGATTTTTGCAAGAATTTCCAAATCAATGTTTTTCACTGCAAAAAAGACACTCAAATTTCCCATACAAATTTATGGCCCCTACATTGACACCAGAAAAACAAAATTTTTTAACCAAAATTTCCAAGATTCTAAAAAGGATAAGAAATTAAAAAAAAAAAAAAAAAATTACATAGAAAAAATTTAAAAAAAGCAAAAAAAAAAAAAAAAAACCACAAAAGGTTTTGGTGATAAAATTTTATTTTTATCCGGTTTTTTTAATTTTTTTTTCATCATGTATCCTTTTTTTTTAGCAAATTTTTGGAGGTACCTAAGTTAGTCTTCAGTGGGTTTATTGTTTCCCCTACAGTACAATCGAACAGCTGTTTTTAAGCATGGTAGACAAAGATTTTTTAAAATATCTCAGAATAACTTAAGACTTGAAGGAGTGGATGTATAATTATGTATATTTTATTTTTCACTGTTGACAAAAAGGGGGCATTCTTTTAGGCATTTTTAAAAACTGCAAATGAAATAAAAGCAAGCTTAAGAAATGTCTGATAAATTTATACAAATGATCAGAATAGATAAAAAAATATTCCTTGATGGTACTTAATACAAAATAACAAGTGTAAATATATCTGTACAAGATATAGTGGTTCAAAACTGCTTTTATTTGGTAGTAGAGTAATTTGCAAAAAGAAAATAGACTAATTCGTTAGAAACAAAGAAAAGAGTGCTGAACTGTTACATAATAATAATATCAGTCCTCCTATATGGCAGTGAATGCTGGACAATCTCTTCACAGGTGAGAAGACTTGAAGCAACATAAACGTGATTCACAGAAGGATGCTGAAAATACCATGGATCAAATATTTTAGAAGTTTTAGAGAAAACGGCAACAAAACATCACGATGAAAAACTTGGATTTTCTAGAGCACACAATATGAAAAGAAGGTTTGGAAAATTTGATACTCCCAGGAGAGATTGAAGGCAAAATGAACAGAGAAAAACAACGCATATAACCTATCTAGCGAGCTTGAATGGATGACGGAATAAGGTTTAAGAGAGATGACAAAAACGTAAAAGGCAAAATTTATTAAGAGATAAAAAGGACAGAAAATTATGGAGAGCCATGATTGCCAGCATCACAAAGGCACACAGCGGTGGGTGGGTGTTATCAAAATTCGAAACTTATTATTAACTGACAGGTTAACAGTAACACTAACAGTTTAACACAAACACATCAAAATGCTTCAGGTGATTTTTTGTTTTGATTCAACGAACACTGCAGTACTAACTCAGGATTTAAGACTCAACGTCCACACAATCCAAGGTTTTAATAATTCAGTTGATTATGCAACGAACTACGAGTGATTTGAAATAAGAAAAAAAATTGTTGCGTGTTCAACGATAGAGAAATAGATTGTAAACAAATAAAGCATGAATGGTTGATGTAACATTTTTCGAGGTGGATACATTTCTCACGGCATCAACATCATTACTACTCAGTTAATTTTAATCACAAGTCATACTTCTAGTAAATCACTGTTAAATTATTTGAAATTACATATTGTTCCGATAAATAGTCGTTTTTTTGTTTTTATTATTCCTCCACCATCAGTAATCTAATCATTCATTCATTCCTCACAAAAAAAAAAAAAAAAAAAAAATTTTTTTACTAATTAATCAAGAAAAACATCTTATTTATTTATTTATTTTTTTTTTTGCCTGGTTTCATTTTCTCGTAAATACACATAAAAGATCAACTAATAATATTATCCATTATTTTTTTTTTTTTTTTAATTATTTATGTATTTTTTCAGAGATTTTCTTGGGGAGAAATGTGGTCAACATGACCTTACTTGCGTGGATGAAGAGATTGTTGTCACTGTCTAGTGTCTACAATAATGATTTACTCTCTAATTGTATCACATGAAAATATTATTTATTTTTAACTTTTCTACATTTCAACGTGTAACCGGTAATCCGCGCAATATAACACAGGTAAAAAAAATAAAATGAAGTAAATAAAAATAAAAAAGACAGACAAGCTGTCACGGTTATCGACTTTAAGGGAAGGATCTATTCTAAGTCATAATAATAAAATTGTAGTACATCACATAAACATAATTGATTTTTAAACCAATGCAGAAGATAAAGTAAGAAGAGGTAGAGGAAGAGAAGCTATTTTTTCAGTTCTACTACTTATCATTATTATCATCATCATTATCAATAATAATATTTTATAAAATGAGATTTAATGATGAGAACAGGAGTTCAGTTCGGACGTTGAATAATCGCACGAAGCCCAAAAAATCAATTCCAAAATAGTCTACACAACGGTTTAAAGTTAAATAAAAAAACAAAGAAGTCTGAGTTCATTGATACTTCGATCTTATTTATTGCTTGACCAAAATTGGGCAATCTCCCCATTGCAATGATGCAATCCCTCTGACATTTCTTCTCCTCACTACCCTAAAACTGCTTCAGCTTACTTGTATGTTTCCCAAGAATGTAAACAAAAATATTGACGTGCCAACAAAAGGTGGGAGATTTCTATTTTTTATAACAGATCTGACCATCATTCCATTTTTCTCCCTCACCCCGTTTTTTATACTTTCAATATTTCAATCTTAAACTGAAGTGATGGTCACAAAGTAGAGGATCGATTTGCAATCCAATTATAATCTACTCCGTCTTTATGACCAATATTGAGAATGCAACCAGTATAATTATTGTTGTATATCAAAATAATGAAATAAAAATATAAACTGTACTGTGCAGTGGTCGTAATCGGAGGAGGGGGTACATTATGAAAAAAGTTAAAAAAAGAAAAAATCTTTTTTTTCTTAAAATCAAAATTTACTTTTGACAGATCACTGTTGAATTTGAATGACATCCCAATCGCAGGGTTCCTTAATTTAATCGCGGTTATATAAAAATACAAGTACCTATTTTATTTTTTTGGCAATGTCCGGGATCCCCCCCGCCCAGTTCGAACTGGTTGTCTAATAAAACAAAAAAAGGTATATTTTTTATCGCAAATCCTTGATAATTTTATAATTGTTACTACTATCATTGACCACGCTTTTATTATTTTTTCCATTATATTGATGAAATCATGACATTTTCTTTAAACAAGCATTTCAATTTTACAGTTACTATCAACATTAGAACTGGTTCATTAAGGGCTTTCTTTTATTTTTATTTTGAAACTTAAAAAGCCTTCTTTTTTTTTTCAAAAAAAAACTTTTCAGAGTATAAAGAACATCAAAACAAAAATTAAGAAAATTAATTAGATTCTATTGTAAAATAAATAAATATATATAAATAAATAATTCCAAATATAAAAAATAAACTTTAAAAATATAAAAATGATAATAAAATTAAGTATCAGGAGAGTGACAAAAAAAGGAAATGTACACAAGTGTTTCATGAATTGACAAGAGCAAAAAGATAGACTTTCTGTTTCTTTTGTCAAGACATTTTCTTGGAGACATTAAATTTACCAGGATTCAGATGAAAACCTTAACTGATATTATTATTGACAAAAAAACAACTTGACTCCCACTTACCCACAAAAAAAACCCTTTCCATATTGAAATACACAAAGAAAGTTTTTGGTTTACTTTTGATCTCATTCAATGAGAATTCAATAAACATTGTAAGCACTCAAACAATACATCCACAGAATAAGATCTGAAAATTTTTTTGTTTTGTTTTTAATGAAGGTTTTGACATCACAACAATGCAATGTCACATTACAGTGGAAAAAAATGTGTATATTGTCTGTATAACTCCAATTTGAAACAAACAAACTTTTGGTTGTTCCCAAAATTGTTGAATGGTTAACATTTTTAAGTTGAAGTTGTTGTACACAACTGGAACAAGGGCAAATTAAACTTTCTTTTTGGATTAAATGAAAAAAAAAACCCTTCAAAATATTTGTAGCACTAAAATGTAATTATACTGAAAAATAAACTTGTAATTTTGAAGAGAAAGAAATTTGCTTCATTTTGAAACCAGTTTCACTATTCTTTCATGCCTAGAATTTCTGTAGTATTGGCAAACTTATTTATCAATCAACTGTTGTATGTGAATATGTGATGGGGTGCTGAAAAGTTCTTAACTAAGAAGACTTTTCAAGAAAATTCTAATTTCAGAAAGTACATCAAACAAAACTTTTCTGTTGGGAGAACAACCAGGCTAGAAGAAAGATAACTCAATTCAAATCCTCTGCCAACACATCATGGGCCAGTGAAACAGTGTAAGGCTGTTTACTGTCCAATCCATGCCTGACAAGATTGAGGAAGACCTGGGTTCTGCAGTTAAATGGAAAGAAAAAGTGTATGTCTGTATGTGCACAAACACATTTGTATGTAAAATTATCTGGGACATAAATTGTTTAGTACAATTACAAATAATCAATTATACAAGAACGACCAATTTAAATAACCAATGATACGAGTGGGAATTTATAAAATACATCAAACTGTCATTCAATGAAATTACATACATTATGACTTGATAGAAAAGAGGGAAAACATTAAAATTATCAGTTTAATGTTTTAAAATTATCAGATTGTTTATATACAATGTTTTGATTTTTTTTTTTTACAGCTTAATCTTTTACAGATTATTTAAAGCCAGAAAATATTTTTGAATTGTAAGAATTTTTTTTTTAGAGATAATGATTTACTCATACAAGTCCCACTAATTAATTCATAGCTGGGGGTGAAGAGTGTATTTGCATGTAAGTGAATATAACGAACATGACAGGAAGCGGAACCCGGCTTTCCAGTTTCCATTTCCAAGTTGTTATCCATTACACCACCCACACATCCAACACCTGGTATTCCCAAAGGGTCACCCATCTAGGTAATGACCAGGCTCAATATTGCTGAACTTTGATGATTGTATGAGAACCAGAGTTTCAATGCAATATGTTTGTTAGCCTATATACAATGTAAATTAGGGTTGTTCCCAAACTTTTTAGACCATCATCATCTTTATGAAATCCTTAATCCCTCACTTATCACCAGTCATGTAAAAAAAAAAAAATCAAATAAAAATAAATTAAATAATTACTATTTAGTTTAGAGTAGAAATTCCTTTGTCCTTGTCTTTCTTCTTTGTTTCTGCATAAGATGCATTTTAGTTTTGTCTTGTAATTCATTTTTCAATTTCATTTCATCTTCCTATAATACATATTTGTTTGAATAATGAGAAAAACCTTCATAAATAGTATAAGTAATAACAAACAGTTTAAAAATAAATTGGTATACTTTTTATTGAATTGCTTGACATCACTAATGGGAAGGATGCATTTTATTAAAAGCAGTAGCAAGGACATTGATATTTGGTTGGTAATTGGGGAATTTTTGTTGTAAGCTACCACACACTTCATGTTCAGTCTGTTCATCTGCTTAACTAGAATTGCATTTGTGTGGCTAAATCTAGCCTCAACTATATATAAACTTAGGATTGAAAGTAAAAATGGTTCAACTATTGAACTAGTCTTGGGGTATTTACTAGAAGTATTTACATTACTTCAATCATCACTCATTTCTGAATATGGATTTAGCTTCAAAATACATGCACATAAATGGGTTCACCTTGTGAGATTCAGTGTCTGCATAATTAATACTCTTTTAACTATCCCCAGGCCTTTATGAACCCCACTGGATAGTCCTATCAAGCCCCAGCTGTCAATATCACCTACAGATGTAAATAAATAGTTTAATTCCATTTTTTTCTTTAATTTATTTAAGTGAGCTTATTATGACACATCTTACTGGTCCCCTTAAAATGTTTTTTTTTTTAAATACCAATTACTAATAGAATTTTAAAATGCCAAATGTTCTCCAGGCTTATTTACTGACTGACAGGCCTTAGCTGATCTCATTTACATATAGTCTGCACATGACTAGAAATGGTTTTTAATTTTGACATTTACAGAGATGGTGTATCAATGATTTTAGCAAATACTGACATTTAGATCATGAAACAATCTCATGAAAAAGAAAAAACACTCTGAATTGATGCTGGGAATGACTTAAATGTAAATTACCACTAGAGATTGATTCAGTAAACATTATCAAAAGTCAAGGAAATGTGCTAACCTTTGCACTGGTTTTTGCTGGCAAATATTTTCTTTTGTTAAGTGCAAGTTTCTTGTGGGGGTCACAAATATTAATAAAAGGGGATGTGGGTGTAGTATAATAGTTATCAACACAGAAAGTAGAATCAGTAAGCAAAGTTCATGTTTCAGCCTAGTCTGTTGTATTCACTTTACGACAATACTCTCAGGAAAGGTATGAATATGTTTCTTCTCCCCCAATCATGGGTTAAATAACACAGTAAACTGCTCTCCAGTTTTGAGTGGCAACCAATCTAAAAGGACAATTCCAAATTCAAGACTGTGAAGAAAGAAAAAGGATATCACTCCACTATATTTCCCCAAGAAATCATGAAAATTCACAGAGAGAATTTGTGGAAAGCTATGATTGCCTATGCCCTGAAGGGATATGACATTATTAAAAAAATAAATAAAAATAGAATATCAAAGTTTATAAGATTAATAAACATAATAACCAAAAATCAAAATTTCTATTGTTTTGGTTTCTCAGATTTTCCAAGTATACATATTTACTGTGTAGTAAATACAAACTATTCATCTTCACCTAAGCTGGAAGCAGAGTAAAGTATTTTAGCTATATGGTTTTAGAAAATAATGAAAAGCCAAACTGTCCCAGTCACACACAAACCTCTAGAGAGATAAGTAATGAAATATAAACTGAATTACAGGTAATATACCTAATTGAAGTCATCCAAATCAGATTTTAGAAAGCATAACCCCAACCCCCACAGTTATCTTATTTCAAAAGATCAGCAAGAGATGAATTTGTTTAATTAGGAATTATTGTCTACAGAGAGTGGCATGTAATCTTACATTATAAAAAAAATGAACTGTTTCTTTGTCATGCATTGTGTGTAACTTTGTTCGTATATATTTAATTAGCATGCTGTATGCACATCATGTATATGCATATGTCTATGGTGCACATGAGTGACTAACATGTGCTTGCACCATTTAATGTATGCACAAAACATTCAAATATTACATTCCTCAGTTTGGACAACCCTTACCCAGGGCTGAGCAAGAAAATTAAAAGTTGGAAACAAAAAATTATTGAACATTTTGGAAATTATTCGGTAATAAATAAAATTTTTTTAAAATTTTGTAGAAATATTTTTAAATCTGTATATTAAAATAGATAAACAAACACACAATCTGAATGAAATGGAAATGGACATATGCATCACAAGAGCTAATTTCTCTGTTTGGCAACAACTATTGGAAAAATGAGTATAAGCTAGCCATTAGAAGTTATTTTTATAATTCCCTCTGTATTCAAACTTAATATATTTTCTAATATAGTATTTTAAAAGAACAAAAAATTTAGATTGGAAATGTGATCATCTTGTCAGAGAAGTAACAGGCACTCAAATCTGTCAGAAAGTTCTACCAAAAATTTAGATAAGACTATTACAAAAATTTTCACTGGGAATGTGATTGAGAAGGTTGTGTACAGCATCATAGATTGTCAGCCTTTTGGTCAAGAAGCAAAACAATGAAACATCAAGTTCCAAGGGATCATCTCTCCAGACAGCATCTCCTATTGCAATGATAGCGTCATGAACAATGTCTGGTCCCTGAAATTGTCCCCACCCCAAAAAAGAAGCGCCTGAGGAAACTGGACAGATTTGGTCTACCTCCATGCATACATGAGGATTGGTTTGGTTTGTTTTGCTTAACAGCATATGAACTCCTTATGGGTCATTTAATGCCAAAATTTTATTTTTTGCAAGGTTTAGTAATGTTTTTTTCTCAATCTATTACTGGTAATCTTTTTTTTTTTACTATGAAAATGTATTGCTTGTAGTTTTTTTCTAATGTATTTTTTATATTTTTATGTTTTGACCCCAGTTTGGGAGGGATCACCATTTGCCCATAGATTGCACCTTAACAGTTGCTACTACTCTAGGACCTGTAAACAGCAGCAATTAAGAGGTGGTTCCACACTTCTCAAAATCTCCCAATCAGAAGCCTTGCTGCTGGATGTAGTTTATCATCATACCCAGGATGACATACATGAGGAATTCCTACATTAAATTTAACTTATATTTGCTTTTGTGGGGAAAGTAAATAAATATGGCTATCACCTTGTTAGAATAAGAAAAACAAAAGAAAAGAAAAAAAGAGCAGTGTGTGCAAAGCTAACAATAAAATGTTCTGTCAACTCAGCAAGAGAAAAAAAGATACAAAGAGATTAAAAAATACATTGTAAAATAAAATAAAATAAAAAAAAACAAACAAGATTTCACATTTTTTTTATACACTCTGGAATTTATGTTAGAGAGAGAGAGGAAAAAATACAATCCCAGACAGTTACCATCAAGGAACACAATAGTGTGTGTGTGTATGCCATGAAAATTGCGTACAAGCATGAAACAGGCTGTTGCCCTGCTGATGACTTCAATGTTCACTTTTATATTTACATAAGCTCTATCTCTGATATTGAGCACTTTTACACATAAATATAGCATATGTTAAAACTATATCTTTATCATATAATTAGAAAAAAAACAGGTTGATCATTCCACACAAACTCAATAACTTGGGAAATGGTCAAAAGGGCAACCAGTAAAGGAGAGCAGGTCAAACCACAATTCACGTGGCAGAGCATGCCTATCAAATGCTGGCTTTTGTAGTCATCTTCAAAGTCAGGTTGATGTCTCACCAACAGAATACAATTTCATCAATATAGAACCTTTCATATGAGCATAGTTTGAGTATAAAAGCCACTCAGATCTTACAAGATATTTGAGGGTACACAAAAACTAGTGACCTGTACAACTGTAATAACAAAAATAACAAAATAATCAGATAGAGCTAGTATGCATGCAGCAAAAAATGCAAGTCCCTTGCTGGCCTCAAAAGACATTGTTACTCCCACATTCAGCATTAAACTTTGGGAGCAGGTTCCTCATACCAAAACAAAGACAAATTCCATATAAATATATGTCTACAAATCTGTTATTAAGTTTAAATGAAGTTTATGGTAGAAGGCACTGTGTTGCCATCTAGGTTACATTTGTCATTCGTATACATTTGTGACTAGTCTGTTTGATGTTTGGGTTAGCACTGAGATGGTTGTTATAAAAGAGTTTTCTTTCATCTAAAAAGATGCCTTGTCAAAGACTTGTGGTCCATCAATCCCAGTGGACCAACTATGTTCCTGGACACCATCACAAGTATTTTTATGTTCACTATATATATATATATATATATATATATATATATATATATATATATATATATATAGTGTGTGTGTGTGTGTGTGTGTGTGTGTATATAAACACATATATCCACTAAAAATAACATTTATTGTAATAAAAAATAATATACTTTCAAGAAGGTGCAGTCTTTCAGGAAAATATGAACACTGGGAGGTGCATTCTTAAAAAAAAAAAAAAAAAAAAAAAGGAGGAAGGAAGAGGTAATTGAGTTTTGCCAGGATGTGATGCTCTCTGAGTCTCAGCATTCTAAAGCACACCTGATCAGATGGTGGTTTCCTCTACAAAGGTTTCAGATTAGAACCTTTTCAAAGAGGGCATTTTATTAAGTCTCTCAATTGTACAAGCCAGTAGAAATAATTTACACTGTTTAAAAAAAAAAAAAAAGGGGTGTAATTTAACACTTACAGTAATAAGAAATAAAAATAATCTATTAATTCCTTAGAAATTATACACACACACATATATATATATATATATATATATATATATATATATATATATAAATGTAAATGCGCAGGTATGCAGAAAAGAGAAAAGAACATGTTGGGTGCATAATCCAGGGTTCCTTAGTATTTTTGGTTTATTTTTAAGAAGACAGTGCTCTATACATAAGTAGAGCTTTATTATAATAATATTTTTTGATTAAAAAGACCGGAAGGAATCATATTTTTAATCAAAAAATATTATTATATATATATATATATATATATATATATATATATATATTATTTATTTATTTACACACACACACACACACACACACACACACACACACAATTGTTTACAAACTTCTGAATAAAATCATAAGTCTATGAGTGTGTATAAACCCACCTAAATAGTTATTTTTAAAGTTTATAAACATCTGTACAGACTTTTCCGCAATTTAAATTTCTATGTGCCTCTAAATTTTGTTAAACATCATATCATTGCATCAATCTGAACTAAACACAAATTTAGAAAGTCTGCAGCTAAAAATATATGAAAGAGATTATATAGATATATATTTTATATATTTAGGTAGCAATCTTTCTTTTATGCAAGTTTCATTTAAAAATGATGGATAAGGAATATCTTGTGTGTTTCTTTTTTAGTTTTTTTTTTATTATTTAATTTTTTTCTTTCTTTACTAATTTTCTATTTTAAAATCTAAGTCTGTGGAGAAATTGTCCATAGTTTTGATTTTCTTCAAGTGCTTTCCACTAATACATTAATTATTTTTTGATGGGGGAAAGAGGTAAAAAATTTATATATGAGCTATAGGTACATACATATGCATTTTATATTTTTATTCTAAAATATAGCCATCATATTAACCCTGTATAGCAATAATTACATACCTATTTTTTTCTATTTTTATAATGCAAACACCTGTCAATAGAAATTAAGAACATTGTATCAATTTCAGAAAAAAAATTTTTTTAAAACAATATAAGTACACATACACACAATGAGGAATTATACACCAATAACTATTTCTTTTACATCCACTTTTCACAGAAAATTAATTTTAGTTAAAACTCATTTATAAGATATGTATCATCATTTCTCGCCTCTCTTGTCTTGAGAAAAATTGAATTCAAAACTAGCCTGAAGAGAAATGAACTCCATTAGGCTATCTGGCACTAGACACACCACTGCTGCTATGGTTCCAGTACATGCGGTCCTCCAATGACCTTAATGGACTACAGGACTTGTGACGTGAAGATCATCAATTCAGTATTTTCTTGCTAGAATCAAATGCAAATTTCTTTTTTTAAGCATTGTGTCCCTTTAGGACATGAGTGAACATGGCTCTCTACAACTTCCTATTCTTTGTAGCTCCAAGTAATACTTATCCACTTATATTCCTCCAATCCCCAAACAGCTATTCATTGAATTTCCAAGCTTAAACTTAATTGCATATTTCTTGGCAAATTAACATCAGTTACATTAGAGACCGTTCATCATAGCAGACTTTCCAATGGTAAAATTTTCAATGAAGTTCTGGCTTTTATCTACACATGTAAACTTAATGTAGCTCCCCTTGAACCAAAGAATGAAGCTAATTTAAGTATGGATTATAAGGTTTTATGAAATTACAGGAAGGCACCAGGCTCGCTCTCTCTCTCTCTGACACACACAATATTAATTTTCCATAAAGCATACACTATACTCATTTGCATATAGATTTGATAGACTTTCACACATTTATTCAAACAATATATATTCATACTGTTCCTCTCTTCACCACTATCATACATGCTTGCAAGAATTAGATAAAAATATATTAGGTAGGTGTTAGAAGTTACACATAAATACACAAAAGGGTAATTTCTTCATATTCAACCTTAACACACACATATTCCCCTATAGATATACACATTTAAGAAGTATGTATTTATATACACATATATAGACTATTGATTCTCCTCAGCAGCCAGCCTTTTCAGCACACACTACTGTTCTGGCTACTGATTGACTAGACAGTTAAGAAAACTATTGCTGACAAGTTCTATCATACGTTGCTTTATCGACAGAATAGTTACAAAAAGTTAAAAGAAAGAAATCCCTTGTCCCATGATGTACAGTAACAAAACAAAGAACACATTTAGAGATTGCATTCCAAAGTTTTTATATATATATATATATATATATATATATATATATACAAACATAAGTATATATAAAGCACAAATAATTTTCCTAATAGAAGTGAAGAACTTCTGTATGAAGATAAAAAATATTAATGAATTACTAAAATAGGTGATATAGTATAAGTTACAATACAATTTTTTTTTCACGTGTCCATTTTGTTGTTTCTAAGAGAAAAAAATCTAATTCATGAAATCATGAACATGAAACCAACAAAGTAAAAGATTTTTTTTTTGTTAGATTCACATTCTTAAAAGAAGATTAAAGTGTAGAAATAATTCTAGAGGTTTATACTTAATTTTACTATTTTTATGTGTTTATGTTTTGTGAGGTTTATTCTAGAGTCAAGAAGTGCGACTAGGCTAAAGGTTAATGGCATAGAAAATGGAGTTAATGTGTAGAGTTCAAATTTTAGCCAAGACAGTTTGTGTTAACTTGGCAAAAATATCTTTGGAAAAGATTTCAATCAATCTTTTATCCCACCTACTCTCAGCTAAGGGTAAAATAGCAGAGTAGACTGGACTATCTGGGCTTGGATAGAAACCAAGCTAGAAGGACAACTTCAAATTAAAAACTGGTGTATTATGTATGGGTTAGAAACTTTGGCACTAACATACTTTTGTACACTCCACCCACTCAAAACACCTTATATTTACTTCCCAGACATTGAAATTAGCAGTATGACATTTAAATTGAATGTCTGGAAACTTATATGCAGGAATAAATAACTTTTTTTCTATCACCCTCTTGTCACAATGCAGTTGAACAGTTGTTGATATTCTGAATTTATTTGAAAAGAACTTACTGTCAATTATAGACCAAAGAAGACCTACCTTTGATCACCTCTAAGAGATACAATATAAAAAAAATGCTTATCCCTACAGTGGTGGCTAATACAACATTTTCTTTTCTAACTTAAGATTATTTGAACCTTCATGGTTTTCAACTAAGAGGAAAAAAACCCAAATAAAAATAAAATTAGCAAAATAGAAGTTGGGGTTAGTTCAGTGAAGAATCAAGTCAGAAACCAAATAGTGATATTTCCAAAAGCAGGGTGAAAATCTTGATATATATATATAAAGGATACAAGTGTTGAATGGAGACAGATAAAGGAATTTCAGGTCTCTCAACCAGCATCAAGAATGGAAGAGGAGATGAGACTTTAGCTAATGTTTCAACAATTGTTTGTAACCAGTTTTAATTTGTAATGCACATTTTATTTTTAATTCTCTCTCTCATATATATATATATATATATATATATATATATATATATATATATATATATATATATATACACACACACACACACACACACACACACACACACACACTACATTTCACCTTTCTTAAATCTACTGCTATCACAATGTGAGATATGTAAAACTAACAGTGATTAAATTGACTCATGCATTCATTTTCTACAGTTTACCAACCATTTATTTGCAGGTTATTTAAAACCAGAAAATATTTTTAGATTGTATTTGGATGAGATAATAGTTTAGTGATACAAGTCTTACTGATTAAACCATACCGGGGGGAGAAGAGTTGGAGTCATACCTTTCCAAAGGGTATTTGCATGAAAGCAAATGTAACAAAACCAATGAGAATTGAAACTCGGCTCTCTGATTAACAATTCCAAGCCATTATCCATTACTATACCCACATATCTAAGCTTACAGTACCTAGATACTGACCAAGCTTGATGTTGCTTAATTCCAGTGATCATATGGGAACCAATTTTTCAACATGATGTGGCCATAAGCAACAGTGATTTAAAAAAAAAAAAAAAAAGCACTGATAAGCTGAAGAACGTGGCTAAGCTGTACATTCTTGCACATCAAATGCCAGAAATTTAAAATTTAGCAACCTGATATCTTCAGCATTCCTCTCAGTTTTGTTTACATTTTCACCCACTTTCCCCTATATATATATATATATATATAATTCCATCAAATAAGAACATTATGTTGATCTGATGAAGTCTTTTGAAGAACAAAACACATTACATAAATTTTTTTTTCTCCCATTTTGTCATTGAATTAATTACCCACAGAAGAGTGAGTCAATAATTATCTGCACTTTTGTAATGTTTTTCTTTGGGTTGACTGTACAGTCTTGCATGTGTTTGTATGTGTGTGTTCATCACTATAGCGAAAATTTGTTGTTTATCAGTGAGTTTCATTTATGCTGGCATAGAGTAAACATGGTCTATCCATTCTTAGTTTATACTGAGAAAGAACAAACAGTAATGCAATTTTTTATGGTTTGAAGATGTACCAGGGGCTAAAATCCATCCTAGGCTTTCTGTACAATACAACAACAGTTTTACCATAGCAGAATGAGTGTGTGTAAAACTTTGAATTAAAAAAAAAAAAAAAAAATTGGCCAACATTCTTTAAGCCTGGATAGAGAACAGGATGCCTACCCTCACCCATCCACTATTGACAAGAATATTGAACATGCCTATGCCATGATTCTGATGAGCCAACAAGTTACAATTGATGATATGGTAAATCATATGTAAATTAGACATGTTGCTGCTAATTAAATCATCCATGCCTGCTAATCATTAAGATTAGTCATACCTCACTTTATTGATTGTTTTCTACAGCTTATCAACCTTCTGCAGGTTATTTAAAGACAGAAAATATTTTTAGTTTCTAAGATTTTTTTTTTTGTTTGAAGACAATGATTTAGTGATACAAGGTTTACTAATTAACCCATAGCTGGGGAGGAAAAGAGGTGGAGTCATCCCTTTCACAAAGGTATTTGCATGTACATGAATATAATGAACCCAACATGAATTGAAACTCAGCTCTCTGATTAACAACTCCAAGCCATTATCCATTACAACACCTGCACATCCAATCTTACAGCATCTGGCATTCTCAAGCACTCACTCACCTAGGTACTGACCAGGGTCAACGTTGCTTAATTTCGGTGATCTTATTGGAACAAGTGTTTCAGCATGATACAGCTGTAAGCCATATCTCCCTTTATACATACATAAATGGGTGATGAAGACTTCTTGGCTAGACCAAGAAGGTATTAAAAAATAAATAAAAATAAAGAATATTTAATTATTTGGGCAGATGCTTTAATAAAATCTGTGCAATATGAGTTACTAAATAATTCACTGAGACACTCAATCATTTGAAAAGCTGTTAACTCTTACTGGACTGCTATCATAAGAAAAGCATTACTTTATTGAAAATAACAAGATTAAATCTGAGTCTATCACTTCAAACCCAAGAGTGAAGTCAGGATGATATGCTTCCAGAATTGAGATTCAAGATATCAAGATTCCTTAGCATTTGGCCTTGTTCCCACAGATTATCATTGGTTTGATTCTATCAGGTACATCTTAAGAGTTCATCAATCTGCCACAAGATATGTAAGATGTAGTGCATGTGTGATTGAAGGGCCAAGATAAAACCTTTTTCTGACAGCAGATCAAAACTTACTCAATGCTGGACTAAGCGCATTACAAAGCAAGGAGGTTATATTGAAAACAAATATATTTGTAACTTTTGTACTGTTATTATAATTTATTATACCAAAAGTGCATATAATTATTGATTTACCTTCAAGTATATAAATGTATTGGTTCTTCCTGCAAAGTTCTTGCAGAGTATTGTATATTACACCAAGTAATGTTGTGGTTTTAATAACAAGTGAATCTTTATAGGACTGGGTTGCTAGCTCAATGTTCAAAATGGACTGTCTTTCAGAGCTGAAGAGCTCAACTGTCATATTCTCTTCTCTCTCTCCCAGCTATGGATTAAATAGCAGGACAGACTGGGCTCTCAAGCTGTGGCTAACAACCAGTCTAAGAAAAGGAAAAACTGAATGCAAAACTGTATATAATCCTAGTTAATCATTATGCAGCCATCAAAAGGATCATGAAGTTCACAATGACCCTAACTGCATTCGATATGATTGATATAGATATGTATACTTTTATGTTAACACCTATATGAGGTAACTATCAATGTGTCAGTATCCAGCAAGTATTTGTTACTTTTTACTGGCTCAACAATACAAAGAAGATTCTTCATCTCATCCTCAAGTGAAGATTTGTTACTTGAAGCACAATGAACAAAGAATTATTCAATCAAAATCAATAAAAGATATTGATGAAAGTGATATGAACCTCAAGCAAAACAAATAGACAGAAAAAACAAATTCCACTTGCTTTAATGAAAAATCATTTGTGATATTCTCAAATCATTTTTCATTAAATTTTACATCTGAACTAGCAATTTTTTTTCTCTCACAATAAAAGGATTTTTCAAGTTAAATGTATACAATAATGAATTCTGATTCAATTCAATACAAACACAAGGAAATAAAAATTCATATACAAAATACGTTTTATTTGTAACACTTCATATATAAAATAATATCAAACATCTGGCCCTTGTTTTGACATGAAACTCTGAAGTTGAGCAATCAGATAAGTCCATTAAACTTTTGTTGATTTATTGAATAATCTATATCTAGGTACCACCAAAGATTTTCTACAAAACAGCATACCATTATGAAAAAAAAATAAGCCCAAACTTGATAAAAACCAAAGTTTTGTCAAAATGTTTGTTATTTAAGAGGAAAGTACAAAGTATTTTTTATTATTTTATTAAATTTTTGAATCCTTTCTAGCAGGTTCAAAATTTTGGTTAAAAATCTTGTTTTTCTTGCATCAGTGGGTGGGTCAAATATTAACATAGGAAATTTAGCATCATTTTGCAGTAAAAACCACATTATTTTGGAAACTGCCAAGATATGTAAGAAAGTAAATAAAATGAAATTTTCTACAAGTGAATAATACAATCTTTCAAATTATAAGTATAAAAAAATAAAAAGTTGGGTGACCTCAAATGAAAAGATTTCCCATCTATTTTTCTTCCTTTTAATTATATATATATATATATATATATATATATATATATATATATATGTGTGTGTGTGTGTGTGTGTGTGTGTTTTTTTTCTATGTTTAATCAAATGACTGACATGCTAAATGAGGATCAGATAAAATAAGCCAATGAATAATAATAATCTTGATGATAAATTCAACATCAGAGGAGTTTCTTATTTGAAGGCACACTGCAAACTAAAATGATTTCTCCTCTTCAGTATGGCTGCACATTTCCAAGCATGCCTGTCTACTCAGGTCCATTTGTGTTTCTTGAGCACCAACTGAGCCAACTTCTTGTGGTTTATACTGCTACTATGCTGAGCAAACATTAGTTAAATTCAAACATGTGTCTCACCAGGAACACATACAGTTTTTGAATTCAGTTTCCTTCTCCCATACTGGTTAACAACCACAGCTACAGTCCAATCCACCCTAATATTTAACCCATAGCTGAGGTGTGAATAGATGGATCCATACCTTTCCCCAAAGGTATTTGTGCAAAAATAAGAGATTAAAACATCTTTAACAAATATAAGATCTAGCATTTACAAATAAAGATCATTTTTCTGCATAATCAGTAATGAAATAGATAAATGAAAACGAAACAGCTTAGTTAATTTAGAAAATCAATTTTTTAAACAGTCACATGAATCATGACACTACCAGGCATAAAACAATGTTTTGGAAATGTTGGTTCCAATCCTTTAGTGATAAGTGCAAAAATACCCCCTCAAATTTATAGACAAATCGTACAAATGTATGCTGGAATTTCTTTCTAGAGAAGATAAACCACTTCTCAGTCTCATTTTCCATATTTTTATTCTTTCTTGTTTTGAAGTCAGAACACTGCTATCACTTATTTGTTTCTATTTTGTGCATGTTAACACCATTCTTAATTTATGAACCTCTTTGCCTACTTTTGTCTTGCATAGATTATTTGCTTAGTAGTATTTTTTCCTTGTTATTTTTTCTTTTGTTATTGTTTGCCAACTTTGTCAATTCTGTTTGTTAGACATTTCTGCCAATTACATTTAACCATGACCAATTACACTGTAGCCTATTAGTTCAATCTTTATTGACATTTTGGAGGTTTAAAAATAAAATCACTAAATTTAAGCATTTCACATCAAAAGTGACCTCATAACTTTTATATTTCAAAGGATAAAATTGGTTTTAAATTGAACTAAAAAGAACAGTTATGACATCTTGATTCTAGATAATTATGGATAAAATTTAGGGTATTTCTTCAAAACAAAACCAAATTGTCTTGTACAAATTTCACAAGATTATATAAGTTTGAAATGACATATCTGAAGAAAAAAATTCTTCAACTTGATTTAGATGTAATTTTATAACAAATAATTGGGTGTTTTAAATAGCTTTTGTATATTGTCATTTATAGAATAGACCTGTGAAAAGATCTACCATCAATATTTCTCTATGATTTCCTATTTACTTTATCCGATATACATCAGAGTTTGGGTTAATCAAACAGAAAGGAAAGGATACAGGTAATTACGAAATAGAAAAGGAAGATTCATTCATTTTGTGTCATATTAATGAAGTCTAATGTTTTATATACATATATTATACATTGTGTGTGTACTTGATATATAAAAACGTATATTTGAGCAGCAATCTTTCTTTCAAACATGTTTCGTTGAATATGACGGATATTTTTTTTTTTTAGTTTTTCTAATATTCTTACATTTTTCCATTTGGTTCAGGGGTAAGGGAGTGTAAAAACTCTCCCTAGTGTCTATTGACTCAAGTGCTTTCAGCCACTTTAGCCATTTTCAAGGGGTTTGTTATTGAGTTTGTTGTTAATTTCTTTTCATGGTTGTCTGTTTAAAATGTAGTTGCGTGATACCTAAACAGACAACTATGGAAATTAACAACACTGAACAAGAAACTTGAAAATGGTTAAAGTGGACAAAATTGCTTGGCACAAAAGACACTACAGACAAATTTTACACTCCCTTTCCCCCACCAAATAGGAACATGTAAAGTAAAAATATTAGAAAAAATAATAAAAGTTTCAAATTTTACTTGTCTGTCATATTCAATGAAATACATATTTTGAACCATTTCACCCTAAGCAAGGCAAAACCTACTAAGACAAAAGGAATTAAGGAGTGTTTGAGAATCTGAGAAAAAGAAAACATTATTAAGGAGAGAGAACAATAAAAGAACAGGAATTAAGAAGACAGGAAATAATTTAAATTTTTGAAGATCAAAGTTTACTGAAAAGCAAGAAGCCAGAAGAGAGTTCCACAAGCAAGAAGTGTGACAGAAGAAACTAAGATCATGTCAAAGCATGAAGTTGAGTCGCCATGCAGTGTTGATTCCTATGTCCAAACTATTGTGTGTGTGTGTGTGATGGTTTAAAAAAAAAGTAATTCATTTTTTCATAATTACTCATTTTGCATGTCTTTATTAATAATATTATTTCAAAATACATTCAAAAAAATCGTAAACAAAGTTAACCAAATCAGCAAAATATTTTACCGAGGCAACGCCAAGTATTAATTTTGGGAGTAAACCTGTAAATTGATTGTTTAAAAATAAATGTAGTCTTTCACTACAGATCAAACGGGAGTATCTGTTCTCTTGAAAGACTAAATCGCCAGATTCAAAATTTCAGGACAGATTTCAAAACATTTTTTTAATGATTAAAACAAATTTAATAAATATATAAAATTTATATATTTATTAACTTATTAAATAAATTGAATGAGAGTCAATTTAAAAATTAAAATAAAATATTGTAGCAAATATTTTTTAAAGAAAATAACGACCTCGTAATTTTACTTACCCAATTTCGTTAAAAAAAAAAAAAATTTAATAAATAAATAATAAATTAATAAATAGTTATGAATAATTATAAAATAATAATGCAGTACCCGTAAAAACAAAGAAAAATAGAAAAGCTTGATGATACTGATTTACACTGTTAAAAAATCCCAAGGTAAGGATGTCGACTGTTAAATATTTTTAACAGTCGACATCCTTACCTTGGGATTTTTGTGTGCATTATTTTTGGTAGAGCTAAAGTGTTGATTATTTTTATTTAGTTTTTTGCGTTTGCTAGTGTACAGAAAGGCAACAATTTATTTTAACATTTACTTTTTTTACTTTAACAAGGAAAAAAAATAGCGTCGAACGTTCGTTAAACTATAACTAGAGAGAAATCTTTAAGCATATGTAATTCAATTGTAATAAAAACTGTTTTTATTCCGATCCTCATTTCTTGCAAATGTTTTGATCGTAATACTCTCCGACCATCATGCGATTAATGATTTTTAGTAGTGGACTAAATGATTAAAAATAAATGGACAACGTTCACTTCATTATTCAGAAAACTAAAACATCAAATGTTTCTTTGACGCCTTGATAACGATAGCTAAGGATTGAAATTCAAAACGATTTCCTTTCTTAAATTGACAACAAACACGAGAAGACTATGTTTTTAAAAATAGTAAATAAATATACTTTTTCAACATTAACAAAATTTAAAAGAAGCTAAACAAAAACTCTACTCTGCTTTTTTGTGTTTTTCAGTTTTTGTTTTCAAAAACGGCTCAAAAAATTAAAATTTTCATTTTTAAAGACGAAAATCGCCTGTTTTTTTTTTTTAGGATTTAAGATTGTTTACTACGGAATAAAAATGAATAAATACACTTAGTCACTGCATCTCTTGGTGATAGGTGTTTATTTTTATGAACGAATCGAAGATTGATTTTTGACTAATTGACTGACTACTAAAGAAAAAAACAATCACAACGGTTTAAAAACAATATGTGAAACTTAAAGGGACGATCAAACTACAGTATGACGACATTTAATGCATCATTGGATTTAGTTTATTAGTAAAATAGTAATAAATGGACGTCACGGGAATACAGCAAAAAATGAAAGAGTAACAAAAAGCAATAAAAACAGCCTGGGATGGTAGTCTTTGGATTGGATCATTCATTGGTGATTTCAACAATCAACGAACAAACTCTACTAATGTTATTATTCAAGATCTTGTCTTCTTGCACACGCACTATATATATATATATATATATATATATATAGAGAGAGAGAGAGAGAGAGAGAGAGAGAGAATTTCGATATGAAGAACTGAGCAGATTTTTTTTTTATTTAACATCGTACCTTTTCGCACCAAATGTCATTTTTCTGGCTTTGATTCTTGATTATTTTAAAAATACTACTTTTAAATCCTTAAAGAGAAATGATGCGTTTTTGTTTGAGAGGAAAACAATAACCGTTTTTTGGTACATCGATATGCATCGATAGATCATTATTAATTATTCCTTTCGTCTTACTGTTCTCGGTCGCTTCTTCACGCAACTTCCAGATCGTCATTCTATATGATCATTAATCGACAGTGCTGATCGGAACTAAAAGAAGCCTTCAAACTGCGCCACTTGCTAACGATCGTAGAATGACGACCTGGGACTTGCGACAGAAGGCAACTGAAATTAAGATGAAAGAAATGCTATTTAAATAAGAATAAAAAAATACGTGGATGATCAAATATTATAATTGCGTAACTGGAATGGAAGTAAAAACAAAAAAACCTGCATTTGTTTGCGAATTTAATTTTTCTCTTCAAGAGAAGGATTTTTTTAAACTATTACTAAAACTAAAAGAGGCTAACTTCAAAAAGGTGAATTTCATGAAAAAGGAAAAAAAAAAAAAAATAAAGCATTGTCTATATATAATTTAAAGAATAGAAATAAAAATATGTTTTAAGGTATTTTTAAAAGATATTTACAAAATACGCCACGATTCATCCTTTTTCTGGAGTTCGAGTCACCATTTCAAACAAAAACAACATAACCGAATGAAACGAATTGTTCAGCAGGAAGAGAAGTTTTTTTTTTTTTTGCTTTTTTCCATGGATAAGGTAAAAAAAAAATATGGCTAAATAAATACAACATGTAAAATATCTACACAATGAAAATTAAACTGAAGTGTTTTATTCTTTATTTGAAAAAAAAAATTCAAATATGAAATGAAGGTCATTATTTAAACTGTGGACCCTTTTTCGTGCTCAGTATTCCTTTAGGTTCCCCATGATCAAACAGATCTTTGAATTATTTAATTACTGCTTTAGATTTGTTATATTCTTTTCTTTTAATCACAATATGCCAAACAGAATTACAAGTTAAATTGTATAGAGTTTCTGTTTATTAGAGATAAAAAAAAGTCTAACAAAAAATTAACCTCGACAGTTTTTGTACTTTTTCTTAACCTGTTTGAGGGCAACGAGAAGGGTATAGCCGAGTTGTCGATTTTCGAACGAAGGATAAAATGTTTATTTTTATAATTAAAAAAATAAATAAACATTATTTCATACATTTTTACTTACAAAACAAAAAAGACAAATAAATTATTAGTTCTAACAACTTAGTCATAACTCATTTAAAATTAACGAAACTGAAGGAAAATACCTTTCATTATTTTTTTAGTCATTAAACTTATTTTATTTTTATGCAAAACTACATGATTTGAAATAAGTAAGAATTCGAAATAGATTACTAATTTCTTAAATTTAAGACCGCAAATAATAACTCTTTCTATTTTGAACTAAAATTAAAAAAAGACTACATCAGCTGTTATTTCACAGCGCAGGTCGATAACTTTATACAAAAAAAAAAATTACCAACACACGAAAATATACTTATCACCAACTATAAGCAATGATATGCACTGCACAGAACAATAAAAGCTCAACTCAGAATCGAACCACAGAACCCGGCTTGTAAATAATCATTTCTCTTCCCTTCCCTAAAAGATCCGAAACACAGGTAATGATAGTGCATTGAAAGAAAAAGAGAAAGCTGTATGCGACTTACTGTCGAGCAGTTCTTTGAGCTCATCATCAACTTCGTTGTCAGTAGGCTCGACATTATTGTAATGATTGTACATATCTGTCCCATCAGTACCGGCTCCGGCCACTCCATGATCGGGCGGGTCTGAAGTAGATGAAGCAGCCGCTGACCAGCTAGAGTCACCCATCGACGACATTTTGCTGCAGCTTTCTCTCACGTAGGTGATCTGCCCTTGTTTACGTGCACTCGCGCACAGGCGGCGCTACCAACTAAATGCTACACTCGACAACCGGTAGCCACTGAAATAGTATAAACCAATTAAAAAGTTCCACCCTTTTGCAATCGTTTTTCTATCAACATTATGAATTATTAAAAAATGCGATATAATAAAAAAGACATTAATGTTAATTGAGTTGAAAAGATCACATTTTCTGTGTAAAAAACAATGCAAATAATGTTTTCTCTATTTAAAATCAACTAGTTACTTTTACGGCGTTGGTAAATCGTAGTCACAATTTGAAAAAATTATTAATTGTGACTATAAAAATGAAAATTATAATTTATTTACATTTATTTGCGACAACCTTTTTTCAAAAAAGTTTTTGTATGTCAAGTTGTGAGTAAACTGATTTTTGTGGATGTATCTTCATAAGTAAACAATGTTACTACGTTTGTAGAAATGGATATGTATGTGTGATGATATACAGAAAGTTCATACGTTTTTTTCGTAAATGTCATTTACTCGTAGTTTACAAAAGAAACAAAAGATACAAAGAAACAAGCGTGTTGACTTAGTAGCTGACATAGTTTCTGTTGTTGGTGAGTCTTTTACTCTCTAGCCGTTTCGCTTATCTCTTTGCAGAAAAGGAGTGACCTAGGGTAGATCTGTAAATTGGATTGACTGACTGCGTCCTGTTGCAAAGTTTCCTATTTCTCTGTTTTCAGTAGTTAAAAGTTTTTAATTTAATCATACCAGCAGTCACTGACTGATACATTTTCTTTTTTACACCATAATTTGTTTTTTACTACGTCCATAAATTTCTAATAATATTATAGGTTTTATTTTTGGCGGATTTTTTCTAGAGTCTACCATTTTGAGTTATGTAGGCGTGGTTGATTCTCTTTTCGTGTGTATTTTTTTTACATGTTTATTTCATTTTTACACATTCGATATTTGAATTATTAAATTTAAATATTACTATAAATTGCTATTAATCTAACAAAGACTTATTATAATAATGTCTTCACAAGTAATTAAAAGTAAGTGTCAATCATCTTGTTTAAACTTATTTATTAATTAATTTTATCTTTTTCATTTGAAACATTTATATTCATTGTGATACACTGGTGAAATTATAAAAAATATGTGAAAAAATACAACCCTCTATCCCATTCCATTACCTAAAAGGAAGACATTTCAACCCATGAAGTTTTCCAATGTGACTTTTTTTATAAACTTTGTTTCTGAGCCTGATTATGGTGATGCTCTGTCTGGTTACTGATAATAAAAAAAAGAATGTTCTAGGAAAAAAAACTTTGGAAGAGAATTCTTTCTCAATATTATTTTCAACCAACCAGAAAAACAGAATTTGTATAAAAAATATTTTTAATAAAAACAATAATATCAAAATTGTATGAGAAAAAAATACTGAACTTGTGTAAAAATTAATAGAGAAATTATTTTAATAAAAAAGTTAATATTGAATTGTATTAGTAACTAGTTAAAAAAAATTAGAAATTTACTAATAGTTTTGTTTTCACAGAAACTGACTAAATGAAGCCAAACATTTTATATAAAAAGATATGAATAAGTGAAGCCACTAGCAGGTTTAAATTACTATTCACTCACAAAACAAATTAGAGTGGATAGTGATAGAGACATAAGTCATCAGATGAAGTTAATTTCAGCAGTGAGTTTAGAAGAGAATGTTGGACTCAAAGATACCATGTGACCGACCAACAATTACAGGTATTTCACAAAACCTTAATTTTGATAATTTTGAACTTGTTCATCTGAAACTACTCTCAAACAGACCAAGTCTTTCTTGATAATACAAGACAACTTGCTGACTGCTACTATAATTCTTCACGGTTCTACCAACTGATTCAGGTTTACCACAACAAAGATTAAAAAAATCTCGTGAACTTCAATGTCACTCTCTCAACCAAGAACTTTTATAACTTCAACTACTAATGTAAGTTCCCACTTTCTTATGAACATTTTTTCTGCCTAACTTAATTTTTCATGTACTGTTTTGAGCAAACCTGTACACCTTTATTTACTTCACATAAATTATTGCAAATAAACAAATTCTTTCTGTTTCAGTTTCACACTAAGTCCTTTTTTATTTGGCACTAAAAAATAACTTATTTTTTATATATGGGAAAATCCTCATAAAATGCAATAAACCATTATTTTTCTTTTTACAGTTCTTCAAATTTAGTTATGAGAATTATTTGCTAGTATAATCAGGATAATTAAATTTCATCTGTATAAACTGCTTTCTTAGATAGATGGTTAAAAATGGCTTCAAGCAAGTTAAGCATGAAGGTCTTTATGAGGACCATCCTTTTTGATCCTTGTGGATTGTCACTACAGAATCCCAAACAAAGAACTGTACCAGATAATGAAAACCACATCAGTTGAGGACTTTTAATAGCAGCAACAACTAAAATGGATAGCACATGTAAATCAAAGAAAGAATAATGTTATAATCAAGATGCTGACATTCCACACTACCTCAAACAAAAGCAGCATTGGCTGTTCAGTCAGTGAATGCTGAATGTTTCCATAAAAGGTAAAAGGCCAATATTACCATTAGATAATGAGAACAGATACTACACTTTGATCCTAGTTCAATGTCCGGGGAGCAAAGGAAAGCATAACTTGAGTATCATTGGCAGCTCAGTCAATGAATGCCAAATGCTTCCTTATAAGGAAACAATTAATATTATCATTATCATTACCAAATTTCAGGTTTATTATTTTTATAAACAAATAATTAGATCAGTGATCTTTTCAGTTCATATCAATAATAAAAAGGATGATAAAGCTTATCAAATCCAACAATTATTTTTAAAAATTAGGAGTTTTTTAATTATTTTCTTATATAAACACAATAAAATTAAACAGCTGATTCATTATATGTATTTAATAAGAAGTAGACATATTATTTAAAACTGTATTATAACTGTGAAACCATAGAATGGCATACATAGTCCTCAGTATGATGATAAACTACATCTGGCAGCAAGGCTTCTGCTTGAGAGATTAGAGGTTTTAATTGCTGTTATTCCCACTTCCACCCTGACAGCTCCTGTTAGAGTTCCAGCTATGGAAAGATAGCATTTTAATTTTTTTTTTGATGCTTCACTACATCTAAAATATATTATGGTAAAAATGCCAGCAATATATTTATAAAAAAATAACCAGTTGTTATGATGAACTTAGTAGCCATAGATATTCTACATATACTTATTCAAAGTTGCTTGTGAGTTATAGTTATAGCTTACTTTATGCTAATTACCTATTAGCTAAACCAATCCCATTACATCTCCCTGAATCTTTTGGATATAACTACCTGTATGGATCTATGGTTTATCCTACATTCCCTCCACCCCTTACTGCTTTCTTAAGTATTTCTCACTTTGGGGGACCTTGATCTAGTTCTTTTATTCTCAGTGTCCCATGTTTGTACCCTGAGTTTTCCAAAAAACTATGATTGTCCATTGATTCCTCTGCCCTGCTTTCTTGTTCATCTACATAGTCATTCAAACTAACTTTGCTTTGTACTTCCTCGTAATTTTGGCTAGCTCTTAACTGGTCTGCATGGGCGACAATATTTTTACCAATCTTGTATATTAATGCCATGTTGTATCCTTTTTGCATTATGAAATTTGGCTTTTCCGGCTTGTTTTCCTTATTTCTTTTGTACCATATGTTTTCATTAATAGAGTAAGACATGGTTAATGAAGCTCTAATCTGTCTGCCCATTAATGCTGACAGACTCTCTAATCTGTCAGTAGGTGGTATCGTTCTGTAACTCAACAATAATCTTGGTAGGAAAGTTTCAATCTTTTCTTGCTGAGAAGAAAATATTTTCAATCCCATCTTTATTGTTTGAACCATTCATTCAGCAATCCCATTTGATTGAGGGTAGTAATATTGTGTTTTATATGGGCCAATCTTCCTTAACCATGAGCATAGACTTTTGTCACAGAATTCAGGAGCATTATCAATTACTAATGTTTTTTTTACTTGATTTCTAGCAAATATTATGCGTAATATTTGTTTTACAGCAATAGATTTTTTTTATCCTGAACTCGGAAAACTTCAGACCAGGTGGAAAATGCATCAACCTGTATGAGACATAAACCTACCCCATTAACTTGTGTGTGATCCATATGAACTCTAGATCATGGGTCTGTTTCCTTAGGTTAAGGGTATAACTTATTGTGTAAGAAATTCTTTATTTCAGAACATTTAAGACTTTTGCATACATAATTTTCTACATCTCAGGTGTGTCCCTGCCACCACACTTCTAGTTTTAACCTTTTTTGTGTAGCAGTTATCCCACAATGCAGATTGGGCAAAGGATTCGGAAAGAGTTGGATGATATATCCAGTCAGTATCATGGTGTTTGGAGTGATCACTAGTGGTGGCAATTTTATGCCTCCATTCATCTTCCCACAGGGCCACAGACTCAACAAGGAGGCCTACATCAAGTGCCTTGATGAGGTAGTGCTGCCCTGAGTCATGAGGGTAGCTGCTGGGAAACCCTATATCTGGTAACAGAACTCTGTACCATGCCACACAAGCAGGAGAACTCAGTCATGACTATCTGACAATTTCTGCAACCACATCACCTCTTACATCTGGCCACTTAAATCTCCAGACTGCAATCCCCTTGATTATTATGTGTAGGGCACAGTTGAGTGGAAGAACAATAAAACTCCTTGTAACACTATAGATGAACTGAAGGCAAGGGTTATGGCAGCATTCACCAACTTAAACAAGGAGACCCTCCAGAAGAGATGTAGGATATTCTGAAGTCATCTGGAGGCAGTGGGTGAAGCCAAAGGTGATTTTATTAAATAAATTTACTCTTTAGTATTTCAAGACATTTTTGTGTAATTTTGGTAAATATATCTGTTAAAATGTGATGTCAGCATTATTTTCATTTTCAATAATTTAGACAACAATTTATTCATCACACCATGTATATATGGGGTTGGCCAGAAAATCTTGACTCATTTAGGAATCAGAAAGAAAATAATAAAATTTTATAGTGCAACACCAACATTTATTCTTCAAAATAAAGTCCATCATTTTCAACAATCTTTTGCCAGTGATCAGCCACTATCTGAATCTGTTCCAGATACCAGTCCGCTGACATTGAATCAAAAAACTGTAAGTTTTCTTCATTTCATCAAAAGTGTTGAATCACTGGTTGTCGAGGAAGTATGCCATTGAGCGAAATAGGCCATAGTCACTCGGAACAGCATGACTGAATGGTGGATGAAAAAGAATCTCACAGCCACTTGTTTGAATTTCTCCTTAGTCAACATGGCAGAATGTGGCCATGCATTGTCTTGCTGAAACAAAGCCTGACCTTGATTGACCAAAGCAGGATACTCCTTCTTTAGTTTGTTGTATATGTGGTCTAGCTGCTGAAAATACAGTTTAGCGCGAATGTGGTCACTGCATGAAACAAGCTCCAAATGCAGTACTCCTTGGAAATTCCACCAGATCAAGATTTGTTGTTTTCTTTCCATTTCCTAAGTGAGTCAGGACTTTCTGACCAACCTTTATACACCAACCTATATATATATATATATATATATATATATATATATATATATATATTTAAATTTATATATCAAGAAGAATTTTTGACAAAGTGGAAAAAGATTTTGTGTGATGCGTTTCGTCCCTTAGGACTTCATCAGACTAGGTTTGTTTACATTGATGTGTAATTGAATTTTAACATTAGAAATATATATATAAATATATGATGACTGTCTACTTGATTTTGAGGAAGAGCACTTTCTTAAATTAACCACTGCTTAGTTCTTTTATGTAAGAGAATACCTGTAAGATTCATACTCAGAAAGTTTATAGTGATAGACACTTATTCAACATGAATAGCACTTGCTGAACTTCAACTAACTTAATCCAACAGGCTTACAGCCACATCACATTAAAGCACTGATTCCTGCATGATCACCAGATAAGCAATGAAGAGTTGGACAGACTCAAAAGAATTGGTGTAATAGAAAAAATTAACCGTTCAAAATGGGCTGCACCAGCAGTGTATATAAAGAAAAAAAAGAAATTTGTTTTTGCACAGATTTTTTGACAGGATTAAACAGTTGTTTCAAAACACATAATCATTATCAAGTCCAGAGGAAATTTTTTCAAAGTTAAATGGTGGAAGAATATTTTCAAAGCAGAATCTCTCTGAAATGTATTCACAAATTCAGACTGAAAGTGAATGTTTAGAATTAATGACCATAAATATGCACAGAGGATTATATAAATTTAACTGACTTCCTTTTGGTATAAAGGTGGCACCAGCTATTTTTCAACAAACTATGGATACCATGCTTGCAGAGTGCAATTTCACAGTGGCATATCTGGGCTACATTTTAATAAAGAGTGTATTTAAAGAACAACATGTTGGGCATGGGAAAATAATTTTGAAAAACTAAGAGAGTACAGATTCAAGCTCAGTCAAGAAAAATGCACATTTTTTTTGCCAAAAATTAAATACCTCACTAAAATTATTGATAAAAATGGTTGTCAACCAGATCCGTCAATTTAATGGACAAGGAGAATGGTTTGTGGGAATGTTCAAAAGAGCATTGAAGAAAGCAAGTCTTGAGAAAGTAAATGAGGAAGCACTTTAAAATTTTCTGAGAATTTACTGGGTTACACCTAACCCCAATACACCATCAGGCATGTCGCTGGCAGAATTAATGTTTGCTAGAAAAGTAAAATCAGTATTCAACAAGTTATTCCCAAGTTAAAAAACATGAACAGATAACAAAAAGTTTCAAGGTTAGTGATAAAGTGTTCTTTAAAGCATATAAGGAATGGCAAAGAAACATGAGGAGACAGCATAATATCATCAAGAATAGGGAAGTTGATTTACCTGATAAAAGGGAAAAGATTTTAACATAAAAGGCACAATAATCAGCTGAAAAAAGGTTCATCAATGAAAGACCTAAAACATTGGAAAAACCACTAAAAATGCTATATGATGTTTTCGATGTGATAGCGCCACAAATCATGGAACCTACAAGGACAATTTTCAGAAAAAGAAAGCATACTGAAGAATTGGAAGTGGGTCTGAGATGGAAATGCTACAAAGTAAAAAACGTTGGTGAACTCTCCAGAAAAAGTAGGGAGAGATACTAATACTAATAAAAAATAAAATATTTATAAAAGTATTAATCTCAAAAGGGGGTTGTTGTGGAGTAAATAGTAAACCTAGTCTTCAAACTAATTAATACAGGCATCACAGCAAGTTGCCAAAGCATTACTTATATTATAAGCACTCCAAAGCACATTATAACAGCAAGTTAAAAAAAAATGCTTATACTATATAAAGCATATTCTTAAAAGCACAAGATAGTTATGTCTTCATATTAATATTCCTTAAAGCATAAACCTTACAAGATTTTAAATAATTTGAAGCTAAAGTAAAAAATGCTAATATTTATATTATTTAAAACCTATTCTTACTTATCTTTTTCCTGTGGTTTTAAAAATAATTTCAATATACAACATTTTAGATAATTTCAAAACATCCATGAAATATGAATTTAAAGCATATTCTTACATACCTTTACTCTTTATTAATAATTATTTTCCTTACTTAACTCTATCTTTTTTTGGTTAGCATGGGGGCAGATCAACTTACATAACAAACTTCAAGAAATAATAATTTTTCAAAATTTTTTTTCATATTGCTTAGAATTTAAATTTTTTTTATATTCATGATCTGGAGTATTTAAGCAATAATAATATGAAAAAAAAGTTTGAAAAATTATTATTTCTTGAAGAGGTGCATTTCATTTTCCTTACAAATGTTTTTGATCCTTTGAATCCTGACCCCTAATGAGTATGGATCTCCCACTCTAGGCCCCTGCTGTCCATGACTCTGGACATTATACCAGCTGCTCAGGTATATGCACTTTCAAACAGCAGTTGGTATACCAGGTGCTCAGATTCAAACAGTTCAAGGAGACCTAGTGAATAGTCATATGTTTTGCCACTTGATTTAGGACTTGACTATCTTGTGCATTTTTAAACTTCTCACTTCTAATATTCCTTAAAACTTCATAGTTTCATTAAGGTGGATTTTTGTAATTTGATACAGAATACAGATCAGGATAAAAAAGTCCTCCACTTGCTCTTATCAAACCTGATTTGCAGTTATCCAGGATTTTCAATAAAATTCTTCATAGTTCAATGGTACCTACAAATAATTTTTGTAATTTTCAGAATTGTTTTGCCTTTTGTAAGTTATTAAACATTTCTATTCATCCTTGAAATCAGCCTTACAACTCATTTTAAAAATCCCAAAGTTGCAAATGTGCTATTATTTTGAAGTTCATATTTCATATATATGACTGCCGTTTGTTTACATCAGCACAATGAACTAGTATGCCTATTTACTGCACACTGATATTGCTATGATGCAGCAAATAAATCATTAGATTCCAAAAAGTATTTATGCTATGTATTGCTAAAACATAAATTGGCTAATCTTACTGAGAAAAGCACAGCATTCATTGGTGAAAAGAATGATGTAAAAATCAGTTTTCATGTATTCTGTTGCCACATTTCATTCAATTATAGATTTTTAAATAAGGCCTATAAGTCTGATTTTGCTACTTAATTTAGGAGCCAACATCTTGTGTTTTTCATTACTTCTTCACTGGCATGACACTTAAAAATTTCTCACTTGATGAAAATAAATTCTTTCTAAAACTTCTCTCTCAATATGGGACACAGATCATTTAGGAAAGTACTCAACTTGGATTCATCAGATGTTCATAAGAGTCTTTTTTTCAGTTTGATGATACCTGCTGATCATTTTTGCAATTTCCAAAATTATTTTGACTTTTTTAAGCTCTGAAGTTATTAAATATATCTTTTCATCCTTGAAATCTTACAGGCTTACAAATAATTTTAAAGCTCCAAAGTTTCAAATTTGTTATTAATTTGAGATTTTGAAATTCAGGATATTTCATATATATGGCCACCATTTGTTTACATCAGCAGAACAAACTAGTATGCCTATTTACTGCACACTGATATTGCTATGTTGTAGCAAATAAATTTTTAGGTTCCAAAAAGTATTTATTTTAAGTATTGGTAAGTCAAGAACTGAGTAATAATGTAAGATACAGTGAATATGTGTATATATTGTGGATGTGCAGGTGGTGCAATGAATAGCAGCTCAGAATAAGAAATCAGAGAGCCAAGTTCAAATTCCAGTCAAGTTCATTATATATATACAATTATATGCAAATACACTTGGGAAAAGTAAGAATCCATCTCTTCTCCCCATAATTATGGGTTAAATAGCAGGGTAACCAGGAATCTCTAGCCATGGTTGAAAACTAGTCTATTAGAGGGAAAAGTCTTATTCAAAACCATAATTTTTCAGCAATGGTCATACTCATCTAATGAGTTGACACCTATCATATATAAATATATATATATATATATATATATATATATATATATATATATATATATATATATAATTATATATATATATAATTATAATTATGAAAGCATAGACTTTAGAAACCCATGGTAATATTTTATTTTACAAAACCGATACTTCAGTTTCGTTTCATCAAAACCAAAGTATCGGTTTTTATGAAATAAAATATTACTATGGGTTTCTAAAGTCTACGCTTTCATATTTATCATTACTCTGTTCTCTCTGGATCTATATCCACTTTAGAATTATCCATACGGATTACCAAGTAATATTATCATTTATATATATATATATATATATATATATATATATATATATATATATATATGTATATATATATATATATATGTATGTATGTGTGTGTGTGTGTGTGTGTGTGTGTGTGATTGTAATATATATGTAATTGTGTGTGTGTGCATGCACATACAAACACAAATAGATGCAGACATATATATTGCATATATATTGTGTGCTTAGTATTATTTTGCCCTATTTTTTCTTCTTTTTCTTATTGTTTATTGAGAACTTTGTCAATATCATTTGTTGAGAATTTTTGCCAATTACATTTAACCATATCCACTTACTCCACAGTATTTATTTTATATATCAATAAAACATGATGTTATTAATGTTGTGAGTATATATTGTAGACAGAACCCAAAGCTAAAGATATTAAAGTACTGTAATATCATAAGCTCCATTCTTTAGTTCCACCAGTTCAGACCTTTAAAATTAGGATACACTATGCTACTTCCACACAGTCAAATCATCCTCATTTCCCGCTATTCCAAATTTAAGAAGAAAGTTCCACTCAGACAACTTTTCCTCAAGAACTGCCACTTTGTGAAACACACACCCATGTGGATATTTCCCTGAGTACTACAATCTTAACCTCTTCAGGAATCAATTATTATCTATCTTCTTTATCCTCACAATATTCTCTCCATACCATTTCCTTTTTTTTTTGCATATCACATACTTCTTTTATCATTACCATTTTTAACAGAAATCTATCTTGAGTGACTTTCAAGGCTTGTATTGGGTGAACTTTAGTATAAAAATGTTATATAGGAATAAAGTATCACTGCTGACACTGGAGTTTGAACACAGATCACCAGAGAGCAAAAAAGGCAATCCCATTTTGAATAAGCAGATCATGTAATGATAAAAGAAATGTATATATAGGAATTAGCGTGGCATCTAAGTGATCACTATATAGATTACTATTTGGATCACTATTCAGATCACTATACGGATTACTATTTGGATCACTATTCAGTGGTTACTATTCGAGCGAGTATTATTGATCAAGTACTATTAGTGCGAGTATTATTCGAAGACATCTGATACAAGTATTATTCAACAGCATTACTATAGTTGTATCTGTGATTACAAAGTTTCTATTACAATGAGCATTACGAAAGTGACAACAAGTATTCGTTGACATTACAAAGTGGCAATGGATGTTTGTTAACATCACAAAAAAAAAACAATAATTTTTTTCTTTTTTTAAAATTCTTATGGAACTGAAGGAACAGTGTTGGTCAGTAAATTCAATATTTTCAGATAATAATTCATATTCAGTCCTTGTAAAGAATAAATATAAATTATTAAGGAATAAATATGAATAATTCAAATTACAGTTTATTATTTGTAATGAATAAAATTTAATTTAGAAATATGAAATGACCTTTTAGAATTACAAAACTTGGTTGTGTGCTCTTGACTCAGCTATAATTTATGCACATGATAAAGGGTAAGAAACATGTTATGTGAGAGGTACAAACAGTTGGAGCCAATTTCTTGAAACAACTGCATATCAACCCCAGACTTCTGTTTTCTCTCACTCAATATGTCTCATACTAAATCACTGACACTATGGATGACCAAGTCAATTATCCAGTAAGACTTTAATTCCCTTCTCTTTTTCATATTTGCTAATGTGCATTTGTTTTACTGCCTAAACAGACTATACTTGCATTCATATTGCATAAATATTAGATAAAGTGTTTTCTTTCAAACAGTTATACATGTCCTTTTCAGTTTTTAGACCTGAACTAAGTTACTATATATCAGGTATAGACAATATGATTAGACACATTTTTTTTCCACTAGTTAATCTGATGTAGTTCTACACAAGGATTCTGGGAATAACATGGATAGAGAACGTAACCAAGAAGAAGTTTCAAGAAAAATGGGACCAAAAAGACACATACTTAGAATCAAAGAGAGACAGTTGATATTTCTTGGACATATAATGAGGAAAGAAGAGTCAGAAAATTTGACACTTACAGGACAAATTGAAGGCAAGCAGTGAAGAGGGAAAAAATATCTAATAAGCTTGTGTAAATGAATGGCAGAACATTTTTAATGTTACAAATGATAGCATTTTAATTTATTGCTTAAACATTATTTTTAATGGATATCCATACTTGAATAGATGCTCAGTTTTTATTTATTTATTAAACAGTTTATTCATTTATTTCAATCTACCAGCCTGAATATTCAGGAAATCTTATTAGAAAAATATGCACTCTTCAGTGGGATTATATTTCTTATTAGAAAAATAAATCCATCCCAGCAGAAAAATATGTGCTCTCTGGCAGGTTTTTGCTCTATACACTTATTGCAATTGCAAAAATGTTTTAAATATGTCAAAAGATATAAATGCACACACAAAAAGATTAAAAAATGCATATATATGTAAGCTGTTAAAAATATAACACCTTCCTAATTCCTTTGGTCCACTTGGGAATCCCAGATGCCGTAAGCTTGGATGTGTAGGTGTTGTAATGGATAATGGCTCAGAATTGTTAATCACAGAGCTGAGTTCCAATTCTCATTGGGTTAGTTATATTCACATACCCACAAATGTTCTACTATTATAGCATTGTTACATAATTAAATAAGTAAATGTAGATATTTATAGTACATATTTGATAAGTATATGAATAAACGGGTTACAGAAAGCATGGATTGATAGGCTAGTTAATATACTTAGATATTGTAACCCAGGCTAGAAAATAAATCATCTGAGTTAAAGAATATACAAAAAGAATAAATAAAACACCCACTTTCATAGAGGTGTATATGATGGAAAATCTTAATCTTTGTTAGTATGTATGTATTTATATAATGGTTGGGAGATGTGCATATGATTGCAACTATATGTGCCACTGTGTGTGTGTATGTGTGTGTGTGGGCGGATTGATTGAAAGAATATGCCCAGAAAGGAAATGGAAGTTCGTTGTCTAAAGTATCAATGACATTTTCTCACAGTCCATCCATTTGCAAGGACAGACCTGATTTTCCCCAACCATAACTTTCTCTCTCTCTCTCTCTCTCTCTCTCTCTCTCTCTCTCCTCTCTTTTTCTGTCTCTCACATACACTCTTTCTCTCATTCTGTCTTCATATATATATATATATATATATATATATATATATTATGGAAATAAAAAAGGCAAGACAAGCTTTACCATTCATAATTAAAAAGAAAGAAAAAAAACAGCCAACCAGGGTTTTTTTTAATCATGAACAGTAAAGCTTGTCTTGCCTTTTTTATTTCCATCATAAAGTTCTGTACCCATCAGTCTAAATATGTTTTTATCTATCTATTTATCTATCTATCTTAATGATTTTTCTAACTGGAAATCTGATATAACAAACTATAGAGGCTATTTACAATATTAGTTTTCATCAGTCACTGAAATAAACTTATGTATCAGTTTACCAAAGCAACCACTATTTAATATTGTGCAAGAAAAAAGTCAAAATAATAAAAAAATAATTTTCCACTCAAACATTAATTAACAAGAAAAACTACTTGATTTTAAAAAAATCTCTTAAATTTAATGAGATATAATTGAAAACCAAATTTTATTTCAGCTCATAATGTTATCAAAATAGTCAAGCATTCATAATTAACAATAACAAGAAATTATTTGAAAAGCTGGTAGTGCAACTGTAAACAGAAAAATGCAGAATATTAAAAACCTTGGTTAAAGACATGAAAGTAACTCAGCTATCTCTTTAAGAAAAAGAAATGTGTAAGTTAGGCAAAGAAGTACATGAAAATTGACTTCTCAGCAGTAATTTTTAGTGATGAATGTAGAGCTACATTGGTTGGATCTGATGGCTGGGCTAGAGGTTCAGTCCTTCATGGAAACAGTCAACCAACAAGATTTAGAATACAACAGTAGGGAAATAGATAAAATTATAGGTCCCTTCAAAAATTCAATGACATGACGATAAAAACAAAGAAATATTTTAATCTTTGGACAAGACATTTTTTGGAATGGTGGAGGTCACAACCAAGAAGCTTTAATCTAAAGAGTACATTTATTCAAGACAATGTTCCTTCACATATAATGCAAAGATGATTTTTTTCCCACCTTACCAAAAAGGTTTCACAGATACTAAATTAATAGAACAGTCCCCTGACTCTTCATCAAGAATAGAATTCTTGTAGTCCATCATGAAAAGAGATGTATATGAGAATGGAAAATAATATTTTAAAAAAGCAATAAAAATTGCTGCAAGAAATGGTAAAGCTAAGAAAATCAATGAATAAATAGATGAAATGTAATATCATTGTATGTAATTAATCTTATTTTTACATTAGTACAATTGTTTTTAATGTATTATGCATTTAGAAAGTAATTTCATATTTCACCAGTATGAATTATGTAAACTAAATGTTATAATGCTCATATAAGCTTGTAGTTCTGGTTAATAATATTCTAAAGAAAACACTGGAACAAGAGATTAGTGAAGAACTGTTTAATTATGTGGATTGATAATAAAATAATAACAAATATTGTAGTTAGTGCAGCCATGTTTGCTACCTACTTTGTGACTCCAGTTCCTATGAGTGGACATTTGACTCATAGTGAATGGACAAATCTATGTTCAAACATTAGTGTAGAGAAGATCATTTATCTTTCTACACAACACTGACCAGGGCCCAAACTATGATTGAATGGTAGAAAACTGTATCAAAAATTAGTTTATTATCTCTTCTATCCAACTGTATTACTTATAGTTTATTTCAGATTTTAATTGGTGAAACGTGTAAAGATGGAATTGAGATTTTTCATGAGCCTTGGGAACGAAACACAATACATCACCACCTGCAGCAGTCTTAAGCAAAAATACCAAACCTTCTATTTTTTCATTGCAGAAATGGGTTTTAGATGTTAACAGAAAACAAAAAAGTTAGTGATTATCACAAAATGAGAAACCAATGCCAACAGTAAAACCAGGACTCCCTCTACACAAATCCTTGTTTTGTGTCTGGTAGGAAAAATGGAACTGTAATATAGCAACAACTCTAAGTTTATCAAGCTTTATTTGACTAATGATATTTATTTTTGTATAAATACAAAAAATGTGGCATAAAGTGGGGATGTAGAAGGTTGGTCATCACTTGTCTTATCTTAAATTTAGCTAGCCACAATCACTGACCCAAACAAACTATACAATATTTCTTGCAACAAAATACCACATTCTTACTTACCATTCTTACTACAATCACCATAATACCTCAAAGTCTCTATAAAGTCCCTAGTCCCCATACATACAATTTGTCTGAGGTGGGGAATAGAATAACAATATTTAAAAATAAAAACCCCAATGAATATTTACAATAATCATAATACTATATATACAAGAAACTAAACAAAATGCTGTTAGTAACACCCCCATCCTTAATTGTGTCAGAAATATCTGTTAACTGTACAAAATTAATATGGAACTTGGATGAATTAAAAACCAATCATTTGACCAATCTCACACACGACTACATACTCATTCAGACAAAATAACAATTATGAAAGAACATACTCGAAAAATGAAAAGTGTCCCATATCCATTAGAGAACTGACATTTCTGGTCACCTAACAGGGGATCAAATGGGAATTAAACTAATGAAAGTGGAGACAAAATAAAAGCAGCCAATGAGCATACATCTACAAGCTAAGTTAACTTACCAATATTTAATACAGGGCTCTCAATATCCTGATGCTTTGCCGGCATCAAAATGTCGGCTCCTTTCACTCAACACAGATGTGCAAGATTCACCCACCTTTTGCCAAATTCTGATGGAGTGAGTCATTGCCTTTCCATCCTGATTTTAACTTTAAGCTGATACTTAAAGAACAAAATCATTTGGGAAGAGGTAAACTTCTCATCTTCATAGAATTCATTCTGTTGCATCATCCATATCATGACTCACATAACACCAAACACAAGAACACATAGTGCTCAGCCTTAGTCATTACCACATTACCACATTCCTACAAACAGAACTAACCTCAAGGACAAAGAACTTTCCGTGCAGCATGTGAATCATGATGTCTTCAATAAACTTGCACAATAGGACTATGACCTTGCAGTGGAAGAAGGTCTGACCCAGAGTCTCCACCAACTCACAACAGTGGATGCAGTTGGGAGAATTTCCCAAACTCGTTGAAGAAAGTTTTTTGCTGATCCTGAGGGCCTTTTGCATCACCAGCCAGGTGAGGGATGCCTCATCATTAGTGAGGCATTTCAACCCAACGTCATATGGAGTGAGCCTCCTGCATCATTAATCCAAACTCACCAATCAGACCATCTTAAATGGACTCCCTCACTAATACCTGATATAATGCCTTATGCGACAATGCCTAGACATCAGAGAGGTGATTCAACACCCTAAGAGAAGCTTGAGAGCTAATCAGCATTCATGATAGAGCACTCGCTTCTGGGTAAACGGTGGACCTCCTGCTTGCACAAGTGCACATTTCTAAGAGATGGGAAACTCTTAATGGCATCTTCCTTCCAGAATTTGCCATTTCCATCTGTTTACGAACACATTCAGTCTAGGAACACAATGCAAACTGTATATTGATGAATCTCAATGTTAAGCATACCCATATCACATTCAGAAGAATGAAGGTAACTGATCTCCTGATATACCTTGGGAGCCTTTCTTCCCCACAAGAAGGAGATCAAGACCCTAACTAATTGCATTAGTATGGCACACGAAAGTGGAAATACTGAGAGTCGGTAAAGCAGAATTGAGTAGATATGTGAAACACATACTTCCATCTTTCCCTTCAAAAAAAATTCCTCTGGGACCACAGACAAACTATGCCCTCAACCTTCTCTCACACCTCCAACCAATTCATTTCCAGCAAGAGATTGGGACCAAACCAGACGCTTGTACATCCAGAGAAAAGACCCTGGAAGAAAAACTCCTTTCCACATGCCCAACCGCAAACCAACAGATTTATCACATGAAAAATTAATCTCAAGTGATGCTTTTTTTCCAATTTAAAATAACAATAAGATGAAAACTAGCCTTGTCAAAAAGTAATCATGAAAATGTTTCCTTTCAGAAATTTAGATGACTTAAGTGATGCTTTTTTCTTGCATTATTTCAATTAAAAACAATAAGATGAAAACTAACCTTGTCAAAAGGGAATCATGAAAAATTAATCTTGTGATGCTTTTTTTCCAATTTAAAATAACAATAAGATGAAAACTAACTTTGTCAAAAAGTAATCATGAAAATGTTTCCTTTCAGAAATTTAGATGACATAAGTGATACTTTTTGTCTCACACTATTTCAATTTAAAATAATATGAAAACTAACCTTGTCAAAAAGTAATCATGAAAAATTAATCAAGAAAATCTTTCCTCTCACAAATTCCCAAAAATTAATTGACACTCTTTCTTATATCATTCATCACTATTATCTCAAAGTTCCCTACGGTTTAAATTTTTAAAGCTGCTATTTTTTCCCGTGATGATTCATTATAAATGTTTATAAAAACAAAACACAAGTAAAGACATGGCACTTAATACTGTACACTTGATGCTCATTCCTTTTACAAAATAATTACACAACTATTAATGGGAAAGCTTTGTTGTGTTCATTCAGACTTAATAACTTGCCACAAATGATTTATTTCCGGTAAATCACTTAACACATGAAAAACCACTTCAAAATGCAATACTTTGTATTCCAAATGGTCTAACACACAGAGAATGAGTTGTATTTCTATGGATACACCATATGACCATCTACCAAGTATGGCACAACGAAATAAAGGGGAGGATAAATAAGTGTAATGGAGGATAGCTAAATCAAATATTGTTTTAAAGATTCCTTATTGTATATTTTTTTATTTGATCCACTCATAAATTGATCATTTTCTTTGGAGTTAGTAGCCTACTATATATATATATATATATTTGGTTGGATAGATGTGAGTTTGTGACCCTGGGTTTCACGCTTTAGCGATCGTCAGACAAACTGATTACTGTTTTAAAAAATTTGGGTTTATGTAGATTGCGTGTATTGGTGTTATTGTGGAAGTGGTGGGGGAGATTTCGTCGTTTTGTCATTCATCGTACTAACGCAAACATCGATGTATGCAGACACATATACATATACATACTTGGTCGTCCGTCGGGACTCATACATATATATAAACATATGTAGACAGTTTCGGCTATGACACATGTATGTATACGGGTGGTGTTATATCTATACATACGCATTTGTATGTTGAAATGTTGAAATTTAAACATTGGAAGTGTGGCGGAAATGTCTCGTTATTGTCTCGTGAATGTATCCATGTCATATTATGAAATTTTTTTTTTTTTTTTCCGTTGAAAAATATTTGAAAAATATTTTCTCGCATGTATGTATATATGTGTGGTGGGGTTTGTGTAAAATTATGATAGGTAAAAATTATTATTAAATTATTTATATTTATTTTTAAATTTTTGAAAAAAATGGGGGTTTATTTGTTATATTTAAAGCTGGTTATTTGTTTGTTTTTGGTGACTGTGTATATGTAACAGGTAAAAAATTGTAATCCTTATTGTTTAATTTATATGGTGATGTTTAATTTAATAACGGGTTTATATGATATGATGTGATAGTAATGTTTCAAAGGATTGGAGACAATGCTATTTAGGTTTTAGCTAATAGTTATTGTAAACTGGAAGAAATTGCAGATTGGTAGAAATGATTAGTAACGGTGGTGGGGAGAATGATAAAACCATGAATGTAGTTATAGTGGTGGTAGCTTGAACTAAAAAGTGGTTGTTGGTGTTTTATTTTTTTTTTATTTTGTTATATGTATTAATTTATTTTGGTATAAATCCTGATAATAGGTATTCTATGTAAAATTATGGTAGTTGAAGATTGCTATAATTTTTTTAATTACAAAATTATTATTATTATAAAAGCTGCCTGGTAATAGGTGTTTGTTCTCATGGTTACATATGGAAATTATATCTGATCATATTGTTTTAAAGTATTAAATATGCTGGGGGGTAATAAAGATTGTAGTGGATTATATGTTAATAGTGGGTGTGATGTGTAAGTGAAGTGATGGTGCTGTGTGTAGGTGGTAATGATAATATTGATAGTTAATAGATATTGTAAGGTGGTAAAAGTGATTACTAATGGTGGTGCAATTATAATAATGATAGGTGCAATTATTTTGATGGTATCTTGAAATTAAATTGTGATTGTTGGTGGTTTGTCTGTAAATAAACATTATAAACCAAGAAGCCAAAAATATAGCCACCAAATTGAATATAGACGAAAGAGTAAACAAACTAGCTGAACAACATGCTTTCATCACGGCAAAGGACCACAAAGCCAGCTTCATAGAAAACCAACATTCAGACTAATTAACCCGTGAGCGAGATAGGAAAAATTAGTAAGAAAATATTAGAAAATATCAACACCAACCTAAGGGAAAAATTAAGTCTCAACCAGTGGAAGAACACCAAAGCCGTCATAGAGTGGTTTAAATCAATAGACAACAAGAACAAATCCACTTTCATCCAATTTGACATTGTGGATTTTTACCCTTCCATTACAGAAAGCATATTAAATGAAGCCATACAACTGGCACAGCTAAATGTAAAACTCACGGACGGTGATATAAAAATAATCAAGCATTGCCGCAAATCCCTGCTGTTCCACAACAATGAACCATGGGCAAAGACACAAAACCACAACCTGTTTGACGTAACAATGGGTAGCTACGATGGAGCGTTTTATGCGAATTAGTAGGCATACTCAACCTATCATACCTGGCCAGAATCCTGGAGAGAAAGGACACAGGATTATACAGAGATGACGGTCTTATCTTAATAAGGGAATCCAATGGCCCCAAAGTAGACAAATTCAGGAAGAAAATAGTGAACGCCCTAAAAAACATTGGATTCATAATAGAGATAAATACAGGCACAACTATAGTAAACTTCCTTGACGTCACTCTTAACCTGATCAACAACACATATGAACCATACAAAAAAGAAAATGACACACCAACTTACGTACACACATCCTCCAACCATCCACCTTCTATCATCAAACAAATACCAAAGTCAATCAGCCGCAGACTATCTGAGAACTCATCTAACATGCAAATTTTCAATAGCAAAATAGCACCATACAACGAAGCACTAAAAGCAAGTGGTTACAGACAACAACTACAATATATACCTCCACAGCCAAAACGCAGAAACAGAAAGAGAAACATTATCTGGTTTAACCCACCATATAACAAAACTGTTAAAACGAACATAGGCAAAATATTCCTAAACTTAATAGAAAAACACTTCACTGAAGAAAACAAATTATCAAAAATATTTAACAAAAATAACGTAAAGATCAGTTACAGCTGTACAAAAAACATAACAGATATAATCAAAAACCACAACAAAAAAACCACAACAAAAAAATGACAACCTACAAAAATGTAACCAAGGATCCTATATGCAACTGCAGAAACAGAGCAACATGTCCACTCCAGGGAAATTGCCAAATTACGAACACAATATACAAGGCCAAGGTAAGTACAAACAACAACACTATGCACTACATCGGTGCCACCGAAGGTCCATTCAAGATGAGGAATAACAATCACAACCTTTCATTCAACAACAGGAAATATTCGAACAGCACAACACTTTCTACATACATAGGGCAGCAAAAAGACAAAACATCACACCAACAATAAGTTGGGAAATATTGAAAAAAGCCCCTGCCTACAACAACATTACGAAAAAAAAATGCCTACTTTGCCTACACGAAAAAAAGTAGCAATAATATCACACAAACCGCAAAAAGAACTTGCTAAACAAAAAATCAGAGATAATCTCCAAATGTAGGCATGAGAACAAGTATCTATTATCCGAATTCATACCAAACGGATAAAACAGACAAACCACCAACAATCACAATTTAATTTCAAGATACCATCAAAATAATTGCACCTATCATTATTATAATTGCACCACCATTAGTAATCACTTTTACCACCTTACAATATCTATTAACTATCAATATTATCATTACCACCTACACACAGCACCATCACTTACACATCACACCCACTATTAACATATAATCCACTACAATCTTTATTACCCCCCAGCATATTTAATACTTTAAAACAATATGATCAGATATAATTTCCATATGTAACCATGAGAACAAACACCTATTACCAGGCAGCTTTAATATAATAATAATAATTTTGTAATTAAAAATTATAGCAATCTTCAACTACCATAATTTTACATAGAATACCTATTATCAGGATTTATACCAAAATAAATTAATACATATAACAAAATAAAACAAAAATAAAACACCAACAACCACTTTTTTAGTTCAAGCTACCACCACTATAACTACATTCATGGTTTTATCATTCTCCCACCACCGTTACTAATCATTTCTACCAATCTGCAATTTCTTCCAGTTTACAATAACTATTAGCTAAAACCTAAATAGCATTGTCTCCAATCCTTTGAAACATTACTATCACATCATATCATATAAACCCGTTATTAAATTAAACATCACCATATAAATTAAACAATAAGGATTACAATTTTTTACCTGTTACATATACACAGTCACTAAAAACAAACAAATAACCAGCTTTAAATATAACAAATAAACCCCATTTTTTCAAAAATTTAAAATAAATATAAATAATTTAATAATAATTTTTACCTATCATAATTTTACTACACAAACCCCACCACACATATATACATACATGCGAGAAAATATTTTTCAACGGAAAAAAAAAAAAAAAAAAAAAAAATTTCATAATATGACATGGATACATTCACGAGACCATAACGAGACATTTCCGCCACACTTCCAATGTTTAAATTTCAACATTTCAACATACAAATGCGTATGTATAGACATAACACCACCCATATACATACATGTGTCATAGCCGAAACTGTCTACATATGTTTATATATATGTATGAGTCCCGACGGACGACCAAGTATGTATATGTATATGTGTCTGCATACATCGATGTTTTGCGTTAGTACGATGAATGACAAAACGACGAAATCTCCCCACCACTTCCACAATAACACCAATACACGCAATCTACATAAACCCAAATTTTTAAAACAGTAATCAGTTTGTCTGACGATCGCTAAAGCGTGAAACCCAGGGTCACAAACTCACATCTATCCAACCAAATATGTTAGCTCTATCTCTGATATTGAGCGCTTTCTAATAAAATAAATAGCATATAATATATAAATAATTATACATATATATATATTTATTTATATTTATATTCACTTTTCACATATATATATATATATATATATATATATATATATTTGATTTTAAGTAGAACATTTCAGGGGCTTTTCACTCGTACTTAATTTCTAGAATTAAAACCTATGTTTTTTTCCACATATAAGACTTGAAATAAAACGTTCAATAACTTATCTTTCAACACAAAGTTTTACAGACACAGATCCACTCATCAGAAAATGATAAATCTATTGCATTTATAAAAGTTATCATATTTAATTTGAATATGCTATATATTAAATATAAAAGGGCAGTTGGGTGAGTTCAATCTTTTGATTGCATCTCACTAATGGAGAAATAAACCAACTCCTTCTCTCTGCTAGGTTGATGTGCAACCTTGAGCAAGTCTTAGCAACCCCTAGGCTCCCTGTGTCAGGGATATGATGAGTGAAGCCAGTGGCAGCTGGCTAATGGTTTGCAGTTTCTGAGCACTGTTTGCATCAGACTGTTTGGTCTTCGGCAGGTAAATGAGTTCTCCAGCAGAGCCAATGGTTGTCTATACCTAGTACAGCTAGAATACTACTCTAGAGAATTTGGCTAAACCTCTATCGTACTCTTTTGGCTTTCCATGGAATCAGGTGCTAGTCAAAGCAGGGAGTGCTGCTCTTGTATGATAACAGTTTGGCATTATAATCTGATACTGACAATGAGGAGAAAGAAGAGTCAAAGTCCTATCTATCTTTGTTGAATATGACAGATGATGATGATGATATATAATGTAAAAATATCAGACATATAAAAGTTTTAGATGACGTTTTAGAAACAAAAAAAGAAAATGGAAACTAAAGTTTTCTGGTTTATTTTGAAAATTAGAGGCAGTAATGATTTTAGGCAAATAATACAGTGCTCAACCGCACTGTCATAGATTGAAACCAAGAAGACAAATTTAGTCTTCTGTTTATTTCTCAATTCCAGCAAAAAAGTGAGGGGCATTGTCTTCTCTACAGTTTTTTACTCAGTGTAGTCTTTTTCCTAGAATGGCCGCCACCCAATTCTAGAGATCCGTGTCTACTCTGCGATTTAATCCTTATCTGATTGGAGAAGAGATAAATTCAGGCCTTTCTCAAAGACATTTGTATGAAATTGAATGAAAAAGATGAAGCATAAATTTGAATTTGGCTGGCCAATCTCACTTTCTGCACTGATGACTGTTACGTTTCTTGCACATTTGCATTTAGTATTTGTTTTATTACACTATTTTGAGTTTAGTACTTCTTTCTACTATTTTAACAAGTTAAGGATTATAAGAAACTAACTGCAAAGGGTGAAAAAGAAAAGTTTTGTGTGATAGAACATATCTGGAGAGAGAAAGAATTGTACTATCCTCTCTAAGATAAAGTCTAAAATTCAAAAATGGGTCAGTAATGTTATCAATCCTGACCTATAATCCCAACTTCAGTCACTTTCTCACTGATGTGACATGGCTTCCTTGTCTTTTCTACAAATATTTTCATAGCAACTGTTCTAATGAGCTTTCCTCCTTGGTACATTGACTGCAGGAATTTAAGCATCCTACTAGATTGGCAAATAGGTCTCATTATTCTATTCTAATAGTTTCTTTTCTCGCACTTTTCACCTCTGGAACTCTCTTCCTGTTTCTTGCTTCCATGTCACCTACATTTGTCAAAGATTTAAATGCAACATCAACCATCATGTTTTATTTTCCTCAAATCTTTTCTTTTATTGTCCTTTCTCCTCACTTATGTCTTCTCATTCTCTTTCACTCCTAATAATCTGTTGTGTCTTATCTGGCATTATCACTTTACTTAGCATGAAAAGATTAAAAAACAAAAACAATATAATGGATACAAGCTGAGAAAACTGAAGGCAATGTTTTACCTTAGTCTCACTGAAAAATGTATGTCAGGCCAGTGTGGATTTCAAGACAGTATTGATTTCTTGGCTTCCTATAATTTTTTTTTTGAAAGACTGTAAAATATGCTGTTATACTGTAGATGATATGAATGAAATTATCATAATTAAAACAATTCAATAGGTTTAAAAATTTTGGTTGACTTTTATTTTATTTACAGCATGTTATATCATAATTTATATTTATTAAACAAAGACATCAAAACTTTCATTCATTCTAATGACTACAAGCACTAGTAGTAGTGGGGAAAGTGCTCAAAAACATATAAAATGAGACTGGCAAGCCAAATTCAAATTCCATCCAGGACATTTTATGTTCATTTTGCATTAATATCCTTGGGAAAAACATGGATCCATCTCATCTTTCTCTAACTATGAAGAAAATAGCAGGACAGACCGGGCTCTTTAACCTTGGTAGGACAACCAGTTTTGAAAATGTTATGGGAACTTACCTATAACAATAATGGACTCTCCCTGACACTAAATACTGCGCCTCACAAGAGGTATAATGAATGAATGGTGTAATGAGTCGAGACAATGTTAGTTCAGTCTAAACCAGACAGACAGTCATTACTAACACCTTCAACTTCTTGTACTATATTTCAGTTGTAATATATCTTTGTTATTCTACTCTTGTGTTCATGTTGTCCTTCCTTAGTTCTAACCTTGGACCATAACTGTGGTGTGAGGATATTGGACCATAACAGAAAACAACTCTGAATTCTAAACTGTGAAGAAGTAATGGAAACCTATGATCTTTCCAAATAAGAATCATAGCAATACATAAATTACAGGTATTAAAAACAAAAGGAAGCTGAGGATAACCATGATCACTTATGTCCTTGAGGAATATAATACTTAAGGTGGCATTGAACAAACTGAAAGTTCACTTGAACCTAGTGTACATAAGCAGGGTTTTGACTTTTTTTTATTGTTGCTCATTTAACTTACAGCTATTTCAACACTTCCCTGCCAAGTCCTTGTCAATGTTTATGCTAATAAACTAATTTTGGAAGAAAGAAAAATAATTTGTTGAAAAGCATTTAATTCTACTGTCCTAAGCATTTCAGATGGAAAAGGTAAAATTGGTGATAAAGTATTAAATTTTACAATCTTTTCTATTTTCTTTGTTTGAGAAAGTTTTGCACTCAATCTGTGTATTGTAAATTGGAAACAAGGGAAAGAAGTTTGTTGAAAATGAAGAAAACACTTCTAATATATATACAGTGTAACCCGGATATAAGAGACCCGGATATAAGAGAAACCCGGATATAAGAGAGATTTTCTCTGGTCCCAAAGTGTTCCCATACTTACCTAAACAAAATAGACCAAACCCGGATATAAGAGAAACCCGGATATAAGAGAAACCCGGATATAAGAGACTTCTTCTCCGGTCCCGACAACTCTCTTATATCCGGGTTACACTGTATATATATATATATATATATATATGTTAAGCATTTCACCCCAAACAAAGCGGGAGTATCACTAGCACACAAGGGGTTACAGAGAGTGAGAGCAAGAGTAAAGAGGGAGGGGTTAAAGAGAGTGAGAGCAAGAGTAAAGAGGGGTGGTTGAGGAAAGCAAGTAGGAGGAAGGGAGTTCCATGGTTAAGAAGTGCCAGAGAAGCAGTTGTTGGAGTAGAAGAGGCAGTTGCATTTAACTGTTTCAACAGTGAAAGGGTGGGACCAAGATGCCAACCAAGTAGCATGCTTAAATTCATGCAGTTCAGGTACCAGTGAAAGTAGCTTGTCAGAGCAGTTGCCATGAAAATATTTTCGGAAAAGACAGAGGGAAACCACATCACGTCTGTGAGAAAGTGACTGTAGACAAGGTGGATAGATAGAAACAGACTAAGATAGATATAAACAGACTGAAAGAAATAGATAGATATGAACAAACTCAGAGACATATATATGTATATATATATATTGAAAAGAAGAGAGAAAACACAAACGTTTTTGGTTGTAATGTGGATTTTTTTAAAAATATATATATTTTATTTTCCATAATTTTGCTACACAAGTTTTCAGTCTCACTACCTTCTTCAGACAAAAAGTGGATACTTTCACATATTATTAAAATGAATTAATTTTCTGTATGGTTTTTGATGTTAAACATTCTTTTTTGAGGTAGTAGTGACACAAATGTCTTTCTTGGACTGGTGGTAAGAAAGTTCTTCTGCTTAAAGGGTAATAAAACAATTTAGATTGGTCCGAGAAAGGATTGGTAAGATATCTGTATTCTTATCTTTTAATGATCCATGTAATTTCTTAGATCTATTTCCATTTTTGTGTATTGTGTGTGTGTTTTTGCTACTATGTGTATGTATATATATTCCCTCTCCATACATACATAATGTCTTATTATAAGGAATTAGTATACACATATATATACACCCCCAAACACACACACATATACATGCATACACACACATATATGCATACATACACACACATATGCATATATATATATATATATACATACATACACATATACACACTTCCTATGTTGTGTAGGTTACATGTCTGTGCTCCCATTTGTTTTTGCCAGTATGTGTGTCTATATATTTGTTCTCCATAGATATCTGCATGTGAGTGTGTGTGTGTGTATGTATGTGAGTAGTCCAACCACAGTATTTGGCCATTATATGTGTATGTTATGTGTTTTTGTGTGGGGGGTTATGATCTATTTAGTGCTGGTTTGAATTTGTTTATGAAGTTTTTTTCTTGTATTTGTAGATAAGAATAATTGTCTGTTTGGTATATTGGAACAATTTCAAATTTACCCTGATTACATTTATAGATGTGTTGTGATACGAAGAGTTTTCTTTTGTCTGGTAATTTGATGTTGCTTTTGTGAAGGGATACTCTGTTGTTTAGTGTTTGGCTGATACCTATATATGACTTCTTATATTATGTGCATTTGAGTGCATAAATCATATTTTTGGAGTTACAGTTTAGATTTTTATTTATTATGAATGTTGTTTTGGGTTTTTCAAAAGTGTAGGAGTTTCCTTTATAATGATATCATAAACCCCACATCTTTTTTTGTTGCATTATGTGACCCCTGTATTGTGTGTTGGTTAAATTTGGATGAAGTTAATGTGTGTTGCAGGTTTTTAGATTGGTATTTGCTTTTAATCATTTTGGCTGTGTTTAGTATATTTTTCAGTTTGTCATTCTTGTTAAGTAGGTCTAGATTTTTTGTAATTTCTGTAAATAATTCTGGATTGTTCTTGTATGTCAAGACATATGCTAGAGTTTGACGTTATGTTTCTTTGGATTTCGTAGTTCGTCTAACAGAATTTTTTTTGTGAGTTCAAAACCTTTGTTTATTAGTGTTGTGGGGTAGCCACGTTTTTTTAGAGTTCTATGTAGTTCTTCTAGGCAGGTTTTTGGGAGGTGTTTGTCAGTTACTATAGTACAAGCCCTACGTGCTAGAGAATAGGGGATGAATTTCAGGCTCTTTGGGTAATGGCTCTTGAAATGAAGATATTGTTGGGCATCTGTAGGTTTGTAGTAGATATCTGTGATTATGCGGTTATTTCTTTCTCTAATGAGTATATCTAAAAATGGTAATTTGTTAAAATTATATTCTTGGGTGAATTTGATTTTTGGGTGTAAGTTCTGAAGTAAAGTGTGAAATTGGTTAATATCGCCCCATGAGGATTTCCAGAAAATGAAGCAATCATCTAAGTATTGTTTCCAAGATTTAGTGAAGTGGGTTTTTATATTTTCCCCATATATATTTGTTCTATCTTTTCATACAAGATTTCCTCTTGGTAAGCTAATGTTAAGGTGACATATGCAGGTGCCATTTTCATTCCCATTGTTGTACCTAGGATTTGGATATATAGTTTTTGTTGTCAAATTCAAAAGCGTTATTGTTTAGAATTAGGTCTATACTATCAAAAATGAATTCCTTAGTGAATCTGGGATGTAGTGTTTCTGGATGTTTTTCAATCCAGAATGAGATTGCTGTTTACCTAATTTATGGGGTATGTTACTATATAGGCTACTGATGTCAAAAGTTGCCATAAGTGTTCCCGGATCTACTTTTTGTGGTATGGAGCTAAGGAAGTGTATATCATCTCTGATGTAGCTTTTAATCTGCTTAGTAAATGGTTGTAGTATTGTGTCTATTAAGTAACTGAGTCTGCTAGTTGGACAGGCTGGTCCTGCTACTATGGGTCTGAATGTAAGGTCACTGGGGTTTGGGATGCTAATGTATTCAGATTTTTGTGTCTGGATAGCTATTTTTATTTCACTTGATTTGTGAACTTTTGGTAGTCCATAGAAATTGCTTGTTTTTGGAACAAAGTTTATTAGGAAATCCTTTTCATTTTTGTTAATATCTTATTATGTGTTGCACAGAGCTTTGTAATTTTTGATATAATATTTTTGTCTATGTTGGTGTCAATTAATTTGTAGTTGTTCTTATCCCCTAGTGCCTCAAGAATTTTTGTTTTATAGTATGCCTTATCCATGATCACTATAGCACTACTTTTATCTGCTTCCTTTATAATTATATTATTATTTCCTCAGATGCTCTCTAAGGCTAGTCTTTGTCTGTATGTAAAGTTGTTGAATGGTTTGGATTTTTCTTGTAGGTCGAGGTTCCAGAGTTTTTCAAAAAATATGTTTTGCTCATTAGTTTTATTATTTTTGTTTGGGAAGAAATTGGATTTGTTTTTTACTAATGATTTATCTGTAATGTTTTAGTTATTATTAAATGTTTCTTTTAGTCTGAATTTACATTCAAATTCTCTAAGGTCTTTTTTTAGATCTGTTATACTACTTTTTGGAGCAGGGCAGAATTTTAGGCCTAATTTTAATAGGTTGACTTTGTCCTTTGTAATGTAGATAGATTTATTATTTTTGATTTTGTGTCATCTAAACTGGTCTTCTTGTTCCGACTGGGGCTTCTAAAAATAATAATTGTTTCTTTCCATATATTTCAGGTTTTCTAAGAGATAAACTAGCAAGTGAGATTTTCTTTTGGTAAAATTGGAGTTGTCGTTCCTAGATGCCTCTATATAAGTGTGTCTGTTTTAAGGGGTGTACCAGATATTTCTAGATTTGTTGTTTATGTATGGATTGTATATATATATATATATATATATATATATACAGTTACACACACACACACACACAGGGTGTGATGGGTAAATTGTTGTGATTTTATATTTTTTTTAATCTTGCACATGTGCGTTGTTTGTTTTGATTTTGTTGACTGCACAGTATATTAGGGTAAGTTGGGCACTGTCTGTAAGAAAAAGAGCACTATGATGTAATTCACTCCACAGGAAATTTCAAAACAACATGCTGTACTGTTTGGTATTCATGCCAAAAGCTCCAATTTCAGAGTGTTTGGATGTCAATCTGAGGACAGTGCAGAGGATTCAGAACGAGTTGGATATCCAGTCAACATCATGGTGTCTGGAGTGATCACTATTGATGGCAACATTATGCCTCCATTCATCTTCCCACAGGGCCTCAGACTCAACATGGAGGCCTACATCAAGTACTTTGAGGAAGTAGTGCTGCCCTGGGTTAAGATGGTGGCTGCTGGAAGACCCTATGTCTAGCAAAAGGACTCTACACCATGTCACATAAGAAGGAGAACCCAGTTATGGCTGTCAGATAATTTCTGTGACCACATCACCTCTGTCATCTGTCCACCTAACTTCCCAGAATGCAACCCTCTATTATGTGTGTGGCACAGTTGAGTGAGAGACCAAGAAAACTCCTTGTAATACTAAAAATGAACTGAAGGCAAGGATTATGGCAGCTTAAACATGGAGACTATTCACAAGAGTTGCAGGAGATTCTGAAGTCGTCTGGAGGCAATTTTATTGAATAAATTTATTCTTTAATATTTCAAGGTATTTTTGTGTAATTTTGGTAAATATATCTGTTAAAATGAGATATATGTCTTATTTTCATTTTGTATGTACATATATATATATATATATATATATATATATATATATATATATGTGTGTGTGTGTGTGTATATATATATATATATATTGTGTATTTTGACAGCAATCCTTCATTTATGCATGTTTCATTAAAAACAACAAAGTACTACAGTTAAGCTTTTTATTTCATTTTTCTTGTGTTCGCACAAGAGCTTTCTTTTTTGGACACAGAGTGTGTAGAAACTGTCCAAATGTTCTATAGTTCTGAGTGCTTTCAGCTATACTTTTAGTCATTATCAAGGATGATTTTCTTTTTCACTTTAATTGAGTGTGTATGTTATGTGCATGGAGATGACTTTTTCATGTTATCAACTTGGGAAAGAAATCATTGGAAAGTGCCTGAAAACTACATCATGGGTTGGGCTGAACCTGATGAGTGAAATTGGGTGGACAAAACTGTTTGCAAATTTGTTGATAGTTGTGCGAGCATAAAATTACAAGTCATTCGGACCAAGGATTTGAGCATACAATTTATAAAAATCTGAGGTTTTATCCATATAAAATTCAATTTTTGCAAGCAATTAAGGTAAATGACAAATCGCAACAAAAAGAAGTTGCTGTTACAAACCTGCAAAGAATTGAAAAAGAAAATGACTTCCTTAATTGTGTTTGCTTTACAGATAAGACAACCTTCCATGTATCTGGAAAACTTTACAAGCTTAATGCAAGAATTTGGGGACTGGAAAATCCACATGTTACTAGGAAAATTGAATATGACAGACTGAAAGTCAATGTGTGGCATGGGATTTTGTGCAGCAATGTTATTGGTCCTTTTTTTACTTTTTGGAAAAGACAATAAGAGTTGATAGTTACCTTGATGTTCTAAAAGAATACATTGTGCCACAATTAAAAGAGCTCCATCCAAATATCATCTTTCAGCAAGATGGAGCACTGCCTCATTGGGGAATAAACGTCCGCAAATTTTTAAATGAACATTTTCTAAATCACTGGATTGGAAGAGGTGGCATGATTCTTTGGCTGCCTCATTCCCCAAATATAACACCCATGGATTTATGGGGATGTACAAAAGTGTACCACACTTCACCAAGGAATAACTGCCACCATTGCACCTATTGATGAAGATATGTTAATAAGGACATGAACAGAAATTGAATATCACATAGATGTTCTTCATGCAACAAATGTGGCCCATATAGAAATTTATTAACTATTTTATATAAATTTCACTATTTACTTCATATTATGTGAACATTTCAACAGTATCCAGTTTCTGTTGTAATTTTAATAAATTTTTCTATTCACCTAATGAGTTTGTGAACACCCTGTATCCCCTTTTGTAGGGCAAACTACAGTTTTTACCTTATTTAAGGAAAGCATATACTCTTCACTCAGATTGTGAAATCCTCTGTAAAGTATGCCAGATCAAATGGTATAACTTTAATAAAACATGTTGAAACTACATCAAAATTTAACTCAAGCTTTGTTTTGACATCTAAATTGTTTACAATTTGAAAAAATCATTCAAAGCAAAAGTAAATTCAAGTTATTGAGGTTTATGTGATTTGCATCAGACAGACTTTTACAATGGACTGGTACCACTGTTGTTATTAATTGGTTCAAAGGAATTAACAATAAAAGAAGCTGCTCTTTTATCCAATTTGATATCGTGGATTTTTTTCCAAGATTAAGGTTGACAAATTAAGGAAAATGATTCATAGAGAATTAAAAAGCTTAAATCTTAAGGTTAAGATAACTATTAATGTTAAACGAATTGATTTTCTTGATGTTACATTAGATCTTGTCTATGATATATCCCAAACTTATATGAAAAATAATGCTAATCCAGTATATATTCACCCCAATTCTAATCACCCTCCATCTGTAATCAAATATATACCCTCATCTATAGATTGTAGGATTAGCAACAACTCATCTGACAAAGATGTGTTTGATAAATATCAGTCAGTCAGTTATGTGCAATGTGTGATACATGCTTAGGTGATCATGTATCTTTCAACGAGGCACATTTTTTCCTGCAGTAGGTCGCCATTTCTTTCTGCGGCTATAGAACCCAGTCTGTCCTGCTATTTACCCATAGCTGGGGGGAGAAGAAGAGGATTCATACCTTTCCCAAGGGTATTAGTATATAAATTGTTGTGGATTCTGGGATGAAATCCGGTATCAATAAATAACAAACGCCAAGAATGAATATAGGAAAATGATGTATTAACGTAATAATACAAACTGGTAATGCAGGTTAGTAGTTCCAGGAATATAGGTTAGTAGCAAAATATTTATACAGTCTTTGGTATTGAAGTATCGTGGTATGACTTCTTACTGAGTCTACATGCTCGCTCATGGTGGCTCTTGATCGCTACGTTCATTCGGTTTGCCTGTTACCATACTCTCACTCTTCCGGTTACCTACGACCTTTCACTCCTCCTCTGTTCTCTCCCGGGTCTTGCTCTTGTCTTCACGTAGCAGTAGTATATGTATATACTGGGTGAGTCCATTCATATAAAAAGGGGTGGACCCATCAACATAAATGAATGTAGTAGATTCAACTGGAATTTGAGCTTGGCTCTCCAATTCCTCAATCCAAGCTGCTATCCACTACTCCCCTGTGCCTCCTTGATAAATATAGCAGTCTTTATAATACTGCTTTTAAAAAATAGTGGCTACAAGCATGTTGAAATCAAGTATAGAAAATATTATAATACTGATCTAAGGAAAAGAAATAGGAATAGGAAAATCATTTGGTACACACCCCATTTAACCAATTGGTCAGTACTAATTTAATTGATAAATATTTCCCTAAAAGTAACCCTCTTAGTAAAATACTTAACAGAAACACACTAGAATTAAGTTATAGCTGCACTGATAATCTAGAGAAGATTATAAAGAAACACATTAATAAAATTTTAAACCAATATAAAAATTTGGATAATAATGCGCATCCCAAGATAAATACTGTTGATAATATTAACCAATGCAATTGCGGAAATTCTAACAAATTCCCATTATGAAACAGATATTTAACCAACTCTCTTGTTTATCTAAGTACGATGTCTACAATAGAAAATCCAACTGTTGAGGAACTATATATATATATATATATATATATATATATATATATGAAGAAATATAGACTTAAGGTGTGCTATATTTATGGGATAAAGTGCTCAATATCAGAGATAGAGCATGTGTAAATATAAAAGTGAACATTGAAGTCAATACTTAGAGGCAACAGGCTGTTTTATGCTAGACGCAATCTTCAGGCCATGAAAAAAACTCATGGCCTGATGATTGCATCTAGCATGAAACAGCCTGTCACCTCTAAGTGTTGACTTCAATGTTCACTTTTGTATTTATATATATACACACACACACACACACACACATATATACACACACATATATACACACACATATATACGGGATAATGATATATAATTTTTATATATCAAAAACAGTTTTAGAAATAAGATGTATAACAAAGTGGTAAAGGTTTTCATGTGATGCATTTTGTCTTTTAGGACTTCACCAGATGAAAAACATCACATGAAAACTTTTGCCACTTTGCCATACATATATATATTTATATACATATATATATATATATATCTATATATATATAGATAGATAGATAGATAGATAGATAGATAGATAATTGAATAGAGGCACCTCAGGTAATGAGCTGTGAGGCTTATTAGTGAGTTCAATCCTCACTGGGTTTCTTATATAAAACTTGATATTAAATAACCCCATAAGAGTTGACATGTCATAAAATTAACTAAACTTACTTAAATAGGATTAACAAGGAATGTCTCTGAAGCTTTTTGGCAAGTTTTTCCTGGTGTCATAGTTCTTTGATGTCAGGTTGAAACTTGTAAAGGAATTTGCTGAAATTGTGCATTGTGTCATATTAGCCACATGACACTAAAATCTATACCAGATCGTAGCATATGAATACACCTCAAAAATCCTCCTATTTAAAAACAATTCTCATGTCCTTCATCTTGCATATCTAATATAATGAATAAAAAAAACAACAGTAAATTTTTACATTGGCCATATTTTCACCACACTCTCTCATAGGTTGAATTGTCACTCATGAAAATTTAGTGCATTACTTGCACATATTGATCATCCCATCACAACCAAGAAAAGAAAAGAGAAACATAAAAGACAACTTATAATTAACATTAGAAAGGGACAGTTAAAATTTCTAAGGCACATAATGAGGAAAGAGGGCTTGGAAGATTTGACACTCACAGGACACTTTGAAGGCAAAAGGAGCAGAGGAAAACAATGCATAACCTACCTAGTGAGTTTGAGTAAATAGATGGCAGAACAAGGTTTAGAAGAGATAACAAAAAGACAAAATTTTTTAAGAGCTACAAAGGACAGGAAATTGTGGAGAGCCATGATCACCAAGATCTTGAAGTGAAACAGCATATAGAAGAAGAATCTAAACAAAATATTAGTAGAAAATACTAAAATACTATGTAGCACTTACTGTAAGGAAAGACTCAAAATCGTCAAAACTATAAATAATCAAAATTGTCAAAGCTATAAATGAATAACAGAACAAGGTTTAGAAGAGATAACAAAAAAGACAAAATTTATTAAGAGCTGCAAAAGACATGAAATTGTGGAAATATTAGTAGACAATACTATAATACTATATAGTACTTACTGTAAAGAAAGACTCAAAATGGTCAAAGCTATTATTATACAAAAGAAAAAATAAACATTAGATAAAATATCTATCACCAAAGGAGACAGTACTTTAAGGTGTGTATAAAATATTGAATATGTGTATAATTAATATGTTTAAGTATATGATGCATTCTTTTCCAGTGCAGTCAATCTCTGGGGAACCATTTTACACAGTAAATCACTTTTACAATATGTGTGTATATGAATTTGTTTGAATTCTAGCATTTCAAAAAGTACCAGGTTATAGCCAACAAAATCATGTCTGACATCCAGTTCTTAATAATGAGTGAAACTCTCAAAATTATTTAAATGAAAACTAAGCAAAATGTGAACTTTGGACAGTTTATTCACAATTCTGATTCAAATGTATCACTACTTTACACAGATTTTGTCAATTGAATGTAACAAAACTTGTTTATATATATATATATATATGTGTGTGTGTGTGTGTGTGTGTGTGTGTGTGTGTGTGTATATATATATATATCATCTGGTTCACACTCCTCCTCAGTCTTTTGAACAGGAGTAAAAATTTATCCCTTGTTTCCTGTTTAGGATTGGGTTCCTTCTAAAGTCTGCTTCAGCTGTATACCCCTAACGCTTGTTCATTCCTATGCTAATATAAATCTACACAGTAACCCTCTACCTTGAGTGGCTCTTGGGTCTTGTATTGGGTGAACATTAGTAAATATATATATATATATATATATATATATATATATATAGTGATAATAGCAATTCAAATATTCTAAAAAGAACCATTAAGTGTTTCTTTTAAGTAGTGGAAGGTTAACAAGGTGAAAATTTGGCCTTGTTCAAATGTTCAGCACATCCACAAAGAAAAAGAAAAGAAAAAGAAGAAGAAAGCAAATAAAGGGCAAAAAAAATGAAATTGTTGAGATGATTTTCCAAATTCTTTTTTCGTCAATTTTTTTTCTTTTGAAGACAATTTTCATATGACCAGAAATAGGCAAGAAAAAGGAAGATACTTTAATGACTCCTCTTCTGACTTGATACAATTTCTTTTATTTATACTTCCATATGAACAGAGTATTAAACACAGGAATATGTGCAAGTATTTAACAGAAAAATGCTAGGCTCTACTTGAAAGTGTGTTACTTGAAAAGCATAAAATTTCTAATAACTTAATAAATAACTAAGATTGGGTAAAAGCTGAAAATTTAATTTATTTTTTTGATTAATAATCTGATACGTTTTAAATATTGTGTAATTTTTATCTTTTTCTATAAATTAAAAGTTAATTAAATTTTATTTTAAGATGATATCCATACCAAGTGGATATCCACTTGGTATAGATATCATGCCTTATTAATAATTTTTAATAAAAAGTGGTTTTTATATTATTTTTTTAAGATAATGTTCACCCTGTGCAAGGCCCAACAGCCACTCAAGGTAGAGCCTTACAGAGTAAGTGGTACAGTTTAGGTGTGTATCTGTGGAAGATAATGGTCAACCCTAGACTTGAACAGGTTAAGATTGTAGTAACTGGAGAAGCATTCTCTTAGGAGTCAATTTCACAAAGCAGTGGTCTATGACGTATTGTCTATGAGAAAAGAGTTTGCAGTGTGGAAAATAATTTGTCACCCACAAGGATGCTTTTGAACTAGAGTGGAAAAGTGAACACTGGACAGCATACAAATGAAAAAATATAGTATTTATTGGGTTCAGTACTATTCAAAATTTCAGGCATTTACTGGATGAATGTGGATTATTATATGCATAAGTAAAAGAATGAAAGACATGACAACACAAATTGATGCATGAAGACATGATATTTAAAAAAAGATGAAACTGATGTTATAAAATAAAATAAGACATATCTCGGCTGATTTGCAAGCAAATAAACTAACATACTCAAGAGTGAAAGTCGGATGGGAATGAGACAAGGCAAGGCCCCATCACAAAATGACCATTATCGTCATTTACGCATAGGCCCGACGCACAAGTTCTGGTCGAAAATAAAAATAATATTTTAAAGTGTTCCTATTTCTCGACCAATAAAAATGCTTCCCTCCTAATTATACTCGTGTCATTTTTCAAGCCTGTTAAGCCATAAAAAACGCCATAAAAGGGGTCATACGGAGAAGTACAAGCAGTCAACAGGAGGCCAGGGAAGAGATCTGTCATGGTCAGTCTGAGCAGTCAGCAGCAGTCAGCAGGAGGAGCGCCTCGCCAACTAGTGAGAACTACTATGAGAGATCAACCCAGATCGGGAGCCGGCTTATCAACTATACCACAAGGTAGCTGTCCCAAACCCACATGTTCCTATTGAAATAAATCACATAAATCTATTTCTGCTGTTGTTGTATTTCTTTCTTGCAACCATACACTTGTCTATAACACTGACATAGCATAAAAAAAAACAAAAACTCGTTGGTAACGGCTTATGGAAGTTAAACATACTCAGATATTTGACAATTTATATTTTAATTTTCATTGAAAACCAAGAAAATGGTCTGAAATATATAAAAAAAAAAAAAACCTCTTTAACAAAGACCTTTCATTGGTCTTTAATCACACTTGTATAAATGAATTATTGCTACTGCCCAAATATACCTACAAAGGAGGATACAGATTCAAACCCTTCTGGAGTATACATTTTCTTTATTAAGATTCTCAAATGCACAGGCTGGTAGATGTAATTCACACTGTTTAAAGAAACAGGTTATCTAATCAAACATGTGCATCCACTAAAATAAAACAGTTAAAGTAAAAAGATATCTATCTTTCTATATATACATTGCATTTCACCAAACATGACGTGTGTTAAGTTTGGCTTCTTCATGTCAGAATGAAAGACAAAACTGTTTATAAGGAAAATACGTTGGGACATTTGAGGATAAGAAGGGCAATAAATTAAATTACCTTATCAGATCCTAAGACCAGAAATATATATAAAAACCAAACAATTTCTGGCCTCTTGTCATAGGATCTGATAAGGTAACTTAATTCTCCTCTTATCCCAACACATTTTCCTTATATAGAGTTTTGTCTTTCATTCCAACCTGAACTTCACACACACACACACACACACACACAAGTTTTATTCAATTAAACCAACAAAGTGTGTTTTTTTAAATCCTTTATTGTATTTTTCCAATTTTCATATAAGATCAAAATTGTGGATAAACTGTCTAAAGTGTTTGTTCATGTTTTCTTCTGCTTTTTGTGCAAGTACCTTGTTTATCATTATCAAGAACTAAGTGTGTGTGTGTATAGATAGATAGATATGAACAAACTAAAAAAGAAAGAAAAAAGAAAAAAGAGAAAGAAGGAAAGAAAGAAAGAAAGTAGAAAACAATGTGTCCTTTAGTCTATTAAAATTGTCTGACCGAGAAACCTTTAAACTTATCTACAAGAAAGTTATCAAATCATACTATCAGCATATTCAAAAGTAAAAAGTCAGGTCAAATTTTGAAGGTGATAAGTGATCAATCACTACATAAGAAAATTTTTTACTTTTCACTTTTTTTATGTTAGCAAGAATATATAATGTCATCAACTTAAGAATTGACATTTAAGAAAATGAAATACTATTACATTTAATACTACAAGTCTATGTAAACAAAAATACCATAATAATGACATTCATCAAAGGGAATATAGCTATATTGCTATATTTGGATTACTTTTGTCAGTTAGCCTTCATATCCTTATTAGAAAAAAAAGCTCCCAAAAAGAGAGTTGCAAATTCAAGTTTTCCTTAGATTCTTTATTCTGATCAACAGAACTTACAATTTTAAAATAATTATGTGGACACTGAAGAGTCAGATATCTGAAGGAATCAGTGCATATGCTATGATGGCCTCCTCAGTAGGCCTAGCATAAAAACAAATACAATATGGGAGTTATTAATAAAGAAGGTGTTGTGGAGTTATTTTGCAGTGGAGGCTTGTATTTGTACTAAATTGGTCCTAAATAGTTCAATGTACAAAACGTTAGGAACTTGGTATTATGCAGAGTAATCTGGTTGTGGTTGCTGACTACTTTCGACTTTCGTATTCGACTACTGTCGTCGAACATCGATTGACCCTCATTCTCTTACTACTCCTACTTATATTAGGTGGGAGAGTCTATTAACTATAGAATAGGGGTGTTTCACCATGACAGGAGAAATGAGATCAAAGTTTTAACAGCAGCCTCAGCAGTAAGAAAAATAAGCCTTGCTGAACGCAGTCAAGTGTGACAAGCAGCAACAGTGTCAGCAGCAGGTAGATTAGGTTTAAGGCTCCAAGTTCTAGGCTCAAGATTGTTCCATAGATTTAAAGCATTGGTTCATGAATTTGATGACATAGTAATTGTGACTTTAATCTCATGTAGACTCTGTAGAAACAAGGTGAACAGTAACTGAACAGTACTAAATAAGAGCAAGATGAGATATCCTTAGACATGGATAGTGGAATGAAAACAGTTTATCCATGTAGATTAAATAAAGGGCTCAGTTTGAAATTCCCTGAAGATCATTTGGGTCATCTGAAGAAAAATAACAACAAAGATGAGGACAATTCTCTGAATGTAAATAATGTAAATAACTCTTAATCCTAAAATTCCAACTCTGGGAGTTGTGATAAAAACCAACAGAAATTGACATGAAAGAAATACTAGTCAAAGATTAATGATAATTTAAAATACTTTAACTAAGAAATTTGGTTACTATTACAGCTGATACTACTAGTAGAATAAAAAACAACAGAAATAAAATAAATACCAATCAAAAATTAATACCTAAGAATATTTCATCTACAAAATTCATATAGTATTATAGATAATACTCATTATCATCATTTATGTGTCATATGACATCAGGTGATTATAGCTCTCCACAACTTCCTATCCTTTATCATCTTTCCTTGTCTTTTGTCTGCCATTAATTCATACAAAACTCATTGTTACTCAATGTTTCCTTCTACCCCTTCTTCTATCAACACATACTGTGAGCATTAAGTTTTCCAAGCCATCCTTCCTCATAAAGTGTCCCAAAAACTTCAACCATCTTTTTCTGGTTTTAAGTAAAATATCTTTTTAGTTCCCATTTTCTTCTGAAATTCTTCCTTGATCATGTGTTCTCTCCATGGTATTCTTGACATTAATCTGTAGAACCATATATCTGTTAAAGATGAGTCCATTCTTCATATAGAAGGAAAATGTCTATTATTCATTGCTGTATTGAAGGATGGATATGACAATACAGTTCAACACTCTTTTGTTTCTAATGAAATAATCCTATGTTATATTTGTTTCATTTCTGGAAGGCCTCTAAGTTTTCAGCTTTAACCTGGTCTCTTGTTCTTAACTAGTGTTCTCCAGATTAACTATTAAGCATTGACCTTGCATTGAGTTTGCCAATTTTTTATACTAGAATGTGTGTTGAAAACCTCACAGTATTTATATTTAGTATTGATGACGTTATTGCTAACATTTTTGTCAGAATTTACAAATTCTATGTTTCGTTGAACTTGCCTTGACAGATCATTGTAGTGAACCACCTTCATACTCCCTTCATACACTATTGGTCAAATGTAAGTTCCACTCAAGTAATTTCTTCCCAGACACTGTTACTTTGTGAAACAACTCCCAAGAGGATGCTTCTCCAATCACTACAATCTTAACCTGTTCAAGTCTAGGATTAACTGTTATCTTCTCCACATATTTTTTAATCCCCATAAACTGTGCTTCTTACTTTGTAACCCTCAACCTCAAGTGGATCTTGGGCCTTATACAGAATTAATATTATTGTTAAAAACAAGTAAAGGACCAAAAACATCTAATTTGTAGCTCATCCTTTCATATGAAGAATGTTGATTATGTAACATGATTGAAGTGCTATACAAGATACATACTAGGGTAATTGTGTCTTCTTTCACTTCATGACTGACTAGACAGAAGATTTTCCTGCAGTAGGTTGCTGTTTCTTTCTTTAGTACACTGGTTGCCAATTAAATTTATAGGACTCAGTCTGTCTTTCTATTCAACCAATAGCTGGGACTGGGGGGGAGAAGAGATGGATTCATACCTTATCCAAGGGTATTTGTGTGTAAATGCACGTAACAAACTCAACCAGAATTCAAACTTGGCTGTCCGATTAAGGTTAAAAGTTTGGACAGTAATGACCAGCCTTCCTCATTTCCATTGTTGGCATTTCGCCATATTTTTATTCTTCATGCAATAAATATTTTTACTCTTCAACCACAGGATACTGTAGGGACAAGACATGTCTCATTTCCCCCCAATGAACCATGTGTCACATACAGCACAATACTGTAACTACATTATTTTCTGTTAAAAATACACATGCAACCACTAGCATAGATATATTTTTCTCCCGCCAACACAAAAAATATCCTTCTTTAACAAACTGGTCAGTGCTACTTCAGACCTTGAAAATAACCAACAATGTGTTCTATTCCTGTGGTTGTATCACATTATTTTCAACAAATGATTCAAATAAACATTGAAATATTACCAATAAAATTGACCACACTTTTTTCTTTGTTTAATGTTTATACTTTCCATACTGTAGTGGACCGTGGCGGTGATGAGTATGTAAAACACACGTGAGTTAAAATTTCCTGCTAGCCGGTCCAACTACATGAGAATATTGGACTTTAATTAAGTCCAAAGAAAACAAACAAGACCAATAAATATATGTAAACAAACATATGTATTAACAACAAGAACAAGTTACAAGCACATAGACAGTTACATTGAGTGTGTGTGGTGTTTATTATGTGTGTGTGTGTGGTGAGTGTTCGTACGTACATGTATTTTTCTTAGCGTGTTCCCAGAATTTGGGAAACGCTCTATCTGTGAGAGCTCACATCTGTGAGGTGGTATAAGGCCGAAGGCCAGAGGAAATAGAGATTGAGGCGAAGGGTCAGCCAGTATTTATAGCCAGGGGAGAGAGACCCCTTGGTGAAGGGTTAAGGAGCTGAGAAGGCGCTAACTCTGACAATACTTTCATCTTTTATTTTTAAATTGTTCTTATTAGCAATAAATTTGTGTATAAATATCTTCTGGCTCTTACATTCATATTGAAAAACTGCTAAATGAATGATGCCTGAAGAAGGTGTTTTTAAGTTCAGGTTTCATAATGCTTTCATTTTTGGTAGAGCTTTCTTTCTGATTTTATGATAGGGAATTAAATTTCTATTAACAACAACAGTATTAAAACCCAAAGAAGAATCTGCAATGTTATCAATTCTGACCTAATGTTTTGGCTTCAGTCACTTTCTCGCTGTCATAACGTAGTTTCCCTATGCCTTTTCAAGAAATATTGTCATGGTAAGTGTTCTGAGCTGTCATCTTTGTTACCTTAACTTCATGAATTTAAGTGCAGTACTAGATTGGCAGATAGGTCTCATCATTTTACTTTTGAAATTACTAGATGCAATTGTAAGTTATATTCTAATAGTTTCTTCTCTCACATTTATTGCTTGTGAAACTCTCTTCTGGATTCTTGCTTTCCACTCAGCTACAATCTTCAAAAATAACTGTCTTCTGTCTTTTTGAGTCCTGTTCTTTCATTGTCTTTTCTCCTCAATAAAGTCTTCTCAGTTCCTTTCACTTTCACCAACCCTTTATATCTTAGCGACTTTATTGAAATAAATTGAAGGAAATATCATAGCCCCTTCGCTACTCTGTTCACATGATCAAGGGCAGTTGTTATATATTCATGACCTTGACCATGTCTTTATCATGTTGCCCCACTCCCTTCAATTTAATATAGCAAGTTCATTTAGATTCATAATAAACCTAATGTCTTTTTAAATGTTTCAGTATTACGGACTTAGTCTGAATACTTTTCAGGAACATTTTGAAACTTTTTGTACTTCGTAGCAACTTTGGATTTATTTCCTTTTGATTTTGAGTTCAATGGCTGGCCCAGTTAATGTTATTATACTCCCTTATCATACATCCCAGTGACTTCTCACCAAACTGGGAGAGGGGGATGAGAAGGAGGGGGGACGAGGAGGAGGGGGCGAAATGCAGGCACACTGGTTTTTGTGACCAGGCGGCCCAGATGGGTTATGTATTGAATTACATGCTCTTTTGTTTTTGTCTGCCAACTGGATGCTAGTTGGGTTTTCCTGTCCACTCTTACTTCCGGCACTTTTGCCCTTTATTATTTCCAGCTACCACAGACTTCTGGTCTTTATTACTTCCAGCTACTACAGCCTCTTTACTTCTAGCAATCCAATCTCAAACAAACTCACCTGGTTGAGTGGCGTTAATTGACCTGCTCACAACAACCCTGAACTTTTGGCTACACATTGCTCCCTGCTTCCACCTTTCCTGTCAACCTAACTCACCTGATTTAGGAATTTAATTCATGCATGCATATCATCCAGACTCAAACAACCTATTCTGTACACTTCAGTTAAATATTACGAAAGGTTCATCATTGAACTTAACCAGCAAAACTACTTCAGACATTGCCACAATGTTGGCTAATATTTTTCAGCCACTTCCTTATGGATTTCATCAATGCCTGCACTGGACAGTACAGCTATTTTAGCCTAGCTTCAACTATCAGCTTTAGGCATTTCTTGTGAACCTAACTGCATGCATATCATCCAGACTTCAACCAACCTATTTCCATACACTCACCTGGTTGATCTGTGTTAATGGACCTGCTTACAACAGCCCTGAACTTCTGGCTATACATTGGTCCCTACTTCCAGCATCTCTATCTCAACCTAACTCACCTGGTTGATTGGCATTAATTGACCTACTTAAAATAGCCCTGGCTATACTGTCCCTGCTTCCTTCTTTCCTGTCAACCTAACTCATCTGGTTTAGGAAATTGCTGCATGCTTATCATCCAGACTCAAACAACCTACTCCGTACATTTTGGTTAAAATACTATGGAAAGTTCACCATTGGACTTAACCAGCAACTATGCAACGCCAGCACTGGACAATTAAATTGAACTTTCTTCTCCTTGGCTATATCGTCCAGACTTCAAATAATCTATTCCATACACTTTGGTTAAAATACTACAGAAGGTTCATCATTGTGTGGCAGACTTCACCATATTAATTTAACTTTAGATTAGGAAACAAGACTGATGTGGAAAAAGATAAGCAAAAGACATCATTACACACAAAATATTTATTTAACAAGATGTACAATATCAAACAACGATGTGAAAGAAAACATGTATTTAAGTAAGAAAAGGTTGAATAAAATAAGAGTTGTCTCTCTTTAACTGTAATTTTAGCATTCCAAAGTTCACTGGAAGAATGTTTATGAGAGTTTCTTATAATGACTGTTCTCAGAAGATTCTGCTGTGTAAGAAAAGATTATGTGAGTGTATAAGGAATGTTCAGTATGTGAGTGGTGTGTGTGAGTGAGAAAGTTGGCACATGGTTTCAACTGTCATGGATTTGTTTGGCAGCTGAATTCTCACTAATTAGCTAAGAAAAATTCTTGCTTATATAAGTGACTATAGGCTCCAGATTGCTGCGCAGGAAAAGTTACTCTTCACATGCAGTCGATCTGATTGGTTGGCATTGACCATTCAGCAAGTGATTTTTGAGGAGACTTAAGAAAACTTCAGTGATCTGTTTCTCCCCAAAATGCACAAAATTGACTACATGAAAATAGAGCGATTACAAAATTGTCGCATTGCTGCGATTTGTAAATTGTCTATAATAATGTAGTGGTGATTTATTAACCAATGAATCCTTGTTATTGTATGTGATTTGAATTTGTGTATGTATGTACGTATGTGTGATATAGATAATAATATTTATAATAATATTTGTATGTGTGTGTGAACATTTGTGTTTGTCCTTTGGTGAGTGTTCATGCATATGTGTATGTGACATCTTCACACAAGTGGGAAACGCTATTTCCTAAGAGAGCTTACATTGTAGTCGCTGAAATGAAGAAATGAAAAAGAAAATTTACCTCACCTCCATGCAAGGTGAGATGCGGCACAAGGACTGAAGGAAAAAGAACGAGGCAAGAGGTTGCACAGTATTTATAGTATAGGGAGAATGACCTCTAGTGACAATTTGAGATTTAAGGCGGACCTAACTCTGACAATACAAATAAATTTTGTATCAATTTTATTTTAAGTTTGTCGTCCTCTTGTTGACCTGTCATATTCATGTCTTTTATTTTTAAAATGTTAGTAGGCCTCTTGTGACATCTATCCCTTATTGGGGCGCACAGGCCATGTTATATCGCCCCCTCCTGGGCGTCCGCTACAGAAAGCAGACAATAAGCTTACATTTTTAATTGATTCATTATTTTTTATTATTTGATTACCAACAGAAAAAAAGTATAACAAACTGTACACGCATTATTTTGGTGATTGAAAACTCTTAAAGTTTTTCTTTGCCGATAAAGGAAAAGTGATAGGAATATCCATTTGGGGGTTTCTAGTCGATACAATCGAGCTGCCAGTTTTAGTTTTCTCTCTGCAAGTCTACCATCAATCAAAATTTAATAATCCAACACAAACGAACTCTATCAATTTATTTTCGGTTTAAAATTTAAAACTTTCGTTCTCTAATGGCTATATTTTTTTAAAAATTCTAACTTTACCTTTTTTATTATCTTTTCAAAAATTTTGCAAAAACTGAACACGCGAAATTGATGTCTTAGGTCGTCTATCTCCAGGCTATGCTTTGTTGTATGCTATTTAAATGGGCTTTTTAGGGGGCAGCGAAAATCAATACGCACAGAAATCTGACCGGCACGTTATCATTCCGGAAAGTGATTAATAGAAAAAAATTATAATAATAAAAAAAGTAAAAGAAAAAAACTGTTCTCAGTTTATTTCCAAATCCTTCCTCCAGAAAGAGGCGAGAGACTCGATGTGGGTGGGTAATACGAGGCATTTACGCACAATAATCCAAATCCAAATAGATCTCTTTGTTTCCAGCAAAATACAGCTGCCTTTCATTTGAGATCGAACCCGCCGGAGGAGTATTAAACTAGCACCTTTAGAAACAGGATGGCACGTGAGTCTTTGAGTTTAAATTTCTAATTTTTCATTTTTCTCCCTAAACTTTCTTTTAATAACATAGCACGTCACACGGCTAACTGTTTTAGGGAAATGAATGGAGTGAAAAGTGAAAACTATGTTGTGCCATTTTTCTAAGAATCAGGTTAATAAGACAATAATTCTGTTACCCTAACTACACGAGAAGGGTGTGTTTGGTTTGAATTGAATTTGATTTAGAATAAACATTCGAATTCGTGATTTTTCGTACTTGGATTTGAACACAAATTGTTGGTATTGGTGGAAAATACGCGAATCTTTCAGACACAACAACATTATGTCTATTTTTTTTTTTCTATGTATTTCTTTTGAGTCCACATTCTGGTAATTTTCGTTTTGCCGGTAAATTAAAAAAAAATGTGGGGAACTACTTTCACTTATTTGGTACCGGATTGCGTGCTGTCTTTGTTTGCCAAAATTAATTCCGAGAGATGGCGTAATGAAAAATGCTGCAATGCTCGCCTCTTCTTTTTTTTTCCCCCCCTCATCAAACCGAGTAAAGGGCCATTTATTTGATTCTACTTCTTAGGATGTTTATGTAGACCTAAAAATCGTTCTGTGGGACAATTCGACAAAAAATTGGTTTAATGTGGAGCCTATACAGTGACACGCATTCGTAGGAGTAAAGAAAGAAAAATTGTTCGGTTTTCGGTTAGTGATAAAGGCGTCAAGGCGACCCACGGCCCTTCTTAAAAATGCAATATGCTTCTTGTGGTTGGAATCTGCAGAAACAGTTATTACAGAAAGAAAGACTAATTTTAACAAAAGTCATTAAAAGAAGTGATGAGTGTAAAAAGACAAGTATTAAGTAAATTCAGTCAACAAAAGATATGCAGTATGATCGATTCAGTCATTTTTAACTATTGTTAGCTGCCTCTACATCGCTACCATAAAGTCAAAGTGACAAAAAAAAAAAAAAAATGGATACTTTTTTTTCCTATCGCTACTGTTTTAAAATATTTGCCAAAAATCAGGGAATTATTAAATTCAAATTTAATTTTCAGTATTTATTTTATTCATTAATGATTTTTTTTTTTTTTTTACTGAATAGTCTTTTTTATTAAAAAAAAAACGTCGGGAATAATAGGGACCCCACCCTCTCGATATTAGAAATGGGGCGTTCAAATTTTTTACATTTTTATTAAACTAAAGAAAAATCCATGAAGATATTTATTTCAGTAAGAAATGTATGCAATGGGTGAGCATACAGAATATTCGGCCCGCATCTTACAAAACATAATTCAATTAAACAGAAACTTTATTAAAGTTAGAAAAGTTAGACTACCCCAAACCAAAATATATTCTCTTTTTTGGAGAAATGGTGATGGCATAATTTTAAAAACAATTGTAGTTACCGATGTTATTTTCTGATAAAGTCGTGTAGATGTCTGTATTTACAAAAATCGGCATTTTCATCACTCAAAAAAATTCAAAATTCTATTTATTTACAAAATTACACTTTGTCTTTTTACATTACAATGAAGTCGCTGAATTGTAGTAAGCCTTTTATTATTAGTTTTTAATTTTAGTAAATAAATAATAGTTTTTATTTTTTACTTAACAATCTCTAACCAGTACGTACAACAAATTAATACAGAATACATAAAAATTTAAAAAAAATAAAAACAGTTCTTGTAAAAATTAAGATGTAAAAAAAATTTCTAAAAAAAAAAAAAACGTTTCTAAAATAATTTCATTTGTGAAGAAGTCCCAAACATTTATCTATATTGTAATTATTGACATTGTTCGGGCTATTGTCCTCATCTTTATTATTCACGGCGTTTCGGAAATTTCGAAGTAAAAGCCCTTTATTTCGTCCACCAGGGTATACTGTTCTCATTCCACGTGCCATGCCTCTTCCGGATATCTCAGTTATCTTCCTTTTGTTAGCCAGGTATTGAACTCGCATCACTTCGGGTCAACCAACGCTTTTAGCCACTGGGCCATGTGTCTTTGTGGACATTAGTGTATGAATTTTGGGGACTTAATAAACTCAATGTCTCCGTAATCAATTTTTCCAGAACTTATATTGCAATTTCTGTTATTGCTTTTCTCTAGCACTCGTATTATTACTAGTTACCAAATTGTATTCGTTTCTATGCTTTGCCGGCTTAGGAAATTTTTTGTGTCTTAGCATATGCGCTGATTTAAGTTTTCGTATTTTCTAGTGATGTTCTCTGTCTATTATTTCAGTCTCATTCCACAAGGGGCGGTGATCTCTCTTTTTCTTCCCCATGTGCTCAGCTACGCCAGTTTTTTCTATTTCCCTTCGTGTTACAGCTTTACAATGTTCTTTCATTTCTCACCTTAATGGGGCAGCCTGTTTCTCCTTTATATTTCTTACCACAACTGCATGGGATGACGTAAACAGTCCTTAGTCATGTTCGCCTCTATCGGAAGGTCTTAGTGTTGTTATATCCTTCTCTTGTATCTTTCTATCTTTGTCGGATCTGCTACCATGTACCCAGGCTAGTTATGGTGTACAGTACTGTTTACTGACAATTTCTTGTTCATATGTCTCTGGGTCGCCACTTATGACTTTTAGTTTTGCTCGATCCCTTTCTTGTTGTTGACATTTCTCATTTCTTATTTTTCTTGTATACAATGGCGGTTCGATGAGTGACAAAAAACGTGCCAATTTTTTAAAAATGCCTAAAATGTTCGTTTATTTACTGAAATTAATTTTTCTTTTTATCTGGATTAGCTTTAGAGTTCATTCTGTTCATTATATTATCTTTGAAACTGGAATTTAACTTCAAAGAAGACATTTTAAAATAAATTATAAAATGAGTTTCTTTTTTTCCCTTTTTCTCCTTTTTTTAAAAGTTTGTGGCGGTACCTATGGCAAGGGTACTTTTAAATAATCGGGAGTTGGATTGTTTTTTTAATTTGCAATAAAAAAGAGAGTCTTAAAGTTGTGACTCGGAAAATCATAACATTAAGGGTAAGAATTTGTGAAATTAATAAACAGGGTGATCGAGGAAGTCGGAATTTTTTTCAAATAAATAAAAAAAAAAAATAAACGTCTGTTATTGGGCACCTAAAAGAAGTAATATCTCAAAGTTCAACATGAAAATAATACAAAATATCGTTTTGTTCATATTCTCTTTATTTTCCAAATAGGTGGATCTCTATACACACACACACACACAATAATTGAATAAAGTACAATTTTTAAAATACCTATGTAATGTGTACACACTGTACAGTATGTACCACCAAAAATGGATGCGTTTTCCCGAAATGAAATTTTTTAAAAAATCGCTACAAAAAATTGCCAAAAATCAGAGAATTATTCGATTCAAACGAAATCTTTAGTACTGGAATGAATTAATACTACTGAATTATTAGAAAACATTGTCGAATTATTTGGGGGGTTTCAGTTTCACCCTCTCTCCTTTTCGATATATCGTTCGTGTTTCCTTTTTTTTAATTTGTGAGTTGTTCGCCTAAATTGTTTTTAGTTATAAAAAGAAATCCCTGAAAATGTTATTTTAGTAAAAAAAAAAAAAAAACTATGCAAAAGTCAAAAAGTAATTTTATATATTTATTTTAAAGGTGGCACTTGCATAAAAGTAAAACATATATTGGATAGGAAAAAAATCTAAACTTATTTGTAACTTTTCAGTGTGATCATCTGCGAAGATTCACTGACACGGTCTCTACTGTTGTTGATTGATGATTCGTTTGAAGTTGCTGACACGTTTCTTTCAGCACGCGCTTGGGGAAAGGAAAAATCCATGTGGTCACGTCTTCTCGTGTTTGAATGGCTTGGACACAGTTGCATCTCTGCTCTTAAAGACAAAAGCTGTGTGGGGTTTTATAAGAATTTTTTTTCCCGAAAGTGGGCTCGAGAAAAATAAGGTTTTATTTTTCTCTAGTCAAATATTTCAAATGGTGATGTTTAATTGCTAAACAATAGACATTTTGATTTAAACGATGTGTTGTATTGTGTAATCTTTTTGGCGTTTTTGTAATATTGTCTATAATTGGGTAGAAAATAAAGTTTGTGTTTTATGCTATGTATGTGGGCATGTAACCTAGTTGGAAATAGGGTTTTATTTCCTGTCTTCCATTTTTTTTTCCACTTGGACCCCTTTTCTTCCTCCATCTTAAGTGCCATGTCCTTTCTAGACGTAGTCGATCATGACTCTCCAATTCCTTTTTCTGTAAATTGTGCATCACCTGGACGGGAAAATATAATGGAGTATTTTCCTGATGGTTTTTCCTGAAATAGTTGCCGTTCATTCCAAGAGAACCCAGTATGCCTTTCAATTTTAGTCATATAACTGGAGAGAGAAGAGATGAAATGAAGTACACTTTCCCATGAGCATGAGTACAAAACAAAGTGATCACCACAATCTTGGCCGGAATTTGAACTCGGCCTGCAAATTATATATTCCGTGCCAATAATCGTTATATGCCATTTGCGCAATTTGGATTCAACTCTACTCTAAATACTGAATTTGCTCCTACAGAATCTCTATGCTTGTCTCTCCATTCGTTAGTTAGTTTCTACAACCATTACGTTCTACCAAAACTTCGAATAATGGACTACTTACTATTCCGTTTCGATTGCATGAAAACACGTAAATGACATATCAGACACTGCTTGGTTTCAGTGAGAAAATGAAAGAAAGAAGGGAAGAACTAAGTATTTCAAAGTCTGCGAAATGGAAAAAGTTGTCAGTTTTTCAAATTTTTTTTCACTTGTAGTTGTACCTCCTCCTTGACCTTACCTTACCTTCTTAAAATAACGACCAGTATTCACGTTTGATTTTTATTGGATTTTTTTGTTAAAAAGTTGTTAAGCTCAATTATTTAACGACGCGATAGGGGAATTTCTATGGATATTTTATTGTCGTAGAGCTTAAAAATTGACATAAGAATTCATCAGAATATTTTAATAAATAAGAAAACCGTGAAATTTCCACGGGTCCTTCTCGTAATTACATTATTCACTCATTCAATGTCTTGCTCTGTTAGCTTTCTTTTTTCGAAGTAATTAATTTCCCTGCTTTTGTTTTACTTTTTTGTTTTAGGTGTCCAGAAATTGGTCTGAAGATTACCAAACCATATTAGACAACTGAATAAAATAAAATCCATTCAAAAAACTTTTTATTCTATCCTGCGCATTTGGCCCACTTGTTGAAAAAACTTTTTTTTTTCTTTTCGGGGAATAATTTTTGTAGTCATTATTCCTCAAGGAATCGAAAAATATTGTTTTTTTTCTTTTTAATAATTTTAGGAAGGGGATCCTCCATCTCTGACTAAAAAAGTTAATGAATGAACTTTGAATGTAGTGTTTTTTGCGCATGAAAATCGATTTTTTTTTTTTTTTTTTTTTTTTTTTTTTTTTGTTACAAAAATGTTTTTTATGAACGAAATATGTACACTTTTAAAGATCAGCAATATACATAAATTAGTAAAAGTATATACCCATTTATTCTTCATTTTAAGATAGCTATTATCCTCCCAATGTTCGTGCATGGGCACCTGAAAAAAAAAATTCCCCCTACGAAAATACAAATTTCTAAAAATTGTTTTTAAGTTTTAACATTAAGAAAAAATATGAAAATATCAATGTTGTAAGCTTGACATTTGTAAATAGCAAGTTTGGTCTAATAACTCTTTAAAAAGTCAGATCGATTTTACACTGTATCGATAATAATATCGATACAGTGTGTAAAATGAACAGAACTCTTGTTCTAAAAATAGATTTAAAAAAAAAATATTTTTCGATTCTATTTACAAAAATTACCCGAAAAATTTTTTATTTTTTTACGAATGGACAAGTTTTTAAGTAGTGCTCTAACTTGCATAAATGTAAGAATTTAAAATATTTTGATCAATTTTTAAAATTTGATTAAATTAAAAAAAAAAATGTTCTTAAATCAATTGGAATAAAAAAAATAAAATAAACATTAAAAAGCAAAATGCTTGAGATTTACGAAATAAGGGAAACAACACATATTTTTACATTTTGGGTTGCTTCCTTGGATTATGATAATCTTAATACTTTTTTGAGATAAGTTAAATGTCCATTGAATTATGAAACATTAAATATAAATTTTGTTCATAAATCGTTGATTTTTTTTTTTTTTTTTTACTCTGTGATGATCCTCCAATTTATGGAATTGTTACTTTCATACCGCTGTCTTTGCAGTTCTTTTTAAGGAATACTGAAAAATTAGTAACTATTTAATTTTCAGAATACGACTTTAGTCTCAGGATCAAAATTTGGGTTTGAGGATAGAATAACATTAGCATGAAATTTTGAGATTCATTGTAATAAATTGATCATTTGAAGAATGGATATCGCAAAAATCTGTTTCTCCTTTTGATTTTCATTTCTTTTGCAAAATCAAAAATATATCATCTGTTAAGGTCTTTTATCTCTAAAATGCATATATATATTTTGGTGACATTGGGCAGTTGATTCAGATATATTACTTTTTTATATTTAAAGATCTTATTTAATCAATGCTATAACAAGACATATTAAGAAAGGAAATTGAATGAAATATAGTCACAGTAAATGGCAATAAAAAAAAAAAAATTAGAAACAACTGACTGGTTTTCATTCCTATCATTGGATCTTGATTGAAAAATTTATTAGTTGTACACAGTATTTTAATTTCTTGATTGAACTCTGATGAGAGGGGAACAGAAAATCAATCAGCTGTTTGTACTGTATATGTCTGTATACAAGGTGATCTTTTACTGTTACCCCCACCCCCTTCAAAAAAATGTCTGAGGGCATCTTATACTCCAGGTATAAAATGTGAACTATGACTGGCTTGTTTCTACTATTTTGGTTATTTTGTCTTTGACATATCGTACAGAACACATGTGCTCTTTTTCTCTTTAAGTGAGTTTCTCTTTCACGACACTCCACCCTGATCTCATGATCACACTGGTGACAACCAGGAGCTGGTCTTTTGTGCGTCTTCTCAAAGGAACAGTTACTGTTTCCTCTCCTGATGAATTGCCTCCCAAAGAGACAACAGGCATATTTTCACTATGCTGGGCATAGTTTTCTTTTGAGGACATACTTGAGGCATTTCTTATTTTGACCAGTCCCTCACTGTCGTTATCACTTGTTGGGGCACAGACCCCTCACATGGCATGGCATCTGTTGTAGAGTAGTTTTCACAGTGGAGGCTTGTATTTCAATGTCGTCCTAAATTAGGTTCGACGTACAAAACGTTAGGAACTTGGAAATAAGATTTAATGACGCAGCAATCCAGTTGTGATGGTTGGTACTTCAATGTCGGATATCATCTGACTCGCTCAACACCACTGAGCCGAACTGGTGACTGCTACTACCACTTATTATCTGTGGGAGAGTCCATTACAATAGAATAGGTATTATGGCATAACAGCATCGCATGAACAAAAAATGCACATGGGCTTCTAATCTCTGTGACATGTCCCATTTGATATTGAGTTGTATATCAGTTTTGAGAGGGTTTTGCCCACACACAGTCCCCTAACCCAACATGCTTATTTAACTTGCTGTAATCTAAAACCAGGTGGATCTTTCCTTTATTCTTTTGAACCATCACCATTAATGAGATCAGGCACCTTGGGGGACAGTTCTTTTCAGTGTAAGGTATTAGCCACCTGTCATCTATCCATGCTTGTAGTTTACACTGATATTCACTTTTTGCTTGTTTAGATATTCTGACCACTTCCATGATGCTGTCCTGGTACATTGGTTGAATTCCACGGTAAAGTCAGGCTGATTTACAGTCATGGCTGCATAAATATGGGGATTAACAAAACTGACATCACCCATTTTTGTAGTTTGAACACTGCCCAACATCTCGGTGACATCCATCCTGAGGAGTAGGTCAAATCCTAAGAATTTGCTCTCCACAACCAGAACATCTATGTTGATAGGGTCATCATTGTTTATGCTTGTGACTCCTCGACTTCTGAGGACTTTTCCATCAGCCATTAACATGTTCACCTCTTCTTTTTTTTTTTTTTTTTCCACGGACAACAATTGAATATGCTTGTAAGCAAATGTGAACAACCTGTATCAACAACGGTGGTATGTTTCATCCCATGAATGCATACATCAGTTACAGGGAACATCTCTTTCATGACTTCTTGTGAAGAGAGACTGGGACTGACATGGTCATGTAGGAGAGGCATCACAATTGGTAACACTGCATTTACATCCTGGATCAGGGACAAGGCTGGCACTAACACATCATCCACTGACAGGTTCCCTGGCACCTATGACAGTGGTAGCAACATGCCAGAGTTGCTTGCTCCTTTCTGGAGGCATTCCCTCACCAGGTCGTTTGAGCCATTACATCTGTAGCACTTAATTCTCACAGAAGGGCCCACAGTTGGGAGAACATGTTGACTTTGGGTGGGCCTTGCGGATGGACGTAGATAGATTTTTTTCAATGGAAGAATTTTTTCATTGGTCAACAGTTGGAGAGGACAAAAAGAATTAGTATATCAGAGATGCATTTATGACAACACCTGTGACTGACTTGTTTCTAGTTTGGTTATTTTGTCTTCAGTAAATTGTACACACACACATGCACTTTTCCTCAGTAAGTGACTTTCTCTTTTGCTTTTATATTCTTCAAAACACAATTTACTATTTACCTATTCAATTAACTGTTATATCAGATAATTTTTAATAGGGTTTTATTTATATAATAGTAATAATAATATAACTAAAATATAAATTACTAGAATTTAACATATTTTTCAGGCCAGAACTTCTGCCAGAAAGCATTCAATAGATGACTAAAGTATAATATTCAATAAATCATCAAAAATTCAATTGACTTTGACCAACACAAGTTTCTGTCAAAACATTCATCAGGGCCATTTTATTGAATATATATATATATATATATATATATATATATATATATATATATATATATATATATAATCCACAGGCTTATATAAAAATTATGAGATAAAAAATGCTCAATGTAAAAACGGTGAAATCTAATATCTTCTATATATTTCTAAAGAAATAATGGATTTTTAATTTGTTAAAAGCACATCAGATCTAATGAGTTTATTCTGCAAAGAGGAATGCATGTTCGAATTGTGCCTGTGGAAAATAAGTTACTGGCAATGAACCCTCCCCATAGGGGTGGAGGCACTGTTGTTGATTGCTTGAGAGATTTGACTGAATCTTCTTGTTTTATACTACCTGGTTAAAATGGAATTGTGCTTTGGTCCTAAAAGGGGCCCAGTTAATAGACAAAGCAGTTACTATTGTTAACCACTCATCTGTTCTGCTTCATTGAGAAGAGCATCTTTTTCAAAACTCTACCAATTGTTACCTGATCATTCTATGCGTCTTTTTTATTTTTTTAATATAGAGCTAGAACTGTCAGTCAAAAATTAGCAGAATTTTCAACATGCCAGAGGGAACTTTTTTTTCTTTAATAAGGTTTCTCAAATATTCAATCCAGTAGACAAAAATAAATGGAGCATTTACTCAAATGAGTAACCACAAAAAATAATGTTTAAAGTGAGAAACACACACACACACACACACACACACACACACACACACACAATCCATGTGGATCCTAGTAAAATTGATTATTAAAACTAATCCACAGAGAGCTCGATGTTTTTATTTTAACAGAGCATATATATATTTTTTTTTGCCACAAAGAAAAAAAAAATTGCCTCAATATAGAGATAGTCTATTTCAAGCAGTTCTGTGCGCGGCTATCATCAGTCCCTAAGTGTCTGTGTCTCGGAGCATTGTTTTAAATTTATTTTCAATGTCAGTTCACCTCTGGTAGACGCCTTGTTAATGAGAATGCGTTTGCGTTAGTGATTGGTGGGGGCATAAGATATCTTATCCTGGGTGAAGTGGTCTGGGGTTGAATTTTATTTATGACCAGAACCTTTGTTGTCTGTAGTTTAATATTAGTTCCTACTATAGGGCATTTCTTATACAGGCCCTGAATGTGTTTTTCTGGGATTCACAGTGAATAGTTTTTGTACTACAGGTGTCCAATATTTTTGTATGATAACAATTTTTATAACTTGGAAATAAATTTAGGAATAATTGAAATTAATTGCAAAATCCAGCAAAAGTCACCCATGAATAAATAAATAAAAATATTTGTCTGTATTAAAAATCTTTAAATTAAGTGGAGGCAGAAGAATTATTGTTGAACTTTTAAAAGATGAGCTTAACTATTAATGTATACTTAAATGCAGCAATCAATTTTGAGTTCTTCTGTAGTTTATTGTTGCCTATCATATCTACTCCTCCCTACCTATTGTGACGAAGGCTCAATTACAAGAGCTTGCTTAAATGGGCAGCTTTTATGCTAGTGTGTATATGTATGTATCTTAAATATATAAAACAGATAACGAAAGTGTACATTTAACTTTGTCTGGTATAAGTTCCAGTGGCAAAAAAATAAGAATAGGAATGTAATGAGAAAAGTACACGGGTGTAGGCTTTAAGAAAGCTTTATTGAACTGAGAATACAAGGTTTGCATATAGTGTCCTTTTATAGTCTCAGTAAACAAAAATAGCTCTCTCAAAGAGGAGAGTAACAAAACAATAGGAAACCACTCTTTGTTATTCATAAGTGGAAGATGTGCAGGTTTTCCAAAGGACATGAAATTATCAGCTTTGAAAGTTACTGTTTAAAATCTTGGCTTTTCCTGACCTTAAACATGAAGCAGGAGAAAACACATGATTTACCAATTTCTTTCTCTCTCTCTCATATTTATTTAAACAAATTGTTGTAAATTCAGCTGTCTGATATTTTTTTTCATTATTGTACTTTTCACATTTTCAAATTATCAGATTAAAATTGTGGCTAAGCAGTCTAAAAGTTTGTTTTTGTTTGAGTGCTCTCACTGACTCACTCAATCATTATTAGGAACTAAATGTTATCAGTTACATAGGCAGAGGATTGTTGATTAGATTTGGCATTTTTTTTGAATGCTGTGGAAGATTCTGATATGGGTTACACATGCCACATTCTCTTGAAAGTTAACTTGTTATATAATCAAAACAGTGCACTTCATGCACGTATGAAACATCACATAAAAAATACCAAAATACAAGAATTAACATAAGATAAATATTAGTAGATAATGCCAAAATACTTTATGGCACTCACTGTAAGGAAAGACTCAAAATACTCAAAGCTATTATTATACAAAAGAAAAAATTTATATTAAATAAAATATCTTACACCACATTACAGAATTTTAAAATGTGAATAAAAGTTACTGATGAAAAAGTTTAATTTTAGAAAATGATATATTTAAGAAGCAAACTTTCTTTTATACATGTTTCATTGAATGTGACAGACAAAAAAAATTTGATAAGTTTTAATTCAGTTTCTTTCAGTGTTATAGATTTTCTAAGAGAGTGTAGAAACTGTAGTGATTATTCTTCCAAGGACTTTTGATGTATTCATTAGCCATTTTCAAGGTGTTCATTGTTTGTATATTTTTCTGGGTTTGTATTCTAAGTTGTGTTGTATAGGAGTAGTAGTAATTCTGTGGTAGTATTACTATTTCTGTACAACAAAGCTTCTGAAACCTGATGAGTAGACTGAATGATTACAAAAATATTTGTCTATGAAACTCTGGAGTCAGGGTGCTGAATATAAATTCAATCAGCTTAGTGGCAAATATTCTAATTGTATTAATTATATAAAACAACAAATCCCTTGAAAATGGTTCATAAATTGGCTGAAAGAGCTTAGGACAATAATCCCTATGGGCACTAGAAAAACTGAATAAAAAAAAAACATAAAATTTATCATAGCAGTTATCAGTGCAGAATTGTGATTAGTGTCAAGTTCAAATTTCAGCAGTGCCATTACATTCATTTGCATACCAATGGCTTTCTCCTAGACTGGTTTCCAACCAAAGCTAGAGATCACACCCTGCCCTGCTGTTAACATTGGCAACAAGAAGAGAATTTGGATTTGATACATCTTGATTTTTCTTAATGAGTTGGAAATATGGATTAAATCTGACAGAACAAATAGAAAGTCTTTACAAATCTGAAATGTTTGTTTTGATCGGATGGATTTTGCCATTAGTTTTTAAATTAGGTGTTTGTTTATATTATGGAGAACATCATGTATATATTTCATGGTGTTCAGGTGTAAGTTTAATTTGAAATGTTGGTTTAGCCCATGTCCATATAAAGAATTGGGTATTATATGATAAATGTTGGAAGTGAAATATGCAATGTATATTACCTTTATAAAATGTTGCATTATTTCAACACCTGAAGAGAAAATGAGAAACAACTTTATGTAAAAGATGATTTCTGAAAATAAATACAGTTTACAAATAAGCCTTCTGAAAATGAGATGTAATTCTGCAAAACTCAGAGACAGTCATAAAACAAGTAAACAATATATTTATTTCATGCTTTCACAATCATCAGACAGACTGGTTTATTTTTTCAGAAGTGGATCTATTTATGCTTATTTGTGTTTAATTATTTGTGTGTGGTGCGAGGGGAATTTTCTTCTGTGTCATCCCACACAGTAGAAAGTCCCCACTCCAGGACACACAAATAAGCATAAATAGATCCACTTTTGAAAAAATAAACCAGTTTGTCTGATGATTGAAAAAGTGTGAAGCCCAGGATTAACAACAACTATCCCTGCAACTGAACTATATATATATATATATATATATATATATATATATATATATATATATATATATATATATATAGATAATAGAGATTTTTTTTTTTACGTTTATACATTCTTTTATAGATACAAATATTTAAGTAAATGGTCTGTTTATAATAAACAATATTAAACAGAGCATTTACTTAAATATTTGTATCTAAAAAAGAATGTATAAACATAAAAATGTATTAAAATAATTGTCGGACTTTGTCCATTTCATAATGTGTGACGTCTATATATATATATATATATATATATATATATATATATATATATATATATATATATATATATTATACATTCAAAAAACAGGTAGGCAGTGACTGTAACAGTAGGGTGAGTATTTTCCATTTTACCGTATGGGTTTTGTTAACTTCTTTTAAATTACAAAAATATTTAGAAAAGAGACGTCCTATTTCTGTATGCATTGTTGTTAAAAGATAATATATGTTGATACCACCTAGTTTTAAAGGAATTCTTCATACTACTGATATAAAGGTTTTTTTACCTGTTGGATTTTCTATAGTAGAAATAGTATTTACATAAAGAAGGGAATCATTTTGACACCTGTTTTGTAATGGACATTCATTGGGATTTCTACAATTACACATGTTGGTATTATTAGCGTTTGCTGCTTTGGAATGGCAATTACTGTGATGTCCGTGCGAGTATAAATAGAACCCGCTCGGTTGAGGTGGGAACTCTTCAGTATACAGCAAACCTGGTGATGAGGATGTAACAATTTAACAAGCTTCGAATTAATGAAACACTACCCCCTCAACAGCAAAGAAAAAAATACTCGAATTCAACAACACGAGTAAAATTTCAAATTAACAGCAAAGGAAAAAAAAGTACTCGAATTCAACAACAACACGAGTAAAACTTTGAATTAACAGCAAATAGAAAAAAGTACTCGAATTCAACAACGACACGAGTAAAACTTCGAATTAATACCAAAAAAAAAAAATACTCGAATTCAACAACACAAGTAAAACTTCGAATTAATGAAACATTACCTCCTCAACAGCAAAGGAAAAAAAAAAGTACTCGAATTCAACAACAAACTTCAAAAATAACAAATTATTTCGAAAGAAATGGCTCTCTCTATGCCAACAATAGAGCTCCTAGACTGGGAAAACTCCAACCAGGAGCAAGCATAGAGAGAATGGAGTGAACATTTCGAAGATGCATTTACAGTGTTTGATGATAAATGACAACTATCACTCTTTCGATTTTATGGGGGAAAGAAACTGAAAGATATCCTCAAAACCTTAACACCGGAGATACCACCAGGCCAATTAGAACCTACATACAAAACAACAAAAATTGCACTAGACGAATATTTCATCCAGAAAACAAATAAAGTCCTAAATTCAGGATGCTTAGTCAAGAAAACGGGGAGTCAACACATGACTATGTCACCTGTCTACGCATACAAGGAGCAAAATGCAACTTTGGCGAATACAACCTGGACAAGGCTATAGTGGACCAATTAATAGAAAAATGCTCGTCAAGCAAATTACACCGTGTGTATTTGAAAGAAACTGATTTAACAGTAGACGAAGCACTTCAAAGAGCATTCATATTTGAATCCACTGAAACACAAGCTAAGCAAATAGAAGAGAATGAAAGAGAGCACTCAGATATCCACAAAATTACAACCAATTACAAGCAACAACAACAACAAGATAACAGTGGGTATAGGAAACTATCCATGGACTACAACCCATTAAAAACAGTTACAAAATGCTACGGGTGTAATGGCTCTGACCACATACACGGTCAAACAAAATGCCCAGCATTTGGGAAAAAATGTAACTACTGTGGTGTAATAAATCACTTTGAAAAAACATGCTTAAAAAAAGGAACAGTGATAAAGGGAAAACGAAGATGTCAGACGGACACAATTACGTCCAACCAGTATCGATGAATCCGAATAATGCAGACAGCCAAATATTCGTTTTTCAGGTGAAACCTATTCATTCAGTAGATAGCAAAATTGTCCATATTGATGACATACCAGTCGGAATATTAATAGATTCTGGAGCAGACATCAACCTTATTGATGGCAAAACATTTAAAGAAATACTTAAAGTACGGCCGAACTTAACACTAAAAGAAACAAATTGTAAACCAAAAGCCTATGGGAATATTCCAATACCACTAAGAGGAGAATTTTTCGCAACGCTGACAAATGGTCCCAGAAGAAAAGCCCACAAAGTATTCGTTACAAAGTCATATCAAGGTGGTAACATATTAAGTAAGTGGGCCAGCATTGAATTAGGGTTTATCACCACCCCATAGGTGAAATCGATTACAACAAAAAGTATCCCAAAATCAACAAAAGAAATTCTAGATCGGCACCTACCCTCGTTGGAAGGATTACGAAGAATGAAAAATTTCCAACTCAAAATTAGACTAGACGACAACGTTATACCTGTTGCACAACTGCCAAGACGGACACTATTTCATATCCAACAAGCAATAGAGGAAATCAATGAAATGCTAGAAAATGATATCATCGAAAGAGTGGAAGGACCCACTCCATGGGTCTCACCATTAGTAGCAGTACCGAAACCAAATGGAGAAATTAGAATATGTGTCAACTTACGCATGGCAAATAAGGCAGTGAAATGCACTCGCTATCAAATACCAACAGTTGAACAGTTACTGAGTGAAATTAGCAATGCAAACGTTTTCTCAAAAATTGACCTAAACTCTTATTATCACCAAATATAACTGGATCCTGAATCTAGGGACATCACTACCTTTTCATGCAAATCCGGAATCTACCGATATAAGGTACTGGTTATGGGCATTGCATCTGCAGCCGAAGAAGGGCAACGATTGCTTCAACAAATCCTTCAGAAAATCCCTAACTGCTGCAATGGGGCAGATGACATTCTAATCTGGGGCAAAGACACAAGAGAACATAACAGAACCCTAGATATGGTATTAGGTACATTGAAAGAAAACAACCTCACAATTGCAGAGCACAAAAGCATATTCCATAGTGAAGAAATCAAATTCCATGGTTTTATAGTGTCCAATACAGGGTTCAGACCAACTGACTCGAAAATAAAAGCAATCAGAAATTTCAAAAACCCTAAAAACATCCAGGATATATGTAGTTTCTTAGGTCTAATCAATTACCTCGCAAAGTTTATTCCACAACTGGCAACACTCAGCGAACCATTAAAAAAGTTAACGCAAGCAAACATGGAATGGTGGTGGACGGAGGAAGAAGAATCTTGTTTTCTAATGCTGAAGAATGCAGTCATTCAGAGCAAACCGCTCTGCACTTTGATCCAAAACTGCAAACATCTGTTATAGTAGATGCCAGTCCCTTGGGACTAGGAACAATACTTTGCCAAAACAAACAAGGGATACTCATCCCCATCAGCTATGCATTCAGGACTCTAACTGAAGGTGAACGCAGGTACTGTCAATTAGAAAAAGAAGCCCTAGCAATTGTATGGGCTTGTGAAAAATTCCACTTTTACCTTTATGGAAAGAACTTTCTTATAATGACCGACCATCAAGCATTAACAACTATCTTCAATCCTAAAGGATTATATCTACAACCATATGATTATACAATGAAACACATTAACGGTAAAGATAACCTGTCGGACATACTCTCTCGGCAACCTATGGAGTATCAAAAAGTAGTCTCACCCAAAGAAGAGATTGCCAAAGGATTTATCAACACGGTTGTAGCTAACAGCATTTCAAAATCAATCACCTTATCGGAAATAATGGAGGAATCTCAGTGGGATCCAACCGTCACAGCAGTGAAAAAGGCAATACAACAAAACGACTGGACGTCTCTTCACGACAAAATGTCTCTTCACGCTTGTTAACAGAACCCTTTAAACACATGAGGAATGAACTGACAACAAAATGAAGCATAGTCATACGCGGAGCCAGAATTATCATACCCCAAAACCTAGAGAAACGAATCCTGAAATTGGCGCATGAGACACATATGGGGATAATGAAAACAAAAGCTCTGCTCAGAACTAAGGTATGGTGGCCCAATATAGACAAAGACATAGAGGCTGCCATAAGCCGATGTTTCCCGTGTACAACATTAGACCCAAAGGGAAACCACCATCTGGTGCATATGGCCGAAATTAAAGGTCCTTGGGAAATACTCCACGTAGACATCTGTGGGTCTTTCCCTCGCGGGGATTATGTAATCGGAATAATCGATGCAGGATCAAGATGGCCTGAGGCATTTGTTACCAAATCCACCAGGGCTGATACAATCATATCGACAATCCAAAGGTGTTTCTATACACATGGCATTCCAGTGATTATCATTTCAGATAATGAACCCCAGTTCATATCTTCGGAGTTTAAGCATTTCTGCAAAGAATGGGGTATCCAACTGTGGGAGATAACGCAACAACTCAACTGATGATAGCAGGTAGAAACAAAGAAAACTGGTGTCGTACGTCCAACCTTCTCACGAGCCGAAAGCTCTCTGATCTGAAACAGCAAAACGAGCCTGCTTTATACAGCCGAGGACCGACCATGATTTGCATGCGAATAACGAGACAACGAGATTTTGTGTTAACTAACCGAGACCGCCCGGCATAAAATATGGGCGCCGCCATTTTGGTTCCTTTTGCCGTTGAGAGGACCGGAGTTTGCACACTGCACAGATTCGCACGCGTTTCTGAAGTAAGCCATTTTCACAATTTTCCCCACACTCCCCCCTGATCTCATGATCACAAACAGGGCAAGGAGGTGGCGATTGTCGCCGTCAAGTCCCCCTCCGAAGGGGGACAACACAAGCTTCATCCTCATGCGTGTTCTCGTCTGTGGTTTGAGTGTCGGTAAACACTGTGTCCACCGGGAGGCTGCTGTTATCAGAATCACCGCCCTGCAGGTCTAACTCAAAGCAGATCGAACGCTCACTACTCTCAGACTCGGAATCGCTTTCATCGCTCAGTAATGGTAGTGATTGCATCACCGGTCGCACCCCGACGAGGCACCCCATCAACTCTCACAGATTGCGGGCTGATCACCTCCATAACACGTCCAGTGCCATATTTTGTCATACACTTGCCGCGTGGGTTTTTGACCCAAACAAAGTCTCCTTTTTTCAATCTCCCTCCAGTCACTTCTAGTTCAGGCAGCGGGTTGGCTTTGATACCTTTCACATGGACATGATATTTGTGCAGTGCATCAGCCAGCGCCGTGGATGGTGAAACGTTATCTTTCGGGGCAACATTATACCAGTAAACCGCCTCCGATACTGTACAGCCCTTCCTGGCTGTGATGGTCTTGATGGTTCTGTGGTTCCGCTCCACGATGCCATTTCCACTTGGCGAGTAGGCACATCGAAACCGCAGATGCACGTCCCAATTGTCCGCAAAGTCTTTACTGGTGAATGCAGTATCGTTGTCCGTCAGTATTTCCATGGGTGGGCCTCGCTCCAGGAAAACATTCTCCAACAGTCGAATGACGGTGCTCGCGTCTTGTCTGCGCAGCGGTCGCCATACTACCAAGGCAATTTTTGTCTCCCCCCCACTAAACTCCTCCCTATTTCACAAAGTGACAAAATCTTAGTAAGGACTTCTCGATTTCTAAGTCTATTAGTTTTTTCACTGTTTAAAATAACAGGGCTGTCCACACAAATATGTATACCGATAAAGATAACATTTATTTTAAACTCTGTCACATTTTTTTTAATCTGTTTAAAAATGACTACACACACGTTATCAGCCTGGGTTGGTCGTCCCAACATGTGATACATTTTGGAAAGTGCATGAAAAGCATACCGCGGGTTGAACCAAGCCTTATGAGTGAAATCAGGTCAACAGAATTGTTTGGATGCTGTCAATGTGATAGAATTTTTTTTTTCCACTTATATATGTGCATTTGTGTGTTTTAAATATCTTGAAAAGCAACAAAAATTTTATAAAGTTTAGCAAGAAGTGTGTTAGCTTAGTTTTAAAAGTTCAAACCTTTTTATGAAAATAATTTCCAGACTCTTTGGATTACTAATAAATACATTAAGAATTATGCATTAGAAGAAAAAAAAAAAAAAATTTTATTCACATTTTTTAGAAAAAAAGGAAGATGTCCAATGGCAACAAATCATTTTAAGTATTTTAATTCTGTAACTTTGTAACACTAACTTCCTTCAACAAGCAATCCTTTTTTTTTTTTCGTTTTGACAGTGTGTCTCACCATGATAAATGATGCTTCTGGATTCTGCTTTGCTTCCTCTTTCTGACATATGATTTCTGTTTTTTATGAAATAAACATTTAAGATTGAATAATTGTGGATTTAATTTATTAGTAGCCAGTCATTTATTGTTTGGATTTCATATGTAATTTATTAGATTTTAATGGCTAGCAGAAAAGTAAAAACACGAGAATTATGAAAGTAATTAAAAAAACACTATAGAGTGAAAGGACTGAAAAAGAATAATTTTATTTGTATAATGACAGAAAATGTCTCTTGTGTTGGCAGACAGGCGTTTGGGCGAAAGGAAGGAAGGAAGGAAATTGACATAGATACAGTCATAGATAGATTGATAGACATGAAGAAACTGACAGATACAAACGGACTGCAATGAATACACTGACATACAAAACATTTGAGCAACCCTCATAAATTAATTACCTTTGTTAAATTTTACCTCTGAAGTCAAGAGCAATTAACAGCATGCTTTTCTCAGTGATTTTTATGATCTTTCAGGGTTAGAAAACAAGTCACTGCATTTTTCATTAATGATGGATGATAGAGCATCTTAAGGATAGTGATGCTAAAAAGAGGCAAAAAATACTGGGCCACGAATGAAAATTGAACCTTTCGGCTCTTTTTCTTAAGTTAAAGTGCATACAGCCACATCATGTTGAAATACCTGTTCCTATATGATCACCGAAATTAAACAATGTCAAGCTTGGTCAGTAGATGGGTGACCACTTGGGAATACCAGGTGCCGTAAGCTTTGATGCACAGGTGGGGTAATGGATAATGTCTTGGAATTGTTAATCAGAGAGCACAGTTCCAATTCTCATTGGGGCTCTTATAAACACTTACATGCAAATAACCTTGGGAAAGGTATGCATCTACTTCTTCTCCCACCCCCAGCTATGGGTTAATTAGAAAAACTTGTATCATTAGACCATTATCTGAGCAAAAAATTCTTTCAATCCAAAAATATTTTCTGGCTTTAAATAACTTGCAAAGAGTTCATGAGCCATGAAAAAACAATTCAATAAAAAAAATTAAGTTAAAGAGGAATTCTTTATTTATATTTTTTTCATTTTGCAAAAAGTGATCTTTATCGTTCTTTTAATTTTCACTAATTTTGAAAATGACAAATTGTACAAATAGAAGATAAATGGTGAAGGAATTACCATTGTTAACTCTGTCATGACTTAGAATTCAGTTTTAACACCAAACCAAAATGCATTTAAGTTTGAAAGTTGAATCATACAAAATTTCAATGAGGAATGATTTTAAGATTCTATTGAACTGATTATTATTTAATTCCAGTAAGAAATATTCATGGAAACTGTTTTCTAAGAATACCAAAATAATTTTCAAATGAGTCATTCTCTATGTGATGTTTCTATATGTATCATTTTTCAATAATGCTCTAATTTTAGATTTCCGTTTAAAAATATTCATGTTTTCCCTTTAAGAAACACCAAGTTTGTTGCAGACATCTAACAAATATTTATTTTCTAAACGTAACTTGGATGTGATACAAGGCCGAATGTATGGGGCACCCAGTAAAGATGAACTCGCTATTATGCCGTAACTGTTTTAGCAAGACAAGCTTGCTAACCATGCCAACAAATAGCTTAATGTACATATCCAATTTATATTGTGAAAATATTAGACAAGATTAGAGTTCTTATCAGATAAATATATTTACTGTATTTTTCCGCATATAAGGTAACCGTTAAATCTTTAAATTTACCCTCCAAAATAGGAGGTCAACAGTTACAAAAAGCTAACATAAAAACCTGTGGTGTATCAACACTGCTAAATAGGCTAGTATGTTTGCACCATGAATCATAGTGGGCTAACAATTGCCTTGGTACAGTAACTACTGATATACATATTTCCAGTTGAAACAATTGATATTATGATGCTGTACTACAGTTATAAATATGATAAAACTACTTCTTGATTTTACATTAAAATGCAATATTCAAGAGATGATTACACAACAATTTGCAAAAGTTTTTCTGAGCAACATGCACAAGTAACATAAATCTTTCATTCTTTATTTGTAGCACTATGGGTGCGTTCACACCAATCATTTCTCAAAGAAGTATTAAATGACAACATTTCGGATAACATTTTATTAAAATTCATTATCATTGTTGTGTTAAATAATATTTAATATAACATGAAAACTTTATTTTTCAATAACATAAATTATACAGTATTTTTTGTAGTGTTAAGCAACAAAACATCTGAGATGCTATAAAATCTTTTCTCATTACAGAATATGCAGTTTTTGTTTTCATTTGTTCGAGTCATAACAATGAAATTGTTATTGCTATTTTCATAAAGATTCATGTTAATACTTTATATTAATATATTCCATTTGATTTTATAACAAATGTAAGCAAAATAATATTTGTAATAACATCAGCTTTACTTGTAGGAATTATTATGAGAGGCCTAACTGCTGTTTTCTGTATGTAGATTAGCCTATGTTTTTGGTTTTCTTATACTATGGATATCAGATAAAATCATGAAAATTTACCTCAATTTTGGGTTTCATCTTTTCTATAGGTTGCCTTATATGTGGAAATATACAATATATCTAGCAGAAATGTCTTGCTAAAACTGCTAGAAAAATGGTCAGCTCATGCTATCACTCCTGGAAGTATCTGCTTCCTTCTACCATGCTTTATCTTTACAAGAGTCAGATGGAGTCTTGTTGCTATATTTGGGCTAGAGATGCCCAATCTTCACTTTCCAGAACTTCACAGAGTTCAAAACACGATCTGGTGGAGGAAGATTTATTCTCAACTCTGCAGTTGCTTTCCCACAGAAACGACCTTGTAAGCTGATCACTTATCTGCCACTATTTACATAGGAAATGTGCAGACGATTTCCATCCTTTATTTCCACTAGTTCAGGCCTTTACAGCTTGGATACACCATGCTACTTCCACAGAGTCAAATCATCCTCATTTCCCCCCTCTATTCAAAATGTGAGAAGAAAGTTCCACTCAGACAGCTTTTTTCACAAGAACTGCTACTTTTTGGAACAGACTCCCTCATAGGTGCTTCCCTGAACACTATAATCTATACCTAAACCTCTTCAAGGATCAATTGTTATTGTCACAACTTGATAAGGGGGTCTGTACTAACAACAACACAGTTTCAGCTTAAACTTTGTCTGCCAAAGCAATAATCCAGCTCTTTTATTTGCACAAACAATATGGCTGACATGGTACATCCGTGTCTGAGCAATAGCTGAAAAGGTGCTTTTATTTCCTTAGTTCCCAGTTACAACATCCCTCCCCAATTAGTCAAAATTTAATTAAACAATGTTTCTTGTGAACCATTACTTACGTGGTAATGTCCATGAGCATTATCAGGGACAAGAATTGTTTCACTTCCTGTCATATTTACGTCCTCATCACCTTCCATATCTGAGTTTTCTGTCATCCTATCATCTGGTGATACCTTTTCAGCAAGTTCCCTCACTAAGAGTCAGGCACTACATCGCTTTCCTGTGGTGTCTAGTTTTATGTGGTTTCTTGGGGTCACTTTCACCCTTATGTCTCTCTGCTTCCATGCATTTCTGAAAACTTGTTCTGATGGACATTCTGGTTTTTTTTCCCTCAATTGATCTCTGTAGGGTACATGACACTGTGTGGGTGATGCTCAGTGTCCTTTCAAAGTATGTGACTGAGTTCTCCTTGGTTGATTAGTTCTTTCAGGGCATGTATCTGGTTCAGTTGGAATATTCATGTGAATATGATCCACATGTTTTTTCAATACACGCCTATCCTCCAAGTCAGTGGGCCAAATTGCTCCTCTAGAACTCCAGACATCCATTTTGGTGTTCTTGAAAGTTCATAACGTTAACAGTATCTTCCAAATAGAATCTTTTTTTTCCTGCTGCTTCCCATCCATCAACATTTTAGTATTGTCTATTTTACTGGTCACTTTGGTGGATAAGTCCAGGTACACATGGTCAAGCCAAGATCTGGGCTGTCGACCCATTAACAGTATGACTGGTGACTGACCACTTGTTGTTTGTGGAAAAAGACAGTAGCAAGCCAAGACACACAGTAGTCAAATTCTGTGATCACTGGGAACCTTTTTTTTAAAAACCCACTCTCGAAGGTTTGTATGCACATTCAACTAGTCCATTTGATGATGGGTGGTATGGCGAACATTGAACATGCTTAATGCCATTCAAGGTGCAGAATTTGGGAAATTCTTCACTAGTAAAACTGCTGGCATTGTCTGACATAATCACAAGGTCTCCCATGTGTGGCAAATGTGCACTACAACATCTGCAGAAATTGCTGATGTTGATGAAACAGCATTTGCATCTATATATTTACTGTGGGCATCCACTATCACAGGAATCCACTTACCATAATCTATATCCACTTGAAACCATGCACTTTCCGGGTGTAACCTGCTTGTCTGGGGCATATTAGCCTTATCCTGGCACATAACACAACTTCTTACACACTGTTCAATATCTGATTCCAAATTAGGCCACCAGATATGACAACAAGTAATAGACTTCATCTGTAACCTTCATATAATTTGTTAAGTAAGGTATCTCAACACTTTGTGGGGATAACCACTCCTGATCCCCATAAAACACAACCCAGTTGTACTGATAATTCTTCCTTCCTGTTTGTGTACAGTTGAAAATTCTGAGATTCATTGTACAGCCATCCCTGTATGATCCACTTACACACTTGAGATAACATGGGATCCCCGGATGTATGCAAAGCAACAGTTTTTGCCATGACAGGAGTTGAATCTAAATCTGTCATAGAGAGTACCAGTTCTCCAGACAATGTAGCAGTATAAAATAGTCTTCCACAGGTAGTTGACTTAGTCTGTCTTTATTGGGAATCTTTGAACAGGATTTGTATACAAGGTGATAGTGGTAGTTTGATACTACCACTACTCAAATCTGTACTCTAGCACTTACTGTGTGTAATATTGCATGGTCCTCTTTTAGAAACCCAAGCAAGGGCTTATGATCAGTAATGATTGTAACTTCCCGGCCGTAAATGTATTTATTTAATTTACTCACTTGAAAAATTACTCTTAGTCTTTCACATTTTATCCGTGCATAATTCTGTTCTGCTTTTGATAATATTCTTGAGGCAAAGTAAATTGATTTTTCCCTTCCAGCCGCTATAATATCTGACAAAATTGCTCCAATGCCAACTGTCGATGCATCCACAGTCATTATAAGTTTAAATTTAGGTTTCTAATGAACTAAAACATCAGCTGACATTAATAAATTTTTCTATTGTTCAAATGCGGATTTTTTGGCTATTCCCCATTTCCAGGGTGCTCCTTTTCATAATAATGCATACAGTGAAGCTAGAAAAGTGCTGATGCTATTTAAATACCAGCAGTAATAATTAGAAAAAGCTAAATAACTGTAGTTCCAATATATTTTTTGATGTTGGTGCTCTTTAAATAGCATTAATCTTATCCTGGGTTGGGTGAATTCCTTTGGAATCAATCCTGTGACCCAGATAAACTATTGACGATTTCCTGAAATTGCATTTCTCACTTCTAAGGTGGAAGCCCACATCTCGTAGTCTTCTTAACGTTAAACACAGATTTTGGTTATGTTCTTCCATATTTTTGCCTTAGATTAAAATGTTGTTGATATAAGCAGCAGTCATTGGTATATCTTGAATTAACTGGTCAATAGTGCGTTGAAAAATTCCTGGTGAAGAGGCAATTCCAAAACACAATCTAGTGTACCTGAAAAGACACTTATGAGTGTTTATAGTAGTTAATTCTTGTGACTCTTCTTCCAAAAAGAATCTGTAAATATGTGTCGCTCAAATTCACTCATAAAACAATATCTTCCTGAGACTTTGGAATACAAGTCATCTATATTTGGAATAGGGTACTTGTCTATCTGTAAGGCAGGTTTTACTGGCTGTTAAAAATTGCCACAAATCCTAATTTGACCATTTCATTATTAAAGTTTGCCACATCAGTAGCTGCCAATTTAAAAGCATTTCCAAGTCTTTTTTGAATGCTCTCATTATTTAATCCACACACAAATTTATCCCATAATGCTCTTTCTAAAAATATTCCAAATATGTTGACAATAAATGTTTAAGCCGAATAAAGAAATTTGAAATGGACTCACCCTCCTCTTGTTTGGCATTATAAAACCAGTGACTTTCTACGATGACAAGGTGTTTGGGCTTGAAATGTGCTAGCAACAAATGCTTAATTTCCTCAAAATTTCTATCACTCGGCTTCTGTGATGCACATAAATCTTCCAAGACTCTGTAGGTCTTTTTCACCTATGACGCTGAGTAAGGTAGCTCTACATTTTATCTCTGTTTGCTGGCCATGAACTATGTTGTTCACTAAGAAAAACTGTTCCAAACAGTCCAGTTATGGTGAAATATTTCCAGGTTCAATGCAGAATTCTTCTAAAACCTAATGTAATGTTAGAATTTTGCATCATATTTTCATGAAAAAAAAAATCTCTCCTCGTTGCCAAAAAATGTTGCAATTTAGTAAAGGGGTCTGTAGTAACAATGACAACACAGTTTCGGCTTCGTGCCTTCTGTCCACTGAAGTAATACTCAAGCTCTTTTATTCACACATAAAGAATGTGGCTGACACAGTATTTCTGTGTCTGAACAATAGCCAAATTGGTGTTTCATTTTCCTTGGTTCCTGGCTACAACAGTTATCTATCCTCTTTATCCTCATGTTTACTTCCTAAAACCTCCTTTCATTTAAATCACATGTTTCATTTATCATTGCCATTTTTACAGTAACCCTTTATCTTGAGTGTCTCTTGTGCCTTTTACTGGGTGAAATTTAGTATTTAAAAAGCCTTATTTTCTTTTTTTATTTTATCATTAAAAAGAGAACAAGCTTTGAGACAGTCATTACAATAATTGTCTCAAAGCTTGTTCTCTTGACAGCCATCTTCTGTATGCAGTAAAAGTTATCTGAAATTGGATCCAATTTTTATCTGATATATTTATAAAGATGATAATTTTAACTGCATTTTGTTGTACCACATTCTGCATTGTAGAAACTTTCTTAGACAGTAATGCTTTTCAATGAATCATACCCTGTATAAGAGTAGTAGATCAGTTACTTGTAAATGTAACTTGAAATCCAACATTTCTTCCTGTCAATGCTACTGTCTCATAGGTACGTATTCCAACACAGTCATTCCATTCTTGTCCTAGTTCTTTCAAAAATTCGTTCACTTTTGAAAAATTGCCTCACCCATTACATGTCTTGCTAATGTCTGACAGAACAATGAATCTTTGTGGACATTGTCATCGTAGTAATACATAACATAAGCCAATTTTTCTTTTATGTGTAGTGTCACTTGAAGATGTGGGCGATCATGGTTCTCCACAACTTTCTGTCCTTTATAGTTCTAAGCAATGTTTTCCCTTTTACAGTCTTTCCCAGTTCATGTTCTGCCATCTATTTACTTGTCGTTTCCCTTTGTCCTTCTTACCCTCTTAATGTTGATTTTCCCCAAGCTCTTTTTTTTTATGTGACAGAAATTTCAACTATTTCTTTGAGACTAAGTACAAGTGTGATTTTTGTTCCTAATTCTTCCTCGATATTCACATGTACCAGCTATGATATTCTCAGCATTCTTCTGTAGAACCACATCTCTGTTATCTCAAATATCTTCTTCATCTGCAAAAAAATTGTCTAGCATCAGAGGATTGCTATCACATAACAGTTAAGCACTCCTTGTTTTTTTGCTTCAAGTCTCCACTTCATCTGTGAAGAAATTGTCCAGCATTCACTATCATATAAAAGGATTGATATTACATAACAGTTAAGCCCTCTTTGTTTCTAATGTAAATTTTCCTGTTGCTTAATATTTTGTTTAGTTTTTGGAAGGCATCTTTCGCCATTCCAATGCATCTTCAGATTTCTGTTTCAAATTTTCCATACTCTGTTAGAACAGTTCCCAAAGAGTTAAATTTCTGTACTTGCTTTATTTTGACATCACCAGTTTGCATCTCACATTTTGGGCAGTGTCTTTTACTAATGACTACACATTCTGATAGTTTGTGCTTTCTTCTTGCTTTTTTTACTAACTGATCTAGAAGACAATCAAACACTAAAGGTACTGAAAAACATGATAAATGAATACCTTGTGTTCAAGCTGGCACAAATGGAATATGATGAGCTGCAAGTATTGTTGGACAATATCGCAACGCAAAGAGTAGTTTGGATCACCTTGTGGTCTAATATCCTGAATGGCCATCACCAACAAAAGATGAATCCAAGAAGCTAAAACCAACACGTTAATGCATTTACAGCATGTGCAGACATCTGCATTTACAAGCTGAGAGAATGGCAGCAGAAAGGTGTACTCAATTATGTTAAAGGAAATCTTATCTACAGGTAAACCTCCATAAGTTACTGTGGCCCTTTCAGACTATGCTCTTGAAAGGATAAAGTTGCCTTACACACCAATAATCTTTGACCTCAATATGGTTCTCCTCATAATTAGGTAAGCTTTTGAGACAGCAGTGCTGTCCCCAGGAGACTCGATCAGAAGGGCTACTTTGTCATATATTGACAATATTTACATTAAGGAAATTGCAAAAGACCTAAGAGATTGGTCCAACATGTTGTGCTTGTAGGTTTGAGCTGAGCACAGCATGCTTTGGTAGAAGGATGGGATGATGAAGCTTGTGAAGCCTCCTTTATGCACATTATTCACAAGACTGTTGCCAGAATGCATCAAGAGGATCTTGCAAAGGGAACTTGTTAGTGAGTGGTCAGATGTGAGTATGGTTCATCACAAATTCTTTGGCTAAAGGGGTAGCACTGGAAGTAAATGGATATATTGTCAAGGATGCATACTGGTTACAGCTGAAAGGCAATACAAGCACAATAATCTAGCTGAGCTCGATGCCGTATTGAAGGGCATTAACCTGGCTTTCCAATGGAAGGTGACAGTGTTACTGATTCCACCTGTACTCACCATTGGATTGTGGACACATTGATTAGGAAAGCATGAATGAATACAAAAGCCACATATGAAATTCTCGCCAAGAGTCGACTGGAGATTCTTTATGTGCTGATCAAAGAGTACAAGTTGTTCATGGACAGGAAGCTAGTTAGGTCTGACCAGAATAAAGCTAATAGTCTCACTAGAGTGCCACAAAGGAAAGCTAAACCTATCCCACAGACATGATGTGGTGCCATGCATGAATTAGATTCTTGCCAAATAATGGAAATCCATTTGTACAGCAGTCATTCTGACATCAAGTGCACTACATATCTTTGCAAAATGGATTGACAATTCAATGTCTAAAGTAGTAGTTTTGTGCCATAGTTTAAAAGTATCCCAAATGCCACTCCATCAATCAAACATCAATACGTTGACAGGGTGACAAATTTGAGGTATACAACATGTGAACTAGCTTGGAAATGGACATCACCCACTGTGCTATATCCTGTGAGAGAGGTTCACTACATGAGCTCATTGTAGATCATGATACTGCATTCAGCAGCAGGACATTCGAGGCTTTCATGGAGGAATGTAATGTCCAACAATGCTTTCGGTATGAACAGATTCCATCAGGGAAAGGGACTGGGGAGAAATATTACAATCCAGTCAAGTGGATTGTTACAAGGAAATGGTGTTCAATACAGAAAGCTGTGTATTGGTACAACACAACACAGAAAGATAACACCTTACTGCATCTGTCAATGAAATCTGCTCCTATGAGATTAGACTAAAAGGTATTGACTCAATACTGTCACCAAAACCAACAATAAATTGTGATGTGTACAAGATAGGAGACCATGTATGGGTGAAACCAACCTAGAGCCTCCATATTTACAAAAGGAAAAGTGACTGGGTCCATTAGTCCACAATCCTGGTTGATGGCATGTTGTGCCATGTTAGACATATTTGACAGGTGTGGGATACTTTTTCTAGAACAAGCAGAGCAGATGATTCCTCTTCAAGCAACAATGAACTCTTGACTTGCACACATTCAGCAACTCTCCAGCAGTGTTTAAGACAGAAAATGATGGTGAAACTCCCACACTGCAAATGAGTACTCTTTAATTGTTGGTGCTGTTATCGGGAGATCAATGGCGGGGAGTGTAGTAATGAAAGTCACTCATCTTGTTGGACAAAACACCTGCTTGTTGTGTGTATTCTCTACTACAGGTAAAAATCCAAGCTGTGTCTGAAGCTTGTTGATAAAGAAATTGGCGGGGTATACAGATTTGATATCTGACCAATTGAGGTGTCTCAGGTGCTAATATAAACCACTACTAGAGTTGAGTACCTGGGTGAGCTATTCTGATTGCTTGTGCATGTTGGTGTTTTGGCAACCATTAGTCTTAGCCATCAGTTATCTTGTATGAATTCTTCCAATTATATATATTGAAGCAGTTTCTAACATGTGTAAATACATTTAACTTTTCAGGTACTGAGTCATTTCTTTAATTTTTACATCATAGAACCTTAATTTCTATGGATACAAGTAGAAATTTCTTAACTTTGGTGACCAAGAGTTAAACATTTCTTTTTTTGGATGCTTCTTTGACTTCTCCAATAATCTTTACATAACTACATCAGGGTCATGACCTCTGGCCTCTGATGATGCATAACATACTACCAGAGCCTAAAATTCAACTCGGTTATAAAGAGAAGAGAAAAATAAAAATTAGTGTTGCATTCTGTGTTGTCTCTGGGTTGCTACTACATGAAATGGTATCAACAAAAAAGATCATTTCTTTTTCTTATTTATTTTATTAGAAGAGAGTAATGGCAGTTTGGATTCTAAGAGACAGTGAGAGGAATGATGTTGCAGGAATGCATGTCGCACGTTGGCCGGTTTTAGTCAGTCTCTCAACCTGGGTGTGGGAGGTGTATCAACACTTCAAAATTCTTGCAGCTCTCAGTTGAATTCACACCATTTTGGACTTATATCCAAAACCCAGACAAAAGCAATCTATCACTGTTAGAATATCACACCCATAACACGCTCCAGCCAATTGTTGACCATTTTGACCCTGGCCTTTGCCTTCTGTAACATGAGGGAAAGTTTGGAAAGGGATAAATAACAAGAATGAACTAAAAATGAGTGAAGATTTTTATTATTATTATTTTAATGTATAAAAAATTACAAAACAGAAACTGATATTGAATACGAGTAGTTAAGGCATATAAAAATTCAGGATGTGGGATTAGTAAATACTATATTGATCGGTTATAACAAATTTAGTACAGGAGATAAGAAAATTGGACAAATGATAGTCTGCATTAGGGATAGTTTTGTCCAACATCACAAAATGCTACAAAACCAAAATATTAATTTAAGAACTAAAGTCATGTTCTTAAATAGTTTCATCAAATCTAGACTCTCATATGAATGACATGCATGGTTTCCAGTTCATTCAAAAATGTCTAAACTACCAGCTATATGCAACCATATTCTCAGATCAGTGATTAAAAATAACTTCAAGCAAATGAATCCTCTAGCTCTTAAAGAAGTAAATCCTTCATCAAATCTTAGAATTACAAAGAACTTTACCAAATATCAAAACCCACATCACTTGAAGACTTCCAACAGCAGTAGCAACCAAAATGTATAATACATGTAACTAGAAGATAAAATAATGATATAACCAATGTTAACCTTCCACACTATCTTAAACCAAAGGTTAGGAAGGAAACTTCCATCGATGCTAGAAAGAGGAAAAACAGTAAACTTGAGAAGCCTGTTTTCCTGAAAAATTGTTTTCAAAGAAAAATTTTCAACCAACAGTAACACTATCTCCAGTCAATGAGTGCCTTTATGTTTCCTGGATGGAAATAACTAACTTCACCATTAACATTATATTGTAATTTATTTTATTTTAAATAAATTCAAGTTATCTACCCTTTGCTTTTAGAAGCTGTTTTTTGGGTTTTTTTTTTTAAAGTTTGATGTCTTTTGAGGATGCAGTAAATCATATATTACTTACCTTGCTAGAGGAGAGATTTTGGTTTGACCAGGACAATTTTTTTCTTTTGTTAAACCATTTTTTTTATTATTATTATTATTGCAATACGATGTTCCTTCAGAATGTAGGCAATTATGTTTCTCCAACAATTTCTTTTTTATCTTTGAATTGCTTTTGACAATTCTTGGGGAATATAGTAGACTGATTTCCTGTTGTCTTCATCTTTTTTTAATTCCTTTTAAACTGGTTTCTCTTTTAAGCAGGTTGGCTCTACCAAGGCCAGGGAACCCAGTGTGTTCCACTATTTGCCTATGGCAGGAAGCTCAATTCATGCCTTTCTAAAGAGCATGAATTTGATGTGAATGTAACAGTTTCAGCTAGAATCTGAACTTGATCTGTTGACACCATTTTCTCTGCTGCTAACTGCAAAGTCCTCTACAGCTTGTAGAATTTGAAAGGAATAGATTTAACAGGCACAGTATAAAGTTAATACAATGATTTAAAAGCTTAAATTTTCCCTATTATTATCAATCTAATATTTCTATAAATTCATTTTCAATTTCTCTCTGAATTTCTGAGATGAGGAATTAATACTCCAACCGGATTGTTATTTTGATTGTCTTATGAACTGAATACTATGAAGTAAAGTTTTTAAAGAAAAACTTTAAAAATCTGTATAAATTAAGATTTTTAAAATGAACAATTTAAAAAGATTCAAATTATAGTGAACACATAAGAATTCTGTTAATTAATCAGTTTCCAATAAAATAATCTTTTTATTGAAAATTATTAAGATGCTCTATTCCTATTGAGTGGATACCAACTTAAAATAAAATTTAATTAATTTATATTTTACAGAGAACCATAGAAATTATGTAGCATTTAAAACATATTAAATAATTAATATGAAAAATATCAGCTTTTAAGTATGTATAGTTATTAAATTATTAGAAATTTTATACTCTTTAAGTAATACACTTTAAAATTGATCTGAGTATTTTTTGTTAAGTATATGCATGCATGTTGTGCTTACTATGATCTCTCTGCATAAACTATAAATAAAAGGACAATATATCAAATAGTCCATGTGTAGCAGCCAAATATAAGAGTCACTCATTAAGAAATCTTTGTGTCTAGTTTATCTACTTTGTCATATGAAAACTGTCTTAATAAGAAGCTGAACTAAAAAAATTATAAAAAAATTGAGATTTACACTTTATCTGCTTTCTTCTTTTTCCATTCCTTTCTCTTTGTGTATGAGTTGAATGTTTTTATAAGGCCAAATATTCATCTCCTCAACCTTCCACAGAATCCTTTGATCAAGAAAGAACAGACATTACACTTCATGTTTAAAAATTCAAAATTCTGCAAGCTGCTTCACCTAATTAATATAAGCCTTTGTTATAGACACATATGGTTGCACAAGAGAACAAATGAAATAACAAGATATCACCAGTGAGGCAAGAATTGTTAAGATAAAATTTTTTGTATTACCAATATAGAGGATCAAGGTGGAATATCTCTTTGTGGGCAAGGAAAGTGACATGGAGGATCGGGAGATTTGGTAGGACCTGGAGTTGGTGCGTGTGTCAGGTTGGTTGACTGAGGTCACTGGTGGTGACACTAACAGCCTGTCTGCTTATCTGCCACTGCTGACAATGTCATGAGCAGTGTCCTTAAAAGCATACAGTATGGATAATGACTCAGCATTTGTTTATCATGCCTTTTAGCAGCAATGTTCATGATTGACTCCATTTAAAATGTATTTTACATATTTTTTTTCTTGAGGGGATTATTTGTGTGAGCCAGATGTGATGGTTGGAGCCCCTGCACAGAGAGAATTTTTTGTTTTTATTTTTCTTCATATCCAGCTAAGAGTTTTTGATGTAGGGTGAATCAAAAAGATCTAGTTTGAAGCAGAATATAACACCCGGATTAAATGTATTTAATTTACCTGTTTGCCTAAATCAGGTGGTAAAATCTATATATTCTTGTTCAGTTGAACAGAGCATAAATGGTATCACAAAAATGAATGAATTAATAAGAGATAACCCATAGCATTGGAAGTTGATTAAAAACTATCTGCCCAAGTGCATTTAAATAAATTTAAACCAGAAGTGCTGCCTCTTGGTAATTATTATTTTTTTTTTTTTTTTTTTTTTTTTTTTTATCAATTTTAGCATCCTTCTAGCAACTCCTGTAGACAGGCTGATTGCCAAAATGTACAGTTGATGAGGCTCTGCGGAAGCAAGCAAAAATAAAATAAATTTCTACAATAAAAACACAATCTCCTCCCAATACTTCATTGTACAGGGTGTCTCAGAATTAACTATCTATTTCAAGAAAATTTTTAATAAACTGACACAATTTTAGGTTTATTACTTAATCATTATACAAAACAAACACATTTATAAAATTTACATCAAAACTTTATTGAAAATTCTCAATATGTGCTCCATCTGTATTCCTGCAAATTTCATATCTGTCCTTAGTGTTGTGAAATACATTTTGAAGTATTTCAGGAGTTTTCCTGCACTGTTTACTGAATGTGTTCTTTAAGCTTGCTAAACTAATTTTTTGGTGATAAACCTTCATTTTTATGAAACCCCATGCAAAGAAATCCGGGGGGGGGGTCAACAAAGATGCATTCTTGTGTATTCATTATTAATAGGGTAATGAAAGGGTGACATTATATATATATATATATATATATATATATATATACACACACACACACACACACACACACACAAAAGAGATGATTAATGAATTTGGCTAAAATCTTTATCAACTTCCAATAACAAATCCACGTTCAGTCACTGGACAGAATTACATTGAAGATTGCACAAAATATTTTTGAAAAATAAAATGTTTTAATAAATCCCCAGTTTACATTCCTTTTATTTATTTTTACATATAGGAAAGTATTCAAAACTGATTTTATTGCATAAGGGAGGGGGAAAAATATTTAGAATAAAATTTGATTGGCTAGGAAGGTGAAATGGGGAAGTTAATAGTTTTCTTTGTTAGTGGTTAAAGAAACGACTATTTACTTTCAAGGTTTTGACAAGCCCAATATAATAAGGTTTTAACCTGAATGTTATTGGAACAAATCTAATAATATTTAAGTAGTTTGGAGTGTCAACTTGATGAATTTTTAGGAACTATTTCTCAGAAACTGGTAGAGTGGTAATAAAATGTAAACAGGGAAATGTTTTTGAACTGATTCAATGAGTATTGCTTTTGTCGTAATGTGGATAGTAGTACTACTACTACTACAAGTAGTAGTACTAAAAAAACTGGTATGAAAACTCGAATTAATCATTAATACTACTACTAGTAGTAGTAATATTAATGATTAATTTGAGTTTTCATGCCAGTTTTTTTTTTTTTTTTCACTAGAAATCAAGTGAAACTAATAGGCAGTACTATAGCTCTGCTAATATAACATTTATATTTCTGGTTTTTAGGAAGTTTTGTATAAATATTTTGACATGTGGGGAAAATCAAATCATCACAAAAAATGTATAACAAAGCAGTGTTGACTAAATAAACTTCTTGTATTGTGGGGATAATCTTTATTGAATCGTTTTAGATAAATAATACATAACTAGGCAATAAACTTGAATGTCACTTTTTATGTCATTACACTGAATATGATTTTGATCTCACAACAGAGTATATTAATAAAAATCCACACGCATAAAATGCAGTATGTGTGTAAATTATACAAAGTGTCCTCAAGATTGGAGATCCATTCTTACAGCGCAACGTAACCTGATTTTTGATGTAGGTCAGAACTCACCTACATAAGTGCCCATGAGTCTGCTTTACACTTAGGAGCCATAATGAAGGGCAAAAAGTTCCCCAAAATCGACACAAGAGATAGCTAATGTAGCACGATCTAATATGGTGTACAGTTGGTAAAGAAACAACGCCATCTTCCTCATATAGCACCATGTGAAAACGTATTATATTATGGGAGATGGCACGGTAACCACAAAATGCCATACGGTGGGTCTGACATAACCCAAGGACCTTTTGTAAAATAATTATTCTTATTTTCTTTTTACAAATATATTTTATTTATATCTGAATTTTTACACCCACACAAGTGGTGCAAGACAAAATATTCTTCTTTTATGTTCCATATCTCTTCAGGACATAGGCAATCATGGCCCTTCCCATCTTCCTGTTCCTTGTAGCTCTTAATAAGTTTTGTCTTTCTGTTATTTCTCCCAAACCCTGTTCTACCATCCATTTACTCAAGCTCATCAAGCATGTTACACACTATACTCTATTGCTCTTTCCCTCAATCTGTCTTGTGAGTATCATATTTTCCAAGCCCTCCTTCCTCATTACATGCCCCAGAAATTTCAACTGCCTCTTCCTGATATTAAATATGTTTTCTTTTTATTTCCATTTTCTTTAAAACCTCATTGTTGCTCACATGTTCAGCCCATCTTTTTGTAGAACCACATTTCTGTTGCTTCAAGTCTCTGCTTCATCTTTGAGGAGATTGTCCAGTATTTGCTGCCATACAGGAAGGCTATTGTGGTAAGAGCCAGTTACCATCATGAATGGACTGATCCATTCATAAGTAGTCCTGGTTAATTGATAATACTAGTTCAGTGACATGTCCAACTGAGTATTGAATACTACTATCACGACTGACTGTCGAGTTGTGTCTTGCCAGATCCCACATCACAACAGTTGGCAATGAAAAGGATTCGCTATTTATTATAATAGTGATAGATAAAGATTTGGCTCTTACCAACTTGTGAAATCAGTATACTGAAGAAAGAAAAAACTTATGCCAGAAACAACAGAACATTAAAACATTGAAAATATACATTGGAAGCAAATTTTCAAGTCAATTAAAAATGGAGGACTTGAAAGCAGTAATGTTAGAATTAATAAAACAACAGAAACAACAACAACAACAACAACAGCAGCAAAAACAATTCCAGGAATCATTATTGAGACAACAACAGCAGCAGCAAAAAATATTAGAACTTTTTATGAAAAGTAAAAGTAATGAAAACATGTCTACTTTTTTCACACAGGGTTCAGTAGTAAATGCAGTTGGCAAATTTAAATATAACCCTGAGGAAGAGGTTACATTTGCAGCATACTACAGACACTATCAGGAAATCTTTAAAAAATAATGTATAAGCTGGTTGGATGAGAAAAAAAGTACACCTGTTACTAAGAAAGTTAAGACCCCTGGAACACAAAAAGTACAGGAATTACATCCTGCCAAAAATATCAAGTGAATTGTCATTTGAAGAAACTATATTGTTAAGTGTTGTAATGGAATGTCCCATACTCCCCATTGCCTATGTGGACTGACTATATCAGTAGATATATATAGTGAGCACAGTATATACCTGGCGACTTGCTTTGGGAATTACTAACCTGCCACCTGATTCCCTATCTTTCAGTAGTGTATTCTCTTTTACAATAAAGCTCTCCTTTTTTCATCTATGTGCATGTTGTTGTTCCTTCACTTGAGTACCACCTTTGTCTGTTTATAACCTCTTTAAGGATACAACATTAAGTAAAATTTTCTGTGAATGAAGTTCATTGTTCAATACATATTGGCAATGTCTGAATTTTGTTTAAAAAAAAAAAAAAAAAGTGAAGATTATGCAACTTATGCTAGTATCATAAACAGGGAATGTGAAAAGTTCAAGTGAACTAACACCTGACTTGATCTTCATACAAGGGTTGACAGCAAATAGGGATGTGGAAATCCATTCTAGAATTTTGACTAAGCTTGAAAAGAACTCAAAATTGACCTTGCAAGCAGTAGCTGAAGAGTGTCAAAGAATAGCGAACATACAACAAATATGGCTAGAATTGAGAAAAATGATGTATCTCACATGAATGAAGTTTGTCCCAAAGCATATGAGAAAACAAAATACTTTACAAAACCAAACCCATCTAATAGTTGCAGAGAACTACATTTTAAGAGGGTCTGGCCTTTTAAGAACTGCTTTTTAAGAACAGAAAATATTTTGAATGTGGAAATGTGGGACACAAGAATTTTATATTGTAAAGTTAAAAAAACATAGTCAAAATTCAATAGTACTGTAAATGTAGTGTCAGCAACAGACAACGGTCAAAAAAGAAAATTTATATCCTTAAAAATAAATAGAAAAAATATAAAAATTTTGAGATAGAAACAGGGTCAGATTTGACTTACAAACAAAGAAACATGGGAAATAATTGGTAAACCAATATTAACATTACCAAAATAATTGCTTGGGGCGTTATTGGGCAGAAATTTAAATTTACATCGGATGTATCATTTTATAGGAAAATTGAAGGTTAAAGAATTTCTAATGGAAAGAACTTATAACTTGTTCAGAACAGATTAGATGCAATTGTTTAATTAATGGGATTTGCCCATAAATACTTTTTTGTAATAAAGTGAATGGCTCTTCTAGTAACTTTGAAAGGCTAAAAAAAAAGAATTAAAAAATCAATTTCCAGAAGTTTCTTTCTGAAGGGTCAGAAAAATGCATAAGAAACTAATGATAAGTTCCAGTTAAAGGAAAATGTGGCACCAAATTTTAAACCAAAAAAGAATGTGCTTTTGTCAGCTTTGGATATGTTAAACAAGAAATTAAATTGCTTGGAAAATATGGGAGTGATCTCCAAAGTGGATTATATCAATTTGGCCTCCTTGACTGTCTGCATGCAAAAGAAAAATAACAAAATCTGTGTAGGTGCTGATGTGCTGAATGATTGCTTCCAAGCTTGCAATTAACCTCTGCCAAGCCCAGAAGAAATATTTGCAAATCCAGGTTGACGAAATATGTTCAAAACTGTTAATAATCAATACTCACAAGTGATTATAGAGGTTTAACAGGTTATCTTTCAGAATTAAGGTAGTAAGTGGAATTCTTCAGCAAGTAATGGACACACCGTTGAGCGATCTAAACTTTATGATCGTCTACTTAAATGACAGTGAAAATCAAGAGCAGAATATTCAGCATGTAAATGAGGTATTCAGCAAAATAAGTGAATATGGGTTTAAATTGAGTGATAAGAAATTCAAATTTTTAATGACAAAAATTAAGTATTTTGTGCCAAATCATCAATAAAAACAGGAAACCAGACCCAGTCAGAATCACTATTATAATGCTGGTATCATACTTACTGTATACCTACTTTTGAAGCCCACAGTATATATAATGTATGTATGTGTAAAAATTCAGATATAAAGACAGTATAAATAATACAAAAAGAAAAATTTTTCTATACTAACGTACACATATTAAATTCGATATAATAATGTTCAATATTTATCAAAGACTGACTCATTTTTTAATTTTTTTATTCTGATTGCGATTCCTGATCAGTGAATGAAAAAATGGCAAGAGACTAAGTCACCCTCTGATAAGTATTAAACATTGTTTTATCTAATTTTAAAAAATTTATTGCTCTAGTCTAATGTTGAGCACTTTATTATCAGAAACTCTGTTAAATTTGATATACATAGTATAATTTTATGTATTAGTATTAATAGTTAGCATATATATATATATATATATATATATATGTGTGTGTGTATGTTTCATTAAAAATGAGACAAGTTACTATGATTTAAGCTTTTTATTTAATTTTTCTTGAGTTCAAACAAGAGCTTTCTTTTCTGGACAGTGTGTAAAAACTGTCCAAATGTTCTATAGTTCCAAGCTTTTTTAATGAAAAAGAAAAGGCCAACTCTTAACAATATTAACTATGAACAAGGCCACAATATGCTAACCGTATTTGGAAATTAAAACATCCCTACAACACACTAAGATATGCACATAATGCACACATTCAATTAAGCTGAAAAATCGAATCATCCTTGATGATGGCTGGGGGTGTAGCCAGGGGCACTCGGAACTATAGAACATTTGGACAGTTTGCATCTAGCATGAAACAGACTGTCGCCTCTAAGCGTTGACTTCAATGTTCACTTTTATATTTACATGCTCTATCTCTGATATTGATCATTTTATCCCATAAATATAGCACACCTTAAGACTATATATATATATAATTGGTGAGTTGACTTATCCTTTATTAACTGGCTATAAAGTTTTGTGTATGTAACCCTTATCCGAGTCAGATAAATATTTTGAATAATTAATATATCTTATTTATGTGTGTAATACTTTTAACAGAATGCTCAACAGATACTATACACTGATCATAGGCAGAGCACAAAGATAATCTTAGACAAAAGTACCAACTTATATTTGGATAATAATAATCTAGCTTTTTTGATAGGTTCAGGATTCCTACAGATCTGTATAAAAAATAAATAAATGAATAAATAAATAAAATAAATTCCATAACTATGTTAAGAAGTTTCAAGAACTGAAATTGGTGCACACACACACACACACACACACACACACACACACAGTGAATGGTCATCAATTTCAAAGACACAAACTTTGTGATTTATCTTTTAATAGTTTGACAGATGAGATATTCAAAGAAAAGCTACAACTGGTTCCAATAATTCATATCACATGGATCAGTTGAAAGCAGTGAGGAAATCTCTGTTGAAGGCTAAAACACAGTTGAATGCAGACCTGGTTATGTTACACATTCTCCACAGATTGGAGTTCTACTACACTTGAAAATTTTGAATTATATACTTTAATTCTTACTGCTACACATTTCTACCATTTCAACTACTCAGGGTTTATGGATGTCATAAAAATTCTTTACTGCTGTACATTTTCAGTGTAGTTAAGTATAATGGTTTTAATGAACAAATCTACAAATAAAAATTTTCACAAAAAGACTACACATTTTAGCTACCCCTACTACTCATGGCTTTTGTTGTACATGGCATAGAACACAGTGCTGTTAACATTTTTTCAGTTCATCTAGTTTAGCATTCAGCTCCTCTTCTAATTTTGATATCTCTATGGGCTTGTCTTTTGCAGATCTTCGCATGGCATTGGACTTTGCGATAAGTGTAAAGTTCTGAGTTTTCTCGGTTTTCTCTGCATAGCTGTCAGCTGACTTGAGCAAATCTTTTGCGCTACTTTCAAGCTTGTGTTTTTTGGTCTTCAGTTATTCAATTTCCATAAACATGGATTTCCGTTTTTGTCCAGCTGCTTCTTCCTTCCCTTTTTCCTTCTTAGCCTCAAGGTATATTGTTCTGGCATTGGAAACACTTTTGAGAAAAGCCTTATTCTTGGAAACATTCCCAACACCTCCATCTGTGGCCAAATAGTTTGTGACAACGTGCTATGCAACCAGTCTCCTGTTTCATACTGTCAGTGGAAATTTCCTTATTGTCTGAGAAATCTCTCTCCACTGAGGCCTGTCCATGAGAGAGTACCAGCAATCTGCAAACAACTTTCCACAGTTTTTGATATTCTTTGTTGTTAGACAAAAAGAGTAGAACAAAATGTCCAGATGGTCTTTATGCTTGCTGAAATTCTATCAGCCTTCTCCTTAAACTCTTTGTACTGACTGATGATATCATTACAATCAGACTTGCTGATTTGTTTTCTGTCCATCATATGGGAAAGACAACTTTTAAGACTGTCTTCTGTGGTAGATCTTTTTTTCACAAATGTATTCATGCAAGTGACCTTACAAGAGGGTATCTAAGAGGAGACTTTGCTAGAAGTTTCTCAATGATGGTGATGAATGTTGTCTTTGTTGCAATTTTTCATGCAAACAGATCTTTTATTGACACATTTTCCTTTTTTGGATTAATTTTTACATAGCTCTATCTGCCAAAAATCCACACTTGATCTTTGAAGCATCTTTTATGCATGTTTGGGTTTGACAAAATTCTTACAACTTTATTCAGTTTGGAAAATGTAATTATCTTTTAGTGTGCTCTTCCTTTACAAATCTTAACACTTTCATGATTTTTTTAAAAAGATCATCTGCAAGGAAAGGAAGCTACGGTTTACTGTTCTGATATTTTATCAGAAATGGTTTCAATGTCTTTCGAAACAGACAAAAATCTGCAGTTTCCTTGGAAATAAAACGTCATTCTTGTTTGAAAGCACCATAGAGGAGGACTTGGTCTGAGGACTTCTTTTTTTTTCTTTTTTTAAATAATTAAGCTCAAAAATTTGATGACCTCTGGCCAAATATCTAGGAGTTGTTCACCTGTTTGTACATTTTCTAGCCATCTATCGCAGAAATACAAAAGTAAAGTGACAGGGTTGCTAGACTGAATGTTTAAAACCAAGCAATAAAAGCTAAATAAGTTTTAATATACTCCATCATTTTTTTCACAATTACAACAAAAGCTAGAGATACAGGTCATTATTTGTCTGCAATTTTTAAAAATAACATTCTTATTTTTTCAAAGATGTACAAACATAGTTCACACATAGATAAAGATTGATGCAGGATGCATAAAGTATCTATTTTTTTTCTGCTGAAAGTAGCACTGGCTGCTCAATCAATGAATGCTGAATGTTTCTTTATAAGGAAACTGCTAATATTATCATTACCATTTCTGTCAGTTACAGCTCTACCAAATTCTTCTTTTCTGATTTTGGTGTCATTTATGAGTTGATCAATGAAGCTTTTTGTTGCTCTACCTCGTGATCTTTTCCTATAATTGAGGCCACCATCCATACTGGAAAAAGCAATAACAATTACTGGACTTGAGAAACTGATTTTCTTAAAATATGCTTTAATAAGTTTTATAAATTTCAAATGAAAGTAGCATTGGCTACTCGGTCAATTAATGCTAAATGTTTCATTGAAATGGCTAATATTACCATTATCATTTCTGTCAAATTCTACCAATTTTTTTTTCTCTCCCTCCCTCCCTCTCTCTATGGTAATCAATAGCCTACCTGTTGATCCTTTCCCATAGTTTGGATTCCCCATTTCATGCTGATGTACTATTTCTTGTTTACTTTTACATCAATGACCAATAAGCTTTTCTTTTTTTTTTTTTTTTTTTTTTTTTTTTTTTTTTGGCCTCGAGGCCACTTAAGGTCAAGGGTTACAATAAGGGATAGTTCATATGGATAGGAGCAGAAGATAACAGTTGACTCTAGATTTGAACAGGTTAAGATTGTAGTGTTTGGGAGGAAACATCCTCTAGGGAGTCTGCTCCATAGGGCAGTGGTTTGCAGGAAGAAACTTACTTCTCGATGATGGAATACAGAGGGAATGTGGGTGGTTTGCTATGTAAGTGGCATGGCATGGCAGGTCCTAGCCATGAAGATCTGACCTAGTGGAACCAGGAGATGCCGTTCATCTGAGTACTTTCCATGATAGTAGCAATTGAGCAATGAATGACTCGCTACATCCCGCCTGTGAGAGAAAGTTTGGAGTGTGAAAAATAATTCTTCTCCTACAAGGACACTTTTGTGCTCTATCAAGACTGGAAAGTGAGGTTTGGGCAGCTCCTGCCCAAATATGGCAACAGTACTCCATTTTGGGCCTGATCTGACTCTTATAAAGGTAGAGGATAGCATGAGGAGTCAGGTACATACTGGAGTGGTACAAGGAGCCAATCATTTTACCTGCATCTTTAGTCATGGATCGTATATAGGAATTCTACTTGAGGTCAGGTGTGAGTTTGAGACCCAATATCTGCTCAAGGCACAGTGCCTCCCCGAGGAGACATCCGTTCAGCCTGACTGGCAGGTGGTTCAGGGTTTGTTTGGCAGTGATGGAATGTAACCAGTTTGGTTTAAGAGGATTTGAATGTAACCAACCAGTTTTTTTTCCCACTGTGAAGTTAGTGTTAGATTGGAAGCTGCCAATCTCTGATTGTCAAAACTTTTAGAGCTGCACCCATATATTATCGTATCATCAGCATAAATGTTTACAAATGATTGGAGTGTATTCTTAGGTAGATCATTTATGTAAACCAAAAAGAGTTGGTCTGAGAAGTGACTCGTGGGGGACACCTACACTGACCACCAGGGCCTCAGGACTGGCTGTTAATAACTACCTTCAGGGATCTACCTGTTAGGAGGGATTTTATAATAGAGAAAACCCTTTCAGTGATTGCATAGCTGGAGAGTTTGTATAGCAAACCTTTGTACCGCACCTTGTCAAAGGTCTTCAAGATATCTAATGCTATAGTTCTTGCAGTATGTGTGTCATCAAGGGCCTCACTCTGTGTGTAATGGTAGTTAGGACATCAGCAGTGGATCGGGCTGATCAAAATCCATACTGCTCATCACACGAGGTTGTTCCTATCCAGATGCTCAACAAATTTCTTGTTAAATAAGGCTTCAAAAAGCTTAGAGGAGACTAATGGGTCTATACTGGGAGGAGGAGGATCAATTGCCAGACTACACCACTCCTTGCAATAGATTTTGAAATAGTGGTTTCGGTGAGCTATGGCTGCAGCACATTTAGGGATGAACCATGGCTGACTGTTTGGCTTTTGTTGGAATTTGGAGGCGGGGTTTTAAAACACTCTATTTGAGAAAGGATCCATTTGGAGATTAGGGCAGCAGTTTTGAGGGCAATATATTTGAAGTAATTTGAGAGAGGACCTTCCATCATATAGAACTGAAATCTCTCCCAGTCTGCTTTCACTTCACAGTTCTAACCATCTTTTATGTAGATTGTGGGAGTCCCTTCTTTGGCTCTGCTCTCTGCTGCCTGTAAGCACTGTTTTATTTGGAGAACCTAGTATTACCTTTAACATTACAATGTTCATGAGAATGTGAAATTTCTATTATGAATCTGAATTTTCTCCCAGTCTGTATATGCATAGTGAAAAACCATTCTACGGAATGGTAAATTAGGGGATGTCATTGATTTGGAGTCAATCTGGACACTGACTAGGGAATGATTTGATGTGCCAATGGGGGCTAAAACTTTTGCTGATCATTTGTCAGGGCAGGATGTTAAAAAAATTTTGTAGAGGTTTGCCTGCTGTCCCATTGTATCCAGGACTCTGGTGGGTTCTTCAATGATCTGGGTTAGTTCATATGCGATGGAGAAGTCTCTGCAATATCTGCCTTCCGCATCGGTTTTGTTAGTGGACTAACCACTCTTTGTAGTGAACATTGAAGTCACTACATATGTAACAATATGATTTCTCACACATCCTTAGGAGATAAGTAGATAGATTTCTTTTGCCTTTTAAGTTCACTTATCTGAGTTTCTTAGGAAATACATCTCCAGTCCATCTTTGAGTTAGCTAAAGTGTCAGAGTTTTCAGGATTTCTGTCTTCAGCTGCCTTTGAATTGGCAAACATAAAATTTTGTCAATTTTAGATCATCATAAAAGTAGTCCTTTGAAGAAGCTGACCACCCAAAAAGCCCAATGAGTAGTTTCTTGTTCCAGAACACAAAGGGATGGATGGGAGTGGTTGGACCCCAGCCAGTATCCATATAAGAAGAGCGGCAGAAAGTCATTAAGTAGGTAGGTGGCCAGTGAAGAGGAGGCCAGCAGAAGTTAGGGAGATTGCAGTTTAGCCATAGGAAAATATAGATGGCCAAGTGAGAATTTGTATTGTTGCTATTTCCAAACCAGTGTCTAGAAAAGCACTTGTCGTTATTTTTTGTTGAATATGATCATGGTTAAGGAGGCAAAGCTGTGAACATAGCAAGTCAGGTGTATATGTAGATACAGCCAACTTTGGATGTCATTACAGGTGCGGTGACTGACGGGCAAGTGGAGGATGTCATAACACAGATGTGAAAGTTAGCCAAGGAATATTTGGTGAGGATATTGTCAATTATCTCTGATATTTGATAGAAGATTATGATCCTTCATCCTGAGGAGGATACAGGGCAAAGGACAAATGTGGTATTATGGATAAGTGCCATATGGAAACACATCTATGGGAGATCAGAGTCCTTGCTTTTTGTGTCTCTGCTACAGGGAAACCTGTCCTTGAGGTACCGAACCTGTGACCATAGCGATTTAGATTTTTCAGAGATTGTATCCATAATCTTTATAGGGATTTATAGAGTATTCATTGCACATCTGTTGTTTTCAGCTTACATTTAGCTCTGCTCTCAATAGTCAAGCATATGTACCATGTAGTTTTTTACCAGTAATTTTGTTTGACCTGTATAAGTGAACTATTTGTATTGTTAACCTAAAAAGTTGTACATATAGAATTTTTTTTTATTTTTAACTCCCAGTTGATATTCATTCTTGATGGCTGTCCAGGCCATTGCAATTTAATGTCTTTTGTAAGTAGTTCAGATTTGATCTCGGATTAAAAAAAAAAAAAAAATTCATCCACTGAAATTTGAAAATAAGGAAAAAATAAAGGGACTTCCTGAAATAAGCATTTATTTTTAAGACGTTACATTGCTTGGTGTCTCTAGATTTTTAAAAAGCAAGATTTTTTTTTTTTAAATATAAAAATAATTCTTTTGTTAACTTGCAGTACACCTGGCTACTTTTCAGAGTGCACATTTTGAGAAACGCTGCTTTAAAACAGAGTTAAAGTTTATTTCATAAGAAATTTTATGTACAATTCAAACTTTGACAAAAAATTATGAAATTTGATTATATCTGTAATTAAAATTACTCTTGTTAATAAAAAATACTTTTAATGAAGAAAGGGTGCTTGAAGAATTTGATACTCAGAGGACATAATGAAGACAAGAAGGGCAGAGGTAAACAGCAGGTAACATATCTAATGAGCTTGTGTAAGTGGATGGTAGGTCAGAGATCATTAGGCATAGTAAGAGGATATATTGTTTACGGCTAAAAAGGTTAGGGAACTATGAAGAGCCATGATTGCCTATGCCCTGAAGCATATCAAAGAGAAATAATAAAATAAAGGTTTTTAATGAACAAAAATATATATAATAATTATTAAAATTAATACTTCTGTTGCCATGGGCATACTTATGTCTCCATAAAACTTAACCTTGCCTGCTGTTGACGTATATATACATTTTCAAGATATACTCCTACAACTTTATGAAACTTACCTTGCCTGCTGTTGACATATATACACATTTTCAAGATATACATTTTTATGGAACTTAACTTTCCTACTGTTGAAGTATATATACATTTTCAAGACACCAGGAAATGTCAATATCTGGTGTTTTTGTTATACTAGTAAGTGGCTACTTAGTTTATATCTAAACTGGAGTGTTACAATAAAAATATCCCAAGTTCCACAATTAGATTCCCTCTGATTATTTGCTAAGTTATATCAAGGCCACACAACCGGCTCTTGAGATATTCAAAATGGATATATTCCAGAGTGACCTTGTATTTGCATCTGATCTATAATATAACAAAAAACTCCTGAAAAGTAACATGTCTTCCTTTATTTGTCACTCAACAACTTTGGCTTGAATCATCAGATCCAGCTTTAATGATGCTACTCAACTAGCAACTATATATACATCCTACCCTGGCTTTCAGCCAAACAGAAATGGTAGGAGGTGACATCACACATTCAATAAAAAAAAAAAAACAAGCTGGGAAAATAAATTACTGAATAAAAAGTTTACAAACATTTTATTTTAGTCCCATTTCTACACCATTTCCTTTGTAAACAGAAGTGAATATTTGTATGTGTTCGATGTGACATGATTTTAGAAGTTCATGAATGTACTTATTGTTAATTGTATGAAAGTTGTTTAGCACCTATGTTCAAAAGAAGTTTCTTTATTTAAAAATTATTATTTACTCAAAACTTGAAACTTTACTACTAGATACAAATTTATTCTTTCTTCAACCATCTAATAATAGAGAAATGGAAATAAAATGAGAAGTGGGGAAAAAAACAGGCACTGATATATAGAAAATTGAGCAAAATCATAGAAATTGCTTATAAAAGAATGGCTGAAAAAAAGATTTAAATATTAAGAGAAAGTAACTTTTAAGAGATATAAACTCTGTGTGTATACATACATACATACATATATATAAGTTACATCTAAACTAGCCATAAGTTTGTCATATTTATTCGCCTTAGGTTTTCAACCAGTTATGTGAAGGGCTGATTGTTCCAAGGAGAGGTGTTAACATTATGTGGCTTTCATAATTTTTTGGGGAGTGCTACCAATACCTGATATAATGGAATGTACAGAATACTTGCTTTGTGCATTTTTACTAGACCATAAAAAAGTTGTAAAAATGAAAACAAAAGCAGAAGTAAACTGAATGAGATTGGCTGGACTGCGTGTCTAGACTGAAAAAAAAAAACAAACTTTAGATTTTAAATTTTATTGTTCTTACATCTCCAGTGTTTCCTGTCGGTACATAACTGTAACTGACACTGGCATTTTTATATCTCCCCCTCCCCCTATATAATTCCATCAACAAAACATTACTTTAGTTCGATGAAGTGCATTATACAGAATTTTTTCCAATTTGTCATTCATTTACCCAAGATATATACACAAACATAGCATATATTTAGGCATCAAGAATTCATTTAAACAAGTATTAAGACAGGATATGTCTAATTTTTATTGTATTTTTCCAGTTTTGGAATAAATTGTTGCACTCTCAGATGAAAATTCTTAATATTAAATGTGACATTCTAAAAAGAAATACTGCAATGATAGAGAAATAAATAATAAGAACACCAAAATTTTCCCACATCTAAAAATAGAAGTATATGTAAAATTACCAGTGCATTTCACAACCAGGATATAAGGCTACAAGCCAATGAGAAGCAGAGTGGCCTTTTCAAAGCAGATCTCTAGATGTATATATAACCAGATGGAAAATCAGCCAAAACAAGAATCAACAAATAAATTTTGTCCATTCTCCAATACTGTGGTCATTGAGACATAACCAGAGACAAAATATGACTTGAGAAGGCAACACTGTTCTGCTACATGTAAGAAAATACACCCCTTCTTTCTCTATCTTTTTAGCAGCCTGCTGATACAGTTTAAAACATACATTTCTTCACCCACATGGTCAAGTAGGCAGCTACTATATTTAAATACATATATATGATTACATTCTCTCCCTCCTATATTCACAAAACACTACCTAGATGTACCAACACATCATGGCTACAATACTGATTGCATTTACTTGTGGATAATAACCAGGACAGTCATTGAAAATACTTGAGAAAAAACAAACTTTAGACAGGTTATCCACAATTTTTATCCATATATTAACAACTTATTTGAAAAATGGAGAAAAAAATACACAGACTATTGCATGAAGATGCAAAGAAGCAGTATTTAAAAATGAAGAAACTGACATAGCACAAAAACAAAATCTCATTTGATAAAGATTTATGTAAGCTGAAAGTACTCAGATGTTGTACAGTTTATATTTAAATATGTACCAGAAACCAGGAAAATGGTTTGAAATATAGAAAAATAAATCCTTAACAAAGAACTTTCATTGGTTTTTAACCAAACTTGGGGAAATTAAAAATAAGCCCAAATACTCTTTTTCTCTCTCTTTCTCTATACATATATTGTTTGTTCTCTAGATCAATGTTTCTCAACCTTATTCTGTCATGGCCTCCTTCAATCCATTGTGAGTTCTTTATGGCCCCTCATGCCAACTTAAGTTCTTGCATTAGCAATGACACTGTGACACTGTCATTTGGAGTAGATCAGAGAAATGAGTTTTCATATCATTATGGAACTGCTTCAAATAATCAACATACACTTCATGGTCATCATCAAGACGCTCGCTTGACATATTTGCTAAGGAAGGAAACTGTGCAGCAAACTCCTGTCTCCCAAGGTTCAAACAGAACAGCTTTAGTTTCCCGTTAAATGTGTTAATTGCCTCCTTGCAGGAAAACAGGGCGAAGTCATTTCCTTGGAGCTCTTTGTTCAGGACATTTAGCTTTTCAAAATTGTAAGACAAGTTGGTGAAAACATACCTTAATTTAAACTTTAAGTTATGAGTTTTAAATTTTAAGAAATTGAAAACTAAAAACAGCTATTTTGCATAGATGAAAAAAATGACAATAAATATTTATAGCAAAGAAAACGGTGACTTACCTCATCAAACCAAGCGACAGCGTGTCGCGTGTATTCTACGACAGAAAATGTGGTGAAAAAGAAAATTACTTACCAAACAAAAGGGCACATATTCAGCATGACATGCTGAAAATGGAATATTTGAATTAAAAAAACAAGTCCGTTGCAGGGGTCTCCAAAAAGTATGTTGATATACAAATTACTGAACATCCTCTCCCAGCTGCCAATGAATGGAAAAGAAAACATTCGGCTGATAAAAGCAGTTGGTGTTCTTGAATTGGGGGGGGTCGGCGATTTTGGCTGTCGAGGGTGTTTTTCTGACTGGTTGCGTGCATTGTGATTTGTGAAATAGTACTTGCGAATCAAGTTTTCGGCATTTTCTTTCTGTCTGCGATGTTCGAGTCTGAACTTAGTGATTTATATCTTGGCGAAGTGGAAATAATCTGCGACAAACATTTCCTTTGCAATCCCAGATCGCTTACAAGCTATTTCAGCACTATGACGAACAAGACATTTGACGTCAAGTTGATACCAGCGTTTGATGGTTCAGTGATCGGACAAGCAGTTACTGAATGGATGCAATCCCAGATCACTTACAATATTTATGTTAACGAAATGGTATAGATTAATTTAATTTTTAACTTAATAATAAATTTAATATTTTATTTTAAATAATAATTATTAATTACAAAATTTTCTCTCTATCTATATATATATATATATATATATATACATAGAATCTAGTGGATCCTACAGTATTGTAATTCCCCCCACCCCCATTTTTCAAACTTGGCTTTGTGACATCTGAAAATATCCCCTACGTTGAGAAATCTTGCTCTAGATAATGTTATCTCAGCTAAGCTTTAGCTAACTTTTGGTTTTAGCTAAACAAATGACTGTGTATGTATTTTTGCCCAAGCTCCAGTCCCCCACCTCTTTTGGATATTAACTCTTTACTGAATTGTTTTAAAGCAGTTGTTTGTCCTAGATATAAAATGAGCAAAAATTGATACCTTCCTCTCTTGATATTGGCTTCAAACTACAAGTTCTATTTTACCCTGCCCTAATCTACAAACCACATGTTAAATTCCAGAGTTAACTGTTAACCGCATTGCTTACTAACATACTTAAAAAAAATAAAAATAAAAGTAAGAGGACCCAGTTGTTAGTTGTGAGAATGCTTCTTATTACCAGTTACAAATATTAGGACACATTCAATTCATAAACAAAAAATTTGTGGTTAAACCTTTTCTTCCTTTTTTTTTCCCCCAAATAATTGCCACTGTACTACTTAAATAATATTCATAAGAAAATATTGTAGGTACAAAGAAATCTCAGTTTAACTCTTTAACTTTAATTATAAATTAATTATTAATAATTATAACTTTTAATTTAGCACTAATTTGGAGTCGGCTAATATTTTTTTCTTATTGTCTTGTCTACCATTTTTTTAAAATAATTTTCTTAAACCTTAACTTAGCCAGACCTAGCTTTTTTTGTGAATGACCCTTGTAACCAAGCTAATAATCTGAATTCTGATTAATAAAGTGCAAAACAAGATTAAACTGGAAATAAGACAAGAACAAGGGTGGCTTTGTCAAGGACACCAGAACAAGAAATTCTATATTCATGACCAGAATAATGTCGGAGAGAGCAGTATAAACACAGACGGATGTAGACTTGTATTTTATAGATTACACAAAAGCATTTGATAAAGTACAGTACAAGGACCTATTTGAACTGATAAGAAAACTCAATTTATTTGGAAAGGATCTTAGAATAATGCAGAACTTATACTAGAAGCAGACAACCTGTATAGGGATTGAAAATTGAGTAGCTGTACAAAAATAGAAAGGTGGATTAGACAAGAATGTGTCTTCTCACTGGATTTATTCAACCACTACAGTGAGGCTACCCTAAAGGAGGAGCTGGAGATCCTACCTGGATTTATCATTAGTGGACACCATATTGACATTGAGATATGCAGGTGGCATTGTGTTGATGGCACAGAAGGAAAACTGTAGGACTGTGGGAAATGAAATAAAATTGATATATAAAATAATAGTAATAATGAATAATAAAGAAAAAGAAATACATTTTCCCATGATGCTAAGAGTAAAGGAACCAGAAATATGATTACCCCACTTGATTTTGTCAAATGTTGTTTGGTGGTGTTGTTGAGATCTATAAAAGGGCAAATATTTTCCTGTCTCACCCTTCCTCCTTTTTGCTCCAAGAAGTAGAACCACATGGTAATTATGTTCCCACTGGAGAGTGTTAATTTCTCTGGTCCACTGACAACTGAAATCTCTTTTCACTTTCCAATGAATGATGCTCATATGTTTCTTCCCAAAACCTCTCTACCTATGAAGTAAGTCAAGCTTTCTTTTTCATTGTTTCAACTCAGTGCTAGGCTGACTTGAGTGCAACCATTGTAACAATGCTTATACTTATTTACAATAACATCTAGAAAAACAAAACAGATATCCCATAATGATGTTTAAACCTTCCTTTGGTTGTTTCAACTCTGCACAAGGCTGTCTTGAGCTTGGCAATTAATACAATGTTTATACTTACTGGACCAAAAGAAAAACGGACATACCCAAGAGACATTAAGAAATTTGTTTCACTCTTCAGCAGTGGAACCTGCTCGCATCCAAGCATTGGAATTGTCATCCTCTCTCCTTATTCCCTTTCTCCCCTCTGGTGGCAGTGGCAGAGATGGCTGTGAAGGTGCAGCCAATTCCTGTTTCACTACAGTTTATATAAAAAAAGGAATAAACTGTCCATGATAGAAACCCAAGCTTTTGTAGTCATCTTTGTTTATCTTTTGCATATGCACACATCTAAAATACATAAAGATATTCAACCTTTTAAATTCCATAGTATCTCCTAGACAAGGTAGTAAAGAAAAGTGAGACAAAAGAACTAAGAACACAGAATGTATGGTTATCAGCAAGAGAAAAAGCCCAAAATGTAAACGATGAATTGGAGATGTAAATATCCAACAAGTACAGAAGATTAAATATCTAAGAAGTGTTTTGAAAGAGGATGGAAAATATAACACTGAAATCTGAATGTTCACTGGCATCACAAAAGATGCATTCCAAAAGCTAAGCAAAGTATTAAGAAACAAGAAAATTTTGTTATAAACAAAGAAGAGAACTGAACTGTTATGTAATATCAATCCTCTTATATGGCAATGAATGCTGTACAATTTCCTCACAGATGAAATCTAGAGGCAACAGAAATGTAGTTCTATAGAAGGATGCTGGGATACCATAGACAATGCAAGCATACACTGCAGTTTATGGCCACATCATGTTAAAACACTGGTTCCCATATGTTCACTGAAGTTAAGCAATGTCTATCCTGGTCCTTAGATGGATGACTACTTGGGAATACCAGGTGCTGTAAGCAAGGATGTGCAGGTGGTGTAATGGATAATGGCTTGGAATTGTTAATCAGAGAGCCAAGTTCCAATTCCAGTTGTATTTGTTATAATCACTTACATGCAAATACCATTGGAAAAGGTATGACACCACCTCTTCTGCCCCCCCTAGCTATGGGTTAATTAGTAAAACTTGTATCATTAAAACCATTGTTATCTCAAAAAAAAATAAAATTTTGTATAAAATATTTAGATTTTGGCATTAAATAACCCATAGAAGTTGATATACAGCTAAACAAAAACAACAAACATATACTGTGACCTTCACCCCAGCTTTTCATCGACCAACCAATGATCACCCCCACATTGCATTCCAATTCTCAATCTCGTTGGTGTTCACTGAAAGATGGGGAATAGTGTGCTACATGTTTACACGGTAATACAATGAAAGAAAAATGCGACATAGGCATGAGAAAGTGAACCCTGTTTACAATATTATTCAGGGATTTGCATGCACGTTCAGGTGGATAGGTAGGTGATATTAACACAACTCCTGCTAAGTCAGCTCTTCCATCTGCTCATCCCAATGTGGTGCCTGGCAATACAGGTATGGAGTGTTAGAATCATGACAAGAGTGGAGCAGCACTCTCCCAGATTCCAAGCATGAGTGTTAATATAGACCAGCACCTAGATATAACCCATTTCTGGTTTTGTTGCCACCTGATCTACAAAAGTCTCACATCCACCTTTTTACTTCCAATTACCCTTTGGTGAAAGTGGATGCCATTTAGAAGACTGAACTTCAAAAGGAACTATCTACTGGTCCAGCAAACAGGAACTTAAGATTGAGATAAAACCAGCTTCCCCCTTTATGTGGGTGTCCATAATATCAGAGTGAGTAAACAACAAAGCTATCTTAAGGAAAATGGAAACAAAATGACACTTACACTTAGAATCTGAAAGAGATAGCCAAAATGTCTTGAACACATAATGAGAAAAGAAGGCTTGGATAATTTGACACTCACAGACCATATTGAAGGCAAAAGGAATGAGGAGAAGCAGCTGGCAACCTACCTAACAAACTTGTGTAAATGGATTGGGAAACAGGGGTTGGGAGTCTTGAAAAAGTGACAAAAGTTGTTAAGAGTTATCAGGGTTGAGAAGTTGTAGAGCCATGATTGGAAGTGATATGGCACTTAGAAGATGACAACATTTAATGAACCTTAAATATCAGTGTCATACTGCATAAAGAAAAATAGTAAGAGAAAGAACAGAGTCAAGGACAATTAATAATAAATTAATGTTTAAAAGTTGGATAAAAATTCAATCATTGAAAATATATTAACTTCTGAAAAAATATTGGACTATTTTTGAACTCTGGTCCACATATGCATGGGATCCTCATGTTAAGAAGGCCTTGTTCTTTTAAATATCTTAAGAGTTGGATAAATTTAAACCTGAATGCTCATAAATGTACTGTAAGGTGTTTATTACAAGGCAGAATGTTAATAATAAGTTGGGTAGGAACTTTTCTTAATATGCAATAAATGGGAGTACTTTTTAAAATGAGATCTGAAAATCATTTAAAAGGTAAAAAAATGGGAAATTGATAAATGGAATGATCTTCATAGACTTGCGAGTTAGAAAATTTCTTCTTCTAAAAAAATAAAGCTCCTCTTATTATGTAACGCCTTCAGCAGCTGCTTACACTCAGTGGTGTAACCACGTTTTAGTGGTCTGGTCCTCATGGTTTTAGAATGACATTTTAACCATGGGGCTAACTCTGTGCTGATAAATGGTAATGCTGGTTTTTGGTTGCTGGCCGCTTTGATCCACACAAGTGCTGGTTCAAGCAATGGCAAATGCTATATTAAGCATATATTTTCATGATGAAAAATAAAACAAGATTCATGGGGCTAAACTTCAATTGGTTTATATAGCTCTTGGTACAACAAAAATTAACCTTTCCTGCATCGATTTCTATAGTGACACTGTCTAAACTAATGGAGGAGCTAGGTTCAAAGTCTTGGAATCAGGATATCTGGTTGGCAGTTGACCTGAATTTCAGAGGCATTCAATGTGGGATCTCAATTCAAAGTCTCCAATCTCCTCAAAGTTATCTGCTTTTATACAATTTGGCCTAAAACTGGCATAGGGCTGAAAGGTTCTGGGGATTCGGTGATTCCCCAATTTTCATTAATTGCAATAAAGGTTTTCTTTGTTCCCTATTTCTACTTTCTTAATCAACTTTCCAAATTTGGAGAATTACCCACCTTTCTTGAGAGTAGTCATTAAAAGAAATTAAAAAGAAACCTGCTTCCTTCATATCTTTATGACCACTACTTAGCACAAGCAGGGCTAAATTTTGCCTACTTCTCAGGGCTGGCATAACTGTCTTTCTGATAAATCTGATTTTTAAAGTACATAGGAGAAAGCACATGGTTTATATTTCATTTTGGGATTAACTCTTTTTCTGCTTAGAATTAATGTTTAACCTCCTCACAGTCTCAGTGTCACAATTAGGTGTCTAAAAGTCGTCATATTTCTCATCATATATTGCCCTGAAATTACAGTCAATCATGACCCCATAAATGAGTTTTTCATTTCCAAAATGGTATAAAAATGCATGAAAATAGACCAGAATGCACTTAATATTTCTCATATAATGCCCTGAAATTACAGTCAATGATGACCTCTCAAATGGTTTTTAACTTCTAAACTTCTATAAATTACTCCATTAATTATACTGTGTATAATTTTGAGAAAAGGTATTACAATTAAAGAGATTTTTTGACCAATGTATTGTGAAAATAGAAAATTCTAGTTAAAAGAAATTTTAAATGTTAATAACAATTCTTGTAAAATACAGTATTCTCTTTTAAGCTATAAATACATCAGTTAGTTCCTTAATTTTTAACATAGTGATATTCTTAATTCCTTTCTTTGTTAAACAAGAAAATTAATCTTATAACTCTGTTGAATATCAATCAGACCAGTGTAGATTTCAACCTAGAATGTCTTTTGTTACTCAACAAAATTGTTAGGATATAAATCTGTTAGATGAACTCTCGAGAATACAGGATGCAATTTCAAATCTTGTCAAAGGTGATTTTATTTCCAAATTAAGCTGCTTACTTAATAGTCATAAAATGTAAAAAGTGACCATACAACAAAAATTAAGAGGAAAGAAAAAAATGGAAAAAATATTTATGTTGGCCACACTACGACCACATTGTCTTGGTGGCTGAGTTTTCATTTGAATGATGCATCCAACATTTCTAAACATTTACAGTAGCATACCTGTCCACATTTGCAATTCAGAAAAATCCTTGAAGATACATCTATACTTTATCATGAAAATAATAAACTAAAAATCCTCAAAGCTATCTATATTAGAAATTTGAAACCAAACCTTAATGAAATTAATTATGAATACTGCACAAATGTTTTTAAATGTTAGTTTAAAATATTAATTTAGTTTGTACTAATAAAAATTAATTAAAATTAGTTTGTACTATTAGGTTTAATACTTATCTCTTAAAAAAAAAAAAAAAATCTCTCAACAAATCCATAACTTAGTTACCTCCCCTGAAGCATTACTCAAGCCAATCACACAGTACTTAACTCAGTATACTTCACTTCACAAGTAAAAGAATTATAACTTTCAGATGAACACAGCAATTTTGCCTTTGAAAATGGTGAGCACTATAATATTTGTCTTGAAATAAACAACACCCTGATGATGACATTGTGCCATGCCAAAAGTACATGGAATAAAATGTGTTTCAACATGGTAATTTTCTCTCTTCCTTTGATAATGACACCAAAAAGCTTGTCTGTGAATATGAAAAGATCCAATTGAAAATAAGTAAACAAACCTTTGTATAAATTATTCAATGAAACATGCTGCAAAAAATACATATATATATATATATATATATATATATATATATATATATATATATATATATATACGTTTCATTAAATAATATAGACAAGTGTTGTTCATTTATTTTATGTAAATTTTTCGTAACATCTGATAAGTTTAATAACATTATCGTTAAAAATCGAAAAAAAGAAATTCACAATATTGATCCATATTTTTAATATAATCTAAGCTTTACGCTTATTTAAGCCATTATCAAAGATGTAAATTACAAACATATTAAACAATATATGGACATGACAGTGATGATAGTCTGTCATTGTTTATATAGTTGATCACTAAACAACGATAAACACGCTTTATATAAGACGCTAGAAGCGAAAATCGCACCGCATCTCATGACGTCACATATATATATACACACACACACACTCACTGTCAGATTTTATTATGCAAGGTAATATTTTTGCAAGGAATCTAGTAATTTAAATGAGTAATATAACACGCGAGTTTCAATCAGCTTATAAATATCTATTCTTATTAAACATGTTGGCAACTTATTTTGGGGATGTCAGACTTTATTATACAAACAGATTAAGTGCTACATAAAATTTTCTTTAAAAATAAATCCAAAATTATATAGGCCACAGAAATGTATATTTGATTAGCATAATATACCATATATTTGAATAAATCATTAGTTTTGATGTAATATGGACTCTTTGACATTCTATAACCTTCATAAGTCTTTCAATCATTGATTTTAACCTTTCTACTGTTTTATTAACATTAGCATTACTTGCAGTATTTTTATTTCTTTCCAGTGAGCTTCTTTGTTTGAATACTTTTTTCAATTTACATGCACTGTTTTGTTTTGTTTTTTTTGTTTTTGTTTTTTTCTCATGAAGTTTATAAGCATGATGAGCCTCAGATTAGTCAAAAAATTAAGCCAAAATATTAAAACATATTGAATGAAGCAATTTTGGAATTTCATAAAATTATATGGTGACCAAAGGTTTGGTTCAATCCAAAATAAAAATTCCAGTTTTTTGTTCTGTGTTGAATTTTTCCATGGGTAATTTCTCTATGTAAGTTCTAAGGAGGGAGAATAAAATGCGACAAAAAGGAAAGTATGAAAAACCTGACATGTTATAGCATTTCTAAATACCTTTTCAACTTTTGGGACACCTTGTATTAGTTATAAGAACAAGTCCTTGGGATATTTAAATCATTAAATTTTTTTTGGTCAACCAGGACCCCCAATTACAGAAAATCTGTGCTGAATCATAAAATAAAAAATGCGATAAAACTAAAACGTTATTTAATTAGAAGAGCTTTTAATTGCATTCATGAATAAAATATATTATGGACATTACTGTCTTAAGAAAAAAATTTTTGTGATGGATAATGAATTTTTACAACAATTGTTTTCATTTTTTCAAAATTTTAATTAGAATAATTTATAAACTTTTAAATCTTCTAAAATCTATATTTGGAATATTTAAGTGATAGTTATTAAATTAAAACTATTCATAAATGGAAGCACTTACTACAATTCAATGACCCCAGTATTATAAAAGAATTTTGAATTTATTTTATTTATACATAAATGTATCAATTTTTGTAAATACAGACATCCATACACAGCATTATCAGGAAATAAGAGCAGTAACTATAGTAAATTTAAATTTTATTAGTTTTCTAACATTTACTGAACAATCATCGTAAGCAATTTTAAAACTTAATCAAAATTTGAATGCTTAAAATATTTTAATTTTTTAAGATTACTGAGTAGTTAAAAATTATATAAAAAAAAGCATTTACATTGTATTCTACATTCTATTTCAGTTACTGCTCCTTACTTAAATTTCCCAAACATCAGACTATTGATTTACATTGGTTTACATTTGGTTTGAAATGCAGTAAAGTATTTTGCTTATTGTAAGTATTAAATTTAATCTTTTTAGCTTGGAATTAAAACTAAAAGCTTTAAGAAAGATTTTTCATTTTTTTTTAAAAATTCATTAAAAAAATTTTGGCAGTACCTAGTGTTGTATCTTTGAAATGTTTTTTTTGACAATGTGTGCAATAGTCAGCTTTCAGTATGAAGCAGAACATTGTTTTGCATGAATATACACTTTTGTTTAACTTGCACCACTCAAAAATATCTTGCCTAAGAACTTAGAGTAATTCTCTGCATTTATTTTGAAACTATAATTTAAAGAGACCTATAATTTTACTACCTACAGTATTAGCCTAACATATTACTCAATCCCACTTTGTTTGACGATTTCTATAAAGCATTCAAGCTCTGCCATCAGATCCATCCAATGTAGTTTTATGTTCCTCAGTAAAAATTATTGTTGAGAAATCAGTTTTCCTGTACTTCTTTGTCTAACTTACATATTTCTCTTTGTGATTTTTACTTTACAAAGGTAGTTTGATTGTTTCCATATCTTTAGCCAATGTTCTTAACATTCTGTATTTTTTCTATTTGTTTTCATTTGCAACACCAACTTTTTCAATTATTCTCTTCTTGGTCAATCCATTTCTCTTACTTATCCTTTTAATTTTTATTTAGATCTCTTTGTGTAATTTCTTAAAGTTTCCTTATTTGGCATACATTGACCAAGCATTTAGATTTGCTGTAGGTTAAAATTTATAAAATCTTTCCCTTAAAATAATTTTTCAGGAAAATCGGTTTCTCGAAGTAGTTGTTAATACACTTTCCAGTTATGATGGGGCTTCCTTGTTTTTTGTTTGGGGTAGTGTAGAACATTAGCATCTTGGTGATGTTATTATTCTCTCTTCAAGTTACAATGTGCTATCCATTTTAGTTGTTGCCGCTGTTGAAAGTCTTCAAGTGATTTGGTTTCTGTTATATGATACTGTACTGTACTGATGCGGCATTCACCCTGGGCGGATTGAGCCGGCTTCTTCCTGTTATGAGAAGAAGATTCTTGGGATAAATTACAGAAGTAGGGTACCCAGGCCTACTCGGATAACGTTCTTCGCTTGCCACGGGTTCCCACAGATGCAGAGACAGGAACGACCAGAAGCCATTCCGGTTACCGATGCAGACGCCCATGGATTTTCACCAGAGCCCTTGTTAGCCGGCAGCGTGTGTCAAACCTGTCCGCTTTGGGTGGCCTACCAGGAACGAAGTTCGAGGCGTATAGCTCTGACACTACCGTTTACAAATCACCGACTGTGAGGTATGATACAGTTCTTTGTGATTCTGTAGCACTGTAGCACTGGTCCACAAGCTTTGAGGAAAAATGTTCCTCGCTGAAGCATACATATTTTCATTCGCTCAAAGCCATTTTTAACCATTGATCTGATAAAGTGATTGTAGACTGCAAACAGTTTAGATATTTTTCAATGAGTTTGTTACCATGCATGACATCCATATGAAAGTCTCAATCTGGCAAGACTGTTTAAGAACATATAGTTTTTAGGTTAATGTTTTGGTTTTGTAGCAGCCTGCAGTAGTGAGTGAAATTACCTCTAGCAAAGCATATTCTCTGTTCAGTTTCTTTATCTCCTATACTAAATTTGTTGTAACTAATTAATGTACTGAGATATTTGAAGTGTTTAGTATTTGATAATTCCATATCCTGAATTTTTATGAAGAGTTCAGTGTGTAGTGGACCATGGCTGTGATGTTGTTGAGTAGACGTAGAAGAACACATGTGGGTTCAGATTTTCCTGCTAGCCAGTCCAAACTACATAAGTTGGACTTTAATTAAGTCCAAAAAAGAAGGCAAAGAAAAACAAACACAAGACCGATAAGATATGTATACAAATATATATATTAATAACAAATTACATGGAAACAGTTACAAAGGACAAAGTGTGTGTTTGAATATTATATATGTGCGTGTGTATTGTGCTTAGCATATTCCCAGCATTTGGGAAACGCTATCTCTGTGAGTGTTCACATCTTCGAGGTAATAAGGCTGAAAGCCTGAGGAAAAAGAGATTTACCTCCAGGTGTCGGCCTAAGGGCCTTAGGAAAAAAGAGGAAGAGGTGAAGGGTCAGTGACTATTTATAGCCAGGGAAAAGAGAGCCCTGGTGAAAGGGTTAACGAACTAAAGGAGGAGTTAACTCCGACAAGTGTAAGAGCCATCACTGCTTTCATTCTAATTCCAGATCATTGTTTCTGTTTTAGAAAGGTTTGTTATGAGAACTATTTGGATCTTCTGAAGTTCCTTGCTTACAATCTATGGCAATCTTTTTATATCTGAAACTGAAAAATAAATATCAATAATGGAAACAATTTAAGTTTAATGCTATTTTATAATACTTAACAACATTAAAGTGTTATGTGATAATGCTTTTAGGAATATCTTTGAAATTTCTTTGGAGTCTGATTAGCAATTATGTTGTTTTTAAATAAATATAATGAGTGGATGAATTCAATAGATTTACTTAACCCTGATGAGTGGTGTCTCTGCAAAACCAAGTTGTTGTATATATTTCTAATAAAAAAAATTTCTAAATCAAAAGTTTAGGCTGAAATGCATATCGTATATTTATCCTATAAATATAAGTATATTCAAAAAGTTTTATCAGCATTAGTTGTTTAATAGTATTTTTATTGTGAAAACTTGCATAATAAAATCTGATATTCTGTCATAATTCTAGGGTTGATCAATTTTTCATTTGATAATAATAGAAAACAGATGCCCAGTAGAAATTATATTAATATTGAACATTTTACCAACATTGGTTGTTTAATAATAATTTTATTGTGATAAAATTGACTTGAATAATAAAATCTGCCAACATGTAAATAACTTGATAACATGCTGAAGTTCACTAAGCCACTTTTTAATTATTTTTATCTCTCCTTTGTTTTTTTTGTTTTTTTTTTCTCAAGGACACAAAATTAGGTCATTATGTGTTGTCTTAAAAATGTTATTTTTATGTTGAAGGGTAAAATATTGAGGATTGTCATGCTGACAGCAAGCTTGAAATGAAGTAATATTATATAGGTTGGCAGTTTTGAATTTAATCTGCATAACTCTCTTATAATTTTAATGGTGGTAAAGCTTAAATTTACACAGAGGTATCATAATAAAATAATGATATCACAACTAACAATAGTTATAAAAGGTATCATCTGGTTCACACTTCTCCCCAGCCTTTTGAACAGGAGTAGAGGTTTATCCTATGTTTCCTGTTTAAGACTGGTTTTCAATTCCTTTCAAAGTCTGTTTCAACTATGTATTTCTAATGTCTGCACCTGAACACTGAAATTTCTATTCACTATTTATTTCATTTATTTTTTTCTCTCCAACAAGAGTAGATAGGTTCAGCTATTGTCCAGTTCACACTACTCCACAGTCTTTTGAACAGGAGTAGAAGTCTATTCTTTGTTTCCTATTTAGGATTGGATTTTTAGTTCCTTCTAAAGTCTGTTTCATTTCTGTACTCCTAACACTTTTCCTACACTAATATAAGTTCACACAGTTACCCTCTATCTTGAGTGGTTCTTAGGCCTTGTTTTGGGTGAACATTAGTAAAAAAAAAAAAAAAAATCCTATAATCAGTAGAAATAATGATAATATTTTATGGGTTTTCTATTTGAATTTTCTGAGGAATCCTAATTCTTAACTTAATGATTGAATAAGCTCTTTTTGAGTTACAAGACAATAAAATACTCGTGGAAATTCTCCTATTGTATCATTAAATTTTTAAGCTTTAAAACTTTAACAAAATATTGTAATAACAATCATAGCTATGAATGCAGGTTATTATTTAAAGAAGTAAGAGGGTACAAATAAAAAGGTTCAAATCTAATAAGATTCTCCATTTCACTGAAACAGATGTTAAATGCATGAGAGTCTCATATCTTCCCTTTCTTTCTTTCTTTCTTTCTTATTATATTGATTTTATAAGTGTAGCTTAGATGTGGCACAAGGCCGAAAGTATGGGGCACCCAGTGAGGATCAAACTCGCTACTCAATCGTAATTGTTCTAACAAGACAAGCTTGCTAATCATTACACCGAGGTGCCTTCTTTATTATATATGCTTTCTTTTTCTCGCTAAAACTAAACAGTGTCTTTGATATATCTTATTTTTCGGTTTTCCTCACAATCAAAATGGAATGGTTCATTATTTATCTGAGGTATAGGCAGTGTAATGTATATATTAATGTAGTACTAAGCAAAGTTTAATATTTAAAATAAGATAAAAATATTTCTTAAATTCCCTGAAAAGTATCATCTCATTAACATTAACAGCAGCATTCTTAAGGACAAATCAGTCAACTAACTTTGTTTGGGAAACCAGACATTTGATAAGAAAAACAAAAGATCAAAGACCCTGGGCCAAAGTGAAGGATAATCCTACATACACTCATTGCACTCCCCAACAATTTACTGACCTTAATATAAACCCAGGAAAAGAGGGCTTTGAGGTTAGTTCTTTCTATCCATTTGTCAGAAAGTGGAAACAGGCTGGTCCACTCTTTTAACCACCAAAAACTAATCAGGATAACTGCTTACTGCAAAGAAGGAAGGGTCTATCTATCTATCTATCTATCTATCTATCTATCTCTATGTTCCAAAAGAACTGAGAGCTACAAGAAGGATACAATTTGTATTTATAAAAAAGGAAACAAACCTTCCAAAACAACATTTACTCAGTGTTCATTAATTTTGAATATAAAAACCAACATTCTGTGCCAACGACCATATTAACTTACTAATGGAGGAACGAGCAGAAGGATAATATGGTAATACTATCTCTGCCCCAAAATAGTTACATTTGTAAATAAAAACAAAATAAAAGATAAACTATTTTAATTTTATTGAGTTTATTAACCTATTAATGTCTGCTGTCCTTTTGAGATTGATAAACATTAATATGTTAAAGTAATATTATAATCAATATCTACTTTTTATAAACCTATAATTAATACCATTTTTAGAAACCCTTAATAGTGGATTTTTATGATTAATACCAGATTTTATTGTGGGCATTAATGAGTTAAATGCTGGAAACCATTAATTTTGAAAAACATTTAAATAATTTACATTTAATCATTTTTATTGTATTGAAAATAGCATCAGGATAACATTTAATACTCTTTCATAACTGATTTTTATGCTGTTTTTCAAATGTTGTAACAAATACTGTAACAAAAACATTTAAAGTATAATTTGCTATTTTAAGTTTTACCTTGTTCTTAAATGTCCACTTATGTTTGATATTATCTGCTAAAATATATAAATACAACAGATGCAATTTTGAAAATGTCAGTGGAACAGTCTGCTTTCAGACACCTAATGTTGTTGCTCATACCTATGTTTCATAGACTATGCAAAAGTATTTGATAAGATATGACACACAGATTTATTTGAACTGCTAGGAAAATTTATTTGGGAAAGATATTCAAGTAATCCAGAATGTATACTGGAAGCAAACTGCCTGCATATGAATAGAAAATGAACTCAACACAGATGAAGAGACTTGTGACAAAACAAATGGCAGTAAATGCAAGGCTAAAAGAAAATTTTCTCCAAATGAAAAAAATAAAGCAAAAAAAAAAAAAAATATATTAAAAGTGTTTAAAAAATTGTGTTAATTTTCAACTATGTAAAAAAATATTGTATTGGAATTTTTATATTTTTTTAAAGTATATTTTTATACGCTTAAATAATGTTATATATATTTTATAATAATCCATATATATATAAAACACAATGTCTATCTATCTATTTAATTATCAATCATTAAAATAGTTCATTTATCTTTTTTTTTTATCTATATTCCAAGTTGCATCCAATCTTCAGTAGATTCACTCATTTTTATGGCTTATCAACTGTTTGCAAGTTATTTAAAGCTAGAAAATATTTCTACTTTGTAATTTTTATTTAAAAAAAATTTTTTGGATACAAGTTTTTTGAGTGATACAAGTTTTACTAAGCCTGTAAGCTTTGACATATGGGTTATAAATGCATAATGTCTTGGAATTGTTAATTAGAGAGCTGAGTTCTAATTCCAGTTGTTATATTCACTTATGTGCAAATACCCTTTAGAAAGGTATGAATCCACCACTTCTCCCCACCTTGCTATGCAAGAAAGACGGCCCAAGATGTGAACCACAAATTCGAGAAAAATCAAACAAGTAGAAAAATTCAAGTCTGTGAGGAGTCTTGTCAGATGACAAAAAATGTGACACCAGAATGTGAATGTACATTGGAATATCTGAAGATACCTTCCAAAAACTAAGCAAAGTATAAGAAACAGGAAAATTTCATTAGAAATAAAGAAAATAGTGCTGAACAGCTATGCAATAACAGTTCTTCTATATGGCAGTGAATGCTGAACAATTTCCTATCAGATGAAGAGGAGTCTTGAAGAAACAGATATGGTTTTACAGAATATTGTTATGACTACTATGGCTGGATTGTGTGAGCAACAAAGAAATTTTAAGGAAAATGGAAACTAAAAGGATACTTTTGCTTATAAATAATCTTCAAACACAGGTCTAGAAATTTAAATAATTTTATTACTGAGTATAGAAATAATCTTTTTCCTTCAAGTTGAAAGAAACAAGTTACAAAGTTCAATGAAAAATGTTTTGTTTTCTTTTTACGACACAAAAGGGATTGTCTGATGTCTACAACACTGGGAAAAAAAATCATAAGCGGCAACTCAGACACATACCAACAAGAATTGATCAGCATCAGATGTACCCTTCAAATAACAACTACCCAAAAAACATAACATCAGTGTCTACAGGTAAGATAAAAAAAATGGAGAAGGAGGATGACCAGAAAATTACCATGATCTACCTACCTTATATCAAGGGCTTATCAGAAAAGATTCAGAAGATCTGTAGTCCATACAACATCAGGACAATATTCAGATGCAGTTCCACTCTACAGAGAAATTTCTGGTGAGTAAAACCTAATAGAGGGGAGAACAAAACCAAGAATTGTGTGTAGATGATATCCCTAGACATGTGTAATGGAATATATATATATATATATATATATATATATATATATATATATATATATATATATATATATACACACATGATGCAATGGATAAATTTTTATCTAAATTATGAAAATAATACTGGCAGCTCATTCATTACACAAAAATATCTTGAAATACTAATGAGTAAAATTTATTAAATAAAATCACCATTGGCTTCAACAGACAACTTCAGAATATCCTGTAACTCTTCTGCCATAATCCTAGCCTTCAGTTCAGCTTTGATCTTACAGGGAGTTTTGTTGGTGTTTCACTCAACTGTGCCCCACACATAATAATCAAGGGTTTGCAGTCTGGGGAATTTGGTGGCCAGATGTAAGGGGTGATCTGGTAGCAGAAATTGTCTGACAGCCATGACTGTTCACCTGCTTATTTGGCATGGTCCAGAGTACTGTTGCCAGACATAGGATCTTCCAGCAGCCACCTTTTTGGCCCAAGGCACTTGATGTAGGCCCTCATGTTGAGTCTGAGGCCCTGTGGAAAGATGAATGGAGGCATGATATTGCCATCACTAGTGATCGCTCCAAACACCATTAGAATCATCCAACTCTTTCCGACTTCTCTGCACTGTCTTCAGATTGACATGCAAATACTTTGAAATGTTCATATTGGAGCTTCCAGCATGAATACCAAGTAATACAGCATGCTGTATCTAAATTTCTGGTGGAGTGAATTGCGTCATGGTGTTCTTTTTCACAGACTGCCCAGTTGACCTTACTATAGAGTGCAGTCACCAATCAAAATCAAACAATGTGCACGTGCAAAATAAAAAATAAAAAATGGCGACAATTTAACCATCGCACCCTGTATAAAATAG